>JARHVA010004142.1:1082500-1267500 GCA_037957365.1 Torreya grandis | reverse complement strand
AAAATTAAATTTTGTTGAGAAACTAATAGAAAATTCTAATTACAAAGATAATATTTAAATTCAAATAGATATATAATTGATAGATTAATAATATTCACCAAATGTGAGATAGTCATCATTATTCAGGTAGAGTACATGAATTTATATCTATATGACTACATATATGCAATCATCAATGAAATTAATAATTGATAATATCTAGATAATTAGTTATGAATAAATTGATAAATCTGGATATACTTGTGTTAATAAAGCCAATTACTTCACCATTATATAAAGGATTGTTTGGTCCATCTACAAATGATTGATCTCAGAGATTGACTTTATATGTATGTATGTATGTATGTATGCATGTATGTATGTATGTATGTATGTATGTATGTATGTATGTATGTATGTATTTATGTATGTATGGAAATATTTAACACTTGAAGAGCTCTCAATACTTATGTGTTTCTACCTATGCATAAATATATCAATTTTAGTATCTATTAAAACCAATAAAACAAAATCAAAGATGTCATTTCATCAAATTTGAAACACTGTTAGAGCTGCATCTATCTAAAAAGTTCAAATCTAAAGTATCTAAAATAAATATTATTATAATATCTCAAAAAAATAACAACTAAGTCAAAAAAAACATATCACAAAATTTTTAATCAAAGTCACTACTAGAAATAAGGTCAATTAGGGTAGGTCCTTTATATGTTTAATATTTTGTATATTTCATTGATGTAGCAAGTAATTCAACTAAATTAGTGCCCCCACAGTCATCATCAACCTCAAGATTTACTTTCTTAAGTACACATTTTACAATGGGTTGACCCATAGGATTACCAACATGATTTTTACTATAATAAAATATTTTATCTAATATAGGTGAGGAGGGTCTAGTAATCATGGCTAGATAAGGATTTTGATTAACATGGTTTGGATTAGTCTTAGGAAAGAATTTGGAATGATAAAGACACATGAGGATAATTGTGTATTGAATCAATGATATTATGCATTTATTGAGAGGATTTGATTGGATTACCTCATCTAAAAGGATTAAATATCTAATAGGATTTCCTCGAACATCCACGAGATACACCACATAAAATAACAGAAGATGATGGTATATTATCTAATCAGTTCTAGAATATAGTATCAATCACATAAAAATGTCTAGATACACAATTTCCATGTTAAAAAGGCATGCATAAAGTGTTTACAACCCTATAGATGTGAAAAAGTCTCCTGATAAAACTACTTCGTGAAGGAATGTCATCACCTTAACTTTTACTATCTCCCCAAACATTCATTCCTAAATTATGAGAATCTATTGTCCACCTGACATATAATTTTAAAACAATAAAAAAAAATTGAAATAATAAAAATTATGCAATCATAAATGTCTTCAAAAAAATAAAAATACTTATTATTTATTTGATTCATTTCATTCATCCACTATCAAACAAATCTGAATGCTGCCAAACATAGACATGTTTACCAATATCATAATATTAAAACAAAACCTTAATTTTAGAAAATCATATTATCACAACTCAATTATTAATGTCTATTTTCAAACATTTAAACATGATAAACCTATTTTTCAAGTCTATCATTCAGTTAAGTTCATTTGCAAGAAATAGTGTAATTTTTTATGAAGACTGAAAAGAATTCCACAAGAACTTCATTTAGAGAAAAGGTTTATAAAAAAAAATCAAAAACATATTAACAAATGCATATAGCTCAATATCACCAAAATATATCATTAATGAAACTTTATATGCAAGTATTCATATGATACTTCTTAAAGAACTTCAAAAAATAAAATGAAAATCATGCAACCAAATATGCATCTAGGAGTGTTTTTCAAATAATTATCTTTAAATAATATCAAAATATTTTTAGTTAGAGAATACATCCTATAATTCTAAATATTCCATTTACATATTTATCAAATACAACTCAGAACATCCAACTATACCATAATATCATCATAAACTCACAACCAATGTTTCATGCCTTTTTGAAGTATTGAAAAGAACTCATTTTATATCAACACTCCATTCAAAGGAGTACCACAAACACCAATATCTTGTAGAAAAATTTACAAAAATTAATTGTAGCAAAACACTAGAAATAAGCAATAAAATTCTCAATTTGAATGCAATTGTGTTAAAAGCCTTCCATATCATGTCATATTGAGTCATTGCAAACTAACTATATATTTGTCACTTTTATTTGTATAAACTTCATGCAAGATAAATAACCAAAAGATAAAATAACAAAACCTTATGATCTTTCCCATTTCTATCAAATGTAATGAAACTCAAAGTATCCAAATGCAAAAAATACCTAGAAAGAATCAATATACAATTTACATGAAACTATGTAAAACATTTTCAACACCATGTCATATAAAAATAATGAAAACAATATTTGTATTCATTATATAAAGTTCATGTAAGAATTTTTAGACAAAAAAAGATCAAAACATATATTTTTTTTCCTTTGAATCAACTTATGCAGTAGGGTTTTAATCAATCTTAAGTTAATAAAAATTCCATTTTGCCACATCAAACTGAATGTTTTTCATACATTAGACTGCAAGTTTTGATATACAAATCTATGTATGCATCTACCAGATTTATGACATGAAAGACCAAAAATAAAATCATATTCATGATTCTATTGAAATAATGTTATTTTAATACTATAGATGAAAACCCACATCAAAACCTCAAATCGGCAAGCTCTTAAATGGATAATTGTGCATGCATGCCCAACTTTCTTCAAAATTATGAATTTATGTAAGAAAATAGAATAATCACTAAGATTCAAAAAGGTATTTTAAGACATTGTTACAAACCACATTAAACAACTTCAAACTTAATAGCCATGAAACTAAAAACTACTTGTCATTTAAATATAAAAGAGAATGCACAAATGTGGATGAGAATAACCAGTTATATATCACAAAAACTACCACATGCAAGAAATAATTTGATAAATTTAACTATCTAGCTTCAAAAACAAGGAAACACTTTAATGTATAAAATATTTACAAATCCATGACTTTGACAACTAAAAATTCACCTAAGAGAACACATATCAAATAAAACTAGCTTGCTTACCTCGTAGCACTACGTGCACAAGTTAAAAGACTAAAGAAAAACACATAATCCATTTCTTTGAATCCAACCATAGACTTGCAGATATCTACTTCCACTTCAATCTTGAAAAAATGTTGAGTGAACCTATAAAAATTAAGTGTTTTATATTGATATGATTAAGAAACTTTCCATGAATACAAATAAGGTGATGTGCCCTTCAAAATAGTGGACAACAACATTTACCAAAAATAAATTTATTGAAATCAACACCAGAACCATCATTAAGTCCTTAGGAAACTATCAAGAAATCACTAACTTTCTGCCATCATGAACTCCAAACAAGGTGAGGATGGCTCAATAAACCCAAGATGTCATGTGCATTGACAAAATAATCACCACCAACTTTTCATTAATTTCAAATGATGTCAATACAATGCCTCAAATATATAATGATGTGAAGTAATAAAGATTCAAAACATTAGACCTTATTGATATTAAAATCAAATGTCAATGTGACATTTGTTTAACCAAATAATGACCACCAACTTAATAGGTGACCACCCCATGCATGATAATGCTTACCACTTAAAAATCATGAAGGAAAACTATAATATGAATTCAAATCATATGCTTACATCATGTTGAGATAAACGACCTTATAAAAAACCATACATTTTCCAATAAGAATATGTCTTTAGAAATATATTTTACAGGGTGTCACAACAAACAATGATAGTGTATCCAATTAGATGAAAAGTAATAATAAAGACCTAGTTACTCACCAATTTGCATCTATTACCATCTTAGCAATGCTCGAAATAACACCATTATCAAGAGTAAATAATTACTTGAAGTTTATACTCAAGAAAGATATCACATAATTTAAAAATTAGTCATGCTTATGTGAAAGACACCACATTGTGAAAATATGAAAAATGTTACAAGTATATTGATATATGTCACAAAAATTCAAAATTAAACAAGGAGATGCAATTGTATACTAATTGTAATTCAAGACACATATAAAATATACTACAATTATGAATGTTGTAAAATGATCTTAATAATAATGATAAACTCATGCTACATATAATATTTTAATAATTTTAAGAATATTCAAACCAATTAAATAAATATTTCATATTTAAAAATATGTAGAGTACACAATTTTTAAACAAATGCAAACAAGTTGGCCTCTGCTAGTTCAGTTTTAATTATCATAACTTAAGTCATCATATGAAAGATTACAATCTTTTCAATATATTTTGGAAAAAATGAGGGGTATAGAAATTGGCTATAATAGAGTCCAAAGTCAATGATAGTGTTTAGCCTTATTGTTTGACCATTTTATGTACTTTTCATCTTATGACCTTTTTAAATCCCCATATGTTTATTTTATCATCAATTTTTCATTTGCCACTAGGTTATCACTAAAAATCAAAAGGTTTCCCTATGGTATAATTTATGACACCAAATAAGTTTATCAATTAGCATGTACTTTGTCTTATTTAAATATATTGAATTGCATTATATACCAAACTTATAGAATTGTAAGTATGAAGCATTCAAAATCCAATTTACATTCACATTGCTTGTACCAATGGTTAGAATAGGAGAAAGAACACAATCACCATTACACACACATACCTAGGAGGGATAACTACATTCAAATCTTAGGCCCTATTTGGATTATATGTCTATGTAAGCAATGCTTAGCAACAACTAGGTTATAAGGGTTATCTTGATTCATGTGCTAACCCATTTTTATTGAGTTATAGGAGGTCAAAGGAAAAAAGAGCTAGGGTTTTACTTATTGATTGTATTGTGCACAAAATTCTACATGTTCATAAGGAAAAATTAGAGTTATAGGTAACATTATAGCTCTAGCAAGAGTTTGGATGAAATTCAACACATATTTAGGGTTGAACACCTATGTCAAATTAGGACACCTACATCAGTGGTAGTGTCTTGAGGCAATGGTAGGGTTTAGGGAGTAGGAATAGTCATTTAACAAAGAACGAATAAGACAGAGAGCCTCTTCACTCATCTAATATGAATCTGAGTCATTGTTACAGTTTAAAAAAAAACACTAAACAATATATTATCTCTTTCCCCCATGGTTATACAATGTTCATTGTATGTATTATACATGCTTGAATAGGTTAATATCCTATAAATTACCATATATTGCTCAAATCTGATCATTAATTTGTTAGATTCAAATATTTTATTTGTATAGTGTGTTTATGTTATAGACCTATTTTACATAAAACAAAAATAAAGACGGTGGCTTGGATGTATTAGCAAGGGTGGCTTAAGAAGAAACTATATGTTTGCAATCACCTATAGCAATAGAGGTCCTTGTGACTATTACACTACCAATAAAAATCAAGATCCCTATGGAATCCTTATCACTAATAACAAATTAGATTATTAAAACAACATAAAATGATATCATAGCTACTACATGTTCATAGATATGTGACAACCATTATATATAGAAACATGAGAGCCTTTTTCTCTATGTTTGAAATATCACTTTCTTAGTTGGACACTTAAATAGTATAATTAATAGAATCTAGAGTATCCATACCAACCCACTTAATAGACCTAGTAAAGAAGAATTGATTTTAAGAGAGATGCTAAGAATCATGATTTACAAGGAGAACGGTACATTTAGTTAGGGTTAATTTTAGTGGGTTGTATTAAAAAATCCTTAGTGGTTCCTAGGTGAATTGAATTCACAATGGTGGCAAATCAGTTTGGAAGGTGATTAATTGTATAGGCAAATCAAGGGATGAGGCAAGAGAATCAAGATTTTATGAATAAAAAACTTCAATAAATATATATATTTGGATTCCTACAAAAAATATTAATATTAAAAAATTCATCACAATCTGAGTCCATATGCAAAAGTTACGGCCTCGAGAAGTTGGTTTAGTTGATAGTGCACTTGTTGACAGATGTTTGCATGATGCCAATAGCCATCCACAGGATGCCGATGGTCATAGACACCTTATAAAAATTTTACACATGATATTGATGGCTTTTATCACCATTTGGATGGTCGTTGGCATCATGCAAACCTCGATCAACAAGTGCAATATCAACTAGCTAACTTCCAGAGGCCATAATGTTTGTATATAGACTCGGATTGCAAAGATTTTTTTTGAAATTGCGTAATTTTTTGAGAGGAATCCAAATATGTAATAATATTTATGTTTAGAGTTTTTTTCATGTCATTTTAGGTTATAGATAGTTGTTGACAAATGCAAATAGCCGTCAGCATATGCAGATGACTATCAACATATGCAAATGGTCAGTAACATATGCAGATGACTAGCAAAATATCTAAATGGCCATTGGCATATGTAAATATGGTATATGTAGATGGTTGTGAGAATATGTAGATGGCTATCAACATATACAGATATGAAAATGGCCACCAACATATGTAGACAGTTGTCAGCATATATAGATGATCATTTACATGTGTGATGTGAGGCAAATGTATCTATATTGCCTTTCAAGGTACAGATGAGAAACATTTATATGAATGAAATTATTTTAAACAGATAGCGATCTTACCTAAAAAGTTAACTTACATCCATAAAATTTAGGTGATTCCAGGCTCTTCATTGCCCCAAAAATTTACCAAATGCAAATTTATAAATTTTGGATATTCATGAATTAATGAAGAATCACCACTAAAATTTTACCTGCATTTAGTACATCAAAATGAGGTAATAAATAAAAGTGATGAAGCAAATATTTAAGGACTTAGAATAAACATTGCACAATACAAATTAGGAGATTGATAGGTTGAATGAAAGGTTGGATGAAATCAGAAAAATAACCATAAAAATGATGGAATGTATGCCACTTGTAAAAGTATATGCTCTTTACCTTGAAGATCAATGGTTGAAGTTTCAATAAATGCAAGTATATAGTGACCTGCCTACCATAGTAAGTGACCCTTACTCCTTCTTTGGTCTTTATGTTAGAATCTTTCCAGAGGTGGAAAGTCAGCTTTGTAAATTCTACCTACATGACTACATTTTTATATTTTACCTTGACTAGAATCCCAATTTGTATGAGGGATACATGTTTATTAATTAGTTTTCTTTGTATCTTCTTAGTCATAAAAAGAAGGGAGAACAAATGGTAACATATCACAAGAAGGAAAATAGTGCTAGGTTGATGGTGTGAGGGGAATCCACCGAACCTTCAAAGTTATCAAAATATTTGGTGACATTGTTGAATGATAAGGATGTGGATGTAAAATTTTATATAGGACATATAAAAGATAAGAATTAGTATATAACACTCTTGAGCCATATTGGTCAAAAAGCGTTTATTAGGCCAAGACTTGAGAGAATCACTATGTATAATGACAAGACTATGAGAGAGAAAATTCAATGGCTGGTTAAAACCTTTCATCCTCCCTTATTTCAGTTCCTTGTTTCTAAATGGACAAGAAGGGAACAAATTGATGAGGTTGTTGAGACTAGGAGATAGAAGAGAATAGAAAAGACTCCTGGGTTTTATGAGAAGCAATGTGAGGGTTCATCTAAGCCTTATGAATTTAGAGAACTATGTGCCAAAATTAAAATGAGGTTGGATTTTATCAAGGATTGGAAATGAGTTAAGTTTAGGGGTGTGATGAGTCTAAGAAATGGCCCAATTTGACTCCTTTAGACCTTCCATTTTGACCCCATATAGCTAGCATTATATACATCAAACAAACCTCTTTATCTCATTCTTGTCGTTATAAGCACTCAATGATTATGTTATCTATATATGTGATATTTTATGCTTAAACTATTTATTTATGCATTAAATAGTGTTATTTATCATATTCATTATTTTGACATGGTTAGTAATAAAAAAATAAATAGATCTTAAAGCAAAATATGAGCAAATAGGGCACCCATAGCCGCAAAATCGGTTGTATCCTTCACATCACATTAGTAGCAATTAAAATGTTACCTATAACATCATCTATAGATGTATTTTTGGAATTATCAAAGTTAGTTAGCAGATTTGTGTGGATCTCCTCCTTGGATTGGGGATGAAACAATTCCTAACTTATAGGGAAAGGAAATTTAGTTTTAGATATAACAAACCATACTATGTGTTTAACTAGACCATCCCTTCTAAACATTTGTAACAATGTACATGTTAGAATTGGATATTTAAGGGTGAGAGATTCAAATTCCTTGGTATTCCATTGACCTTTGACAATTCTCCTTAAGAGCTATGGAAATACACCATTGATAAATTGAAGAAAAGGGTTGTTACTAAATATCAAAACCCTTATCTTTAGTAGGTAAATTTTAGGTTTGTACCAATATTTTAGTAGGCACCCATGTTTACTATTCTTCTTATTAGTCTCCTTCTAAAGCCTTTTATAAAAAATTAGCAAAGATTACTAGGGGTTTTGTTTGGCCAATGCTGAGCAAACTCAAGGATATCACATAGTTGCTAGGGATATTTGTTGCCTCCCTCAAGACAAAGGAGGTATGGGCATTAATGATATCCATAAACTAAGTACTGCTCTTTGTGCTAAATGGGTGTTTTGAGTAATTGAAGGTAATTAGGGTAGGAAATCCTCCTAATGAACTACATTTCCACAAATACTCCTATCATAAGTCTAGTTGGGAAAATATTAGGTTTCACTCTCTATTGATCAACACTACACCAGTGAAAATTGAACGTTCTTTTGTTGCCCAAATTATTTGGAAAGCTTTTGAAGCCATCAAACCTTTCTAAAATAGGTTGATGACGATTTTGGTAGTTGCATTTATTTCAATGATCACAATATTTGGTGGTCCCCCATCATGACCAATATCAATATTCTCTTAGTGGAAATGCCAAGGATAAAAGCTCCACATTTATTTAAAAAATAAATTCATATTGTTGAGGTTTTGCCTTCATCACATAATTATATTCCATGGCATATGTTAAAAGACAAATATAAATGGTTCAATTCATAATTACCTTCTATTTTATGTATCCAAGAATTGATGCCTAACTTGAAGCTTTATAAGATGGATCTGCAACCTCCATGTGGTTGGTGGAAGGATTGGAGGTGGAATATTGACTCTCAATTTAAAAATTACTCTCTAGGTCTTATTTATCAAATTATGGGTTCGTTATCATTAGCGTTAGACAAGTTAAATGGGTGTTTTAATTTAAATTCATTGCTAGGAATTGGCTCACCAAACTTAACAAAATTTAGAATTATAAGTTTAATCCCAAGCTTGTTCACTTCCTCTGGTGTTTGGGTTACCAAGGCCTCCTTCTTGGGGAGCATATTTTACACATTGGGATTGATCAGCCCAAGCGTCTAGCTTGCTCAAGAGCTGAGTCCTTCAAACACCTCTTTTGGACTTGCCCAAAATCTGAATCTACTTCACATTGGATTCAAAGCCTTTTCTAACCTTTCCATTCAGAGCCACTCTCCTAGTGTATGGTCTTCTTTGGGGATCCTTCTCAATGGTTGACTTATATTATTTCTCTTTGGAACTTTTTTAGAGCTATTATTTTATCTAAGCTATGGAAGTCTAGAAATGTAGCTATGTTTAACAATGAATAACCATCTCCTCGATTCTCTATTAATGATAAGGCAATTTTTATCTCTTTGACTCTTATGTAGATTCAAGCTCAAGTTGAGAAGGTGGCACTTGACTATCAATACTTACAAGAATCGCTCATTGATTTGTGGGGTGAGATGGGGAGGGCCAAGGATGAGGGTGAGGTGGGAGTGTTGCTTGCACTATGGGTCGAATCCCTCTAGATCACCCACCTCATGGCTCTTCTCTTCCGACACCCACGTATAGATGAAGTCACTCTGATAGCAGAAACCACCTCTCCACTCCTCCTCAACCCTAGCGGGGCGGGGGAGGGGTGGATAGGGAGAAGTCGGGGGCAAGAAGGGGCGGGCAGGGGGGGGAGGGAGGGGGGCCGCGTGTGTATGGGGTTGGAGTTTTCCATTCTCCTATGAGAAGCTTGTTGTTGTCCTATCATGCTGGAGCTTGCTTGTTCAAGGAGGTCGACCAATTGGAAGCATTGCTCAACCGTACTTTGGATGGGGCATCATTATTTCATTGGCACCCTCAGATACCACTCAGGGTGATTGGGTGGTCCTTGATCCTCCTTCAGTTGAGCCTTCCTCTTCGAGTGCCCAGCTTCTGTCATCGCCTCCTTCTAGTGTTGCAACGTGTCTTTGAAGAAATGTGTTTTATATATTTTTGTTAATTTTAATACCTTTGGGTTTTCATTATTTTCTAACATTATTTTATATTTAAACTAAAATTTTCTTCCATTGTGGAATTTGCAATATACATTCGAACTGACCACTTTATTATTGTGACTGTTGTATTTTTGTTATTTTTATTTTATTAATAATAATTACACTTTTTGATTAATAAAAGTTATTTTGGTAAAACGGCTGCATCGCTCGTTCCCACGTTTACAATGTTTGTCACAAACCAAAATGTTTATCAATGGCTTGAACAAGTCCACGCATCGTTGTTTTTGTGACTATTTGACTGCAATGGAAACCCCTAACGATGAAAGCTGTCATTCATAACTCTCAATAAGGGAGAAACATTGCGGTTGACTTGAGTACAGCCCAAGCAAATAGTGGAGCACTGCAAGCTTCTCAAAACGATTCAACGTACTTTGACCAACGTGCTACATAAATTTGAAATCTTATTTCAACGCCGACAACAGCTGAAAATTTTCAAAATCTTTTCACACGCGAACTATCTTTTAATTCTTCACTATAAATTTCTGCATTGTCAATAGCGTTTCTGTCGAATTAACAATAGAAGGATCAGTTGAAATTAAGTTTGTGTTGGGTTTTGTTGTTTTCTTAACATGGTCTGTATCACAAATGGAAGCACAGATACTATCTAAGAAGCCTCTATTTTCCGCCCTGTATGTATTCGGAGACTCCACCATTGATCCTGGCAACAACAATAACCTCAATAGTGTTGCCAAAGCTAACTTTCCTCCATATGGGAGAGATTTTCCTGATCATAAAGCTACTGGGCGGTTTACCAATGGAAAATTACCAACGGATATACTCTGTAATACTCTTCTCTACTGCATTATGCCATTTAGTTATGGTCGAATTGAAGGATCTTTAAGATAAATTAGAGGTGTTTCTTCTTATATATTCATGATTACCCTGGCTAATTTTGCAATTTTGTGAACTATGGGTGTAGCTGAACTAGCGGGACTTCCGGATTTACTGCCAGCATCTTTGGATCCTCAATTCCAAGGAGAAAAATTGCTGACGGGTGCAAGTTTCGGTTCGGCTTCTTCCGGTTACGACGACAGTACCTCCAAAACATTGGTTAGTAAATACTGCGTTTTAGAAATTTTATTCTTAGATGGTGGTGGTGGTTGTTTCTATTTTGAAATAGAAATTTTGATCCAGATTTTGGATAAAGTGCGTGATAAAACTTTTGATCCAGTGTTGTATCACATCGCATGATCAAATGATATTTTTAGTAAAATTGTGAATTAAAGTTTCTGAGGTCTAATGGATCCATCCAAAACATCGATCAAAGTAACGTTTATTTTGCATTTGCAGAAAGTGATAACGTTGGGGAAACAATTGGAAAATTTCAGGCATTACCGATTGTAGCTTGCGAATATGACTGGTCAGCGAAATGCCAGCAAGATGATCGCGGAAGCCATATTTGTTATAAGCACAGGATCTAATGATTTTGAAAACAATTATTATGTAAATCCTCTAATGACCAGAAAATTCAGCATTGTAGAGTACCAGGATGTTCTTTTGCAGTCCTTTCGTTGGTTTGTACAGGTAATCAATAATTCTCTTGAGTGGACAGAAAGTAGACAGACGAAGTTTTCTGATTCGTTTGTAGATTGATAGTGTTGCAATTGTTTGCGTTTTCGCAGAGTATATACAGCGAGGGTGCTACGAGACTTGTTATCATTGGGCTGCCTCCATTTGGCTGTTGCCCTTCACAAATTACTTTGCACAATTTGCTGAATAACACCTATTTTGAGAAGTTCAATGAAGTTGCCACTTTTTCGATGATAAGACAATTGTATTAACAAAGGAGGTGACTCTCAGTTTTCCTGATCTTCGAATAGCTTATTACGACATAAACCAGAAGTTGTATGACATGGTTAAATTTCCTAATAAATATGGTAAGCACATATTTTAAAGGTATATGTTTAATAGGTATCCCTTATTCTCCCGATTTCTAAGAATACGATTGATTGTGGCAGGTTTTGGAGAAACAAGGAAAGGATGCTGCGGAACTGGTTTGTTGGAGGCATCCATCTTATGGAACAATGGGAGCCCAACTTGTCATGACGCATCAAAATATGTATTCTGGGATAGCTTCCACCCAACAAGCGAAGCTTATAACATCATTGCCCAGGACTTGTTTCCAAAAGCTTTGAAACAGCTCAATTTACGATAATTCTACTGGATACTGATTTTGTTTTTAAAATCTCTTAAGGGGAGAGCAAGATTTCTCTTCATTGTTTAATTGTAATGCAATTCACAAGCATATAATAAGATTTCTCTTCATTGTTTAATTGTAATGCAATTCACAATCAAAATTATATGATTGGAAATCCTAATGTTTGTATTAACACAAAAAGATATGAGATTAAACTTTCAATGAATTGAATAATAAAATAATATATTAATATTGATAAATAAATGTAAATAATTTATTCATTGACCACCTTCACAAACGAACAAGATATTGTCTTCCCACAATATTTTATTGGGAAGAGAGGAACGAGAAAATACTGAAACCATAAAATAAAAAGGGCCCCACCAAATGAATGAATTATTATAAATAAATAATAATCATCATTATTTAAAATAATTAATAATAATTTTTAATTAGTTTTAAATGATAATAAATTAAGTATCATCTCAAAAGCATATTGTATTTTAAACATAAAATTCTGGTCAATATCATTTATTACTAAATATTTTTAAAAATATAAAAAAGTTAAAGAGTATTTTTATTCCATAACATTTTGATAGATAAGACACTATCATTTTCTTATCACATATTAATCTAAATACATATTATCAATAAATTTTTATTAAACATATATTAAAGAACACTGGTGCTATGATTAACGACTAGTCTATTAGTTGCTCTAGAGTCTATTCTAGTGCTTACCCCCACGCTATAAACGTTTATAAGTATCAAAGATGGTATATAAAAATAAAATAACTGCCAGCAAAGCGGATATGTTTTATACTTCATTTGTATCAAACAAAGTATATAAAAATAAAATAACTGCCAGCAAAGCGGATATGCTTCCACATATTTGAAAGTATATTGGATGAAATTTTTCTGCCGCGTGAAGGTTAGCCGGATTCGGCTATGTCGGTTGTTTGCTGTACTTTTTCTGTATTGAAACCATTTTTCAGGGATGACAACCGGGTATAAGACTTTACATTGCATATATGTATTTAAATGTGTTCTTGGCATTAAAATATAACTAAAATTGTCATTTTGCTGGGATCAGAGCAGCCCCTATCCTGTTGAAGACGAAAGCAAGGAAAAAAAAAAAAAAAAACAAAGAAAAAACTAAACTAAGCTAAACTATCACAACTGCCAGTTCCATGCAAGGAATTTTATACCAAAATCTGTAAGTGGACATGAAAAGTATCACTCTCACCAGTTAAATCATGAAAAAAAATGTGGAAATAAAAAAACATCACAGATTACACTTATAATAAGAAAGAACAAAAATGCATGGAATTCAGCTTTATTGATTGACCTAATAGTTATATATTGATTCTTACACCTTGCATAGAACCTCATAATACATCATGTAAATAAAACTTATACGAAATTCACGTGTATAACAAGACAGTACAATATCTCTCTCCACAAGCCATGTATTATTATATAAAAACATGAGTCAATTGAATAAATAAATAGAATTCATAAACACTACGGTGGCCTGTACTTCTTATTAGGGAAAAGATTTAATAGTTGAGTAAGGTCTATAGTTGAGGGTATCAAATTTAATTTTAAAATATTATTTTATTAAAAATAGACGTGTTTTTTATTAATTATATTTAATATTTTAAATAGATTTGTTAATTTTTTAAATCTTATACATAATATTTTAAATAAGTATTTTAATTTAAGAATTATATATATAAATATAAATGCTAAATTTAAAAATATAAATTTTATATTATTTATTAAATATAACGTCTTTTTATTTGCTATCAATCAGAATATTATGAAATAAATATAACATGTACAAATTTTTATACTAATTTATTATTTTTCATCACATTTAATGTTTAACTATACATTTATTTTATCCTTTTTTTGTTTTTCCTTGAATGCTCATTACCGTTCCATTCGCAGTCCCTACATGATTGAAGAAAACATGCCAAGCTCACCAAAATATTTAATTCATATTCAAAAAATTTCAACAAAAACTTAAAATATAAAAGTAATTTCTATAATGTTCTATTTCAAATTTCATTCTACCCAATTACAATGCATAGTCATTCTACATTTATTCATATGAAATAAAATTGTACAAAATATATTGTGTTATTGTTAGATTCTACACAATTGAGCGTGAAAATGTGAATATGGCTTCAAATGTTTGTTAAAAACTAAATATTTTTCGCGGATCTGTGAATCATTCTATGAATTCTTAAACTATAAAATTGTAGTTTAATTAAAATTATGGTTCAGGTTTAATTATTGGAATTATATGTACTCATCAATTTGCAATCTCAATTTTCTCTAGGGTTTTCCACCACAATTAATAATTAAATTTTCTGAAGCCATCACTACTTATAGTGAATATTTTTATATCTCACCAAGGCTATAAATTTGTAGTTACTATAATTTATTTCAGCGTAGCTAATCTATAAATCGTTTGGAATGAGTAATTATAGCTTAAACAAATTTCTGACCATATAGAGTTAACTTGTATAATATATGTCATGAATATAAATAAATAAAAAATATTTTTATTAATAATTACATCCATGCAAATAATCCTTCCTACAATATTATTCATGCTTAATAAAATAAAATAATTAACTACAAAACTGAAATAATGAAATAATTAACTCCAAACCATAAGACACTTTGGATCATGACTTCTACATGTTCAACCACATATAATTATAAACTAGAAATTCATAGTAATGGAACATTCATTGAAATATTAAATTCATAATAATTGTCACTTGAATGTGCAGAGGTGGTATCGTTGGTGTAATCCCTAAAAGATTTCATTCATTACTAGAAGCCATTCAAAGTCACCCTTAAATAGTGAAGATTATTTGCAAAATACTTTATTAAAGGGTGACCTTAATTGTTATTTTTAGTCAACAAGAAAATGTTCTCATCCGAAATGTATTAAGTAATAACAAAGGATTACAAACATAGAGTCCTGAATGAAGTTATGCCAACCATATCGTTAATGAAATCAAAATAATCACCTATGACACATGTTAAATTCAAATGAACATTAGTTTTTATAAGACCACTTTATCATAATGTCAAAAGAAATAAACCAAGAATACTAAAAAAAACCTTTCATTTTAGTCCTCATGTGAAGACTTCCTCATAAATTGACTACACTGAATTGAACTAGATGTACTGTAGTATGAGAAATCACATAAAGATTCATACACACTAAAAATATTATTTATTTTTTAGCAAGCATTCCAAGCCATACTCACATTTTTTAAACCATTTTCTTTGTAGTATTAGTGAGGTATGAAAAACCTTACTTGAAAGCACCGAGAGCTTCAAAATAGCCAAGCAAACACCAAATACAAAATAGACTGGAGTATGGCTCAATAAAGATGACATAGAAGCTAAGAGGGTAGGTAGGCATTTGTCACTGATGTAGAGTGAAACAAAAAAGAATGGGTATAATGAATCTGAAGTAGTGGATATTAACGGTAGAGTGGTGAGTCATCACTACTTTGACATATCGAACTAGATGTATGCATTCTATGGGCTACATAATTAGCTAAAGATTGATTGATGAAGAACTACATAAAAGTGTACACTAGGCAAGCCAAAATTACTCAACCGAAATGATCCATAGAATGACTAAACTTGGTGTAAGCCATATTAATAATTGATAGAATGACTAAAGAAAATCATTAATTTGATAACAAACATTAGATTCCATATTAACATTTCCAAAACTAAATGACATAATGTTAGTGAGGTATAAAAAATAATATGGATCATAGCCGTAGTGAGGTATAAAAAAAACCTCACTTGTAAACAATGCTAGCAAGCTCAATATTGACAAAATAAATGTGAACAATTCAAAACTTACACTTGTTGGAAATATTGTCATTGATGTCAAAGGTCTAGCATTGTTGGTGACAAAGGCCACAAAGCATTTATTGTCTAAAAGTATTTTTAATGTTCATATTATGTCTAAATGTGTTGATATTTATTTAATATTAATGAATATATTTTTGGTTGCACAAAGTCAAAAGGAGGGCCCATGAAGAAGTCAAAGAGTCACAAGGAAAAGATAAAAGAGGGAAATGATGCATTTTTCCATGAAGAGTCACCTTGAGGAATTCAAAAGGTCACCAAGTAAAGACAAAAGAGGAAGGGCATATTTTTCCATAAAAAGTCACCTTAAGGAATTTGAAAGGTCATTAAGATAAAGACAAAAGGAGAAAGGATTCATTTGCTCATGAAAGATAACTATGTGACTTTTCAAATGAAGGTATTTGAAAGGTCATGCAAGTTGGGCACCATTTTCCATGAAGAAGGAAGGGTCACAAAGGGTGATTGCCAAAGGCCTTTTGGAAAGCTATAAATAAAGGCTTGAGAAGCCATTTGTAATATGCAAGAGAGTGCATGGTTTGTAATTATTTTATATAAGAAAAGATGAGAGAATAGAAAGAGAAATTGGAGAGTTCTATCATTTGTTGAGAAAGCAATATTGAGAGATAGTTATGTTTTATACAAAAGAGGGGGTGGTGCTCCTATGGGTTGGTGCTCCTGTGGGTTGGTGTTCATAAATAGTTGTGTTGGTACTCAGAAAAGGGGTTGGTGCTCCTACAAGTTGGTGCTTGTGAACTTTGTAATTTGAGTTGGTGTTCATTCTTATACTTGATATTATTTTCTATGTTTTTTTTCACATTGGGTTTCCATATAAAAATCTGATGTCTCTCTCTCTTCTGTGGTGCATGTTATTGTTTCAATTTTATTACATATCATGAATGTATGGTTAAGTGGAGTTTGATTAAGTAAAAGTTTTATAAGATATATGATATACTGATTCACCCCCCCTCTCAGTATATCATGTTCTTAACAATTGGTATAAGAGCAGATTCCTTTGGAAAGACTTTAATAGCTTGAAGGTAGATTGAAAAAAGCACGATGACTGGATCACATGAAGGTTTTTTTATAAATAATGCACCTTTGTTTGATAGAATAAATTATGCCTTTTGGAGCACAAGGATGAGGAATTATTTGATGTCCTTTGGATTAGACATTTGGCAAGTAGGGGTGGAGGAATATGAAGAACCACAGACACTTGTAACTATTCTAGAAGAAAATAAAGAAAGTGAAAATAATACTAAATCTCTAAATGTTATTTTAAGTGGTTTATGTGAATCAAAATTTATTAAAATTATGCAATGCAAATATGCTCATGAGACTTGGGTAAAGCTTAAAATTATTTACAAAGGTGAGATATAGGTTTAGCAAGCTAAGCTCTAGACTTTTAGTAGATAGTTTGAGAGTTTCAAGATGAAAGAGGAAGAAAACATAGCAAGTTATCTTTTGCGAGTTGATTAAATAGTTAATCAGATTCAAGGCCTTGGAGAAAAGTTAGAAGAATTTGTGGTGGTACAAAATGTTTTGAGATCTCTACCAATGAGATATGATTCAAAGGTTTTAACAATTGAGGAGATAAATAATATAGCCAAGATAAAATTGGATGAACTACATGGTATTCTTTCAGCATATGAGATGCAGATCGAACAAGAGAAACCCTCAAAAAAAGAAGTTGATTTCAAGATATCAAAGAAAAACAAGGCTAAAATTCAAGAATCAAGTGATAGCTCTAGTGATGAGGAAGATGACAATAGAGATCTATTCATCTACAAGCCAAAAAATGGCATAGATAAATATCAAGAAAAATTGCCATTTAAATGTGATAAGATTGGACATTTTGAAACTAAGTGCCCATATAAGAATAATAGTGATAATGAAGAAGGAAAGTCTACATACAATAATAAATTCAAAAGAAAATTTAATAAAGGATTTGAGAACAAAAGTTTATATTTTAAAGATCCTAGATCAGTCAAATCCAATGGAGTCAGTGACTCAGATAAAGAAGAGATTCTATTCATGACCATACATGAAGATGCATCCATAAGGAAAAGTATAGATGATCAAGAAGAAGACCATGCTGAATTTTAGGTGAATCTAGAAGGATAACTTATTTGTGCCTTAGAATAATTACAATCTCTTGAGAAGAAGAATCAAATATTGAAGCTCTAGATCAAGAAAAATGAAAAGGAGTCAAAAAAAGTAATTGGAGATCTACAATCACACATTGAAGAAGCCAAAAATACTAAAGAAAATTTAATAGCTTAGTTTTAAAAAGTAAGTAAAGAATGTGAAAGGTATGTTGCTTAAATTTCCTCTTTAAAAGTAGATTTTGAGGAAAAAAAATAAAACAGCCAATGCCAAAGCAACGAATGATTCAAAATTTGAAAATAACATTAATATGTTGAATAAGATATTAGAAAGTAAATAAATAAATATCATATAAGACAAATATCATATTTGAAAAAAAAATAGCTATGCTAAAGCTCTTACAAAAGAAGAAACAAAAAGGGAAGACATAAATAATGTAGAGGACAACTTAAACAAAGAAGGTTGGAAGGAATAGAGCTACAAAAGACAATCGGGTCAAAGATACATAAATTAGAATAAATTTTATTTTCATGGCTATTATTTTTATTGTAAAGGTTATGGTCATAAGAAAATAGAATGTCAAAAAAGAGCTAATAATTTTAGAAATAAGAAGAAGACTCATGCAGAGTCAAGTAGAAGCCACAACTCTTTTACTCCTCTGTCAGGGTTTGATGAAGAGGCCATAATATGTTACAAGTATAATAATTTTCTACATATATCCTAGTATTGTAGAAGTATGTTTTATTTAGTCAAGAAGGACCAAAGTTTCAAGGCTCCATTCATCAAGAAAAAAGTTTAGATAAGTTCATGGTAGAGGAAACAACTTGAAAAGTCTATGTTAGTCTAGATAGATTTGCATACAAAAAATATAGAAAATTCATAGTTCATTGCTAACAGATGTTTGAGGCACATGAAAAGGGACAAGAGAAAGTTCATAACTCTAAAGAAGATCAATGGTGGCATAGTGAAATTCAAAGACAATACCACTACCATAATAGATGGAAAAGGTACATTAAGTTTGGATAATGGTAGAACTACGACTAAAAATATTTTATATGTAGAAGGTCTTAAGAATAATTTATTGATTGTAAATCAAATGTATGATTAGGGACAAACACTAAATTTTTTGTAGAAGGTTGTAAAATTAGGAGAAAATATTTAAATGTGTTGATTGTAGATTCTTAGAAGATAAACAACAATTTATATATGTTATCAGTTATCAAATGTCAAAAATGTTTTTTGCATTAGGTTGAGAAAATTTGGATATGACATAGGAGAATGAAACCCATAAATTTTGAAAATATTATCAACATCAACAAGAAACAAGTAGTTAGAGATCTACCAAATATTAAAAAGCCCTCCAACAAGCTTTATGAACTATATCAACATGGAAAGTAGGTTAGAAGGTGGTTTAAAACAAAAAAATACTCAACCACTCAAATGTTAGAGATTTTTCACACTAATTTGCATGGACCTATGATAACTCAATGTACTCAAGGTAAAAAATATTTCATGTTTTTTATTAATGATTTTACACGTATGACTTGGGTGATATTTTTGAAAAAAAATCAGAAGCTTTCAACCACTTCAAAGCTTTCAAGGCTTTTGTTGAGAATGAACCTGATTTGAAGATTAAGTGCTTGAGATTAAATCAAGGAGGATAATTCATGTAAAATAATTTTATTGAGCATTTTGAAGACCATGAGATAAAAAGACATTATTTAGCAATCAGAAATCGACAGCAAAATAGAGTAGTTGAGTAGAAAAATAGAATAGTTCAAGCGATGGTGAGGATGATGTTGAATGAATCCAAGATACCAGATAAATATTGAAGAGAAGTAGTAGGTACAAAGGTGCATATTCAGAATAAAGCGTTGTTGAGAGTCAATAGTGACAAGACACCCTATGAGCTATGGAAAGATAAACCAGCTACAATTGATTACTTCAAAGTTTTTGGTAGTAGATGCTTCATAAAGAGATCTAATGAAAAATTAGGTAAGTTTGAATATAAAATAGATGAAGATATATTTATTGAATATTCAAGTAAAATTAAAGCTTATAAATGTTATAACAAAAGAACTAAGAAGATTTTTGTAAATGCAAGTGTTAGGATAGATGAAAATGTAGCACAAAGAGCCAGTGATCTAGTAGACACTCCTGAAATCATTGAAGAAGAAGATTTTAAAGAAAATTTTACACCAGTGGCAAGGCTAAAGGCTATTAGAATGTTTCTTGCATTTGCAGTGTTTAAAATTTTTAAAGTGTTTCAGATGAATGTCAAGTCTACCTTTCTGAATGTAGAATCTAGAAGAGGAGGTGTACATTAAGTGGCCTAAAGAATTTATTCTATCAAATGATATTATCCATGTATGAAAATTGAAAAAAGAATTGTATAGATTAAAATAAGCTCCTAGAGCTTGGTGTGCAAGACTTGATAAGTACCTGCAAGATCAAGGTTTCAAGAGAGGTTTTACTGACAATAATATCTACATCAAAACACAAGGTGAGAATCTATTGATTGTTCTAGTATATGTAAATGACATAATATTTAGATGAGACATTAAAAAGATGAAAAAATAATTATATGATAATATGCAAAAATAATTTGAGATGTCTATGCTTGCGAATTCTCATTTTTCTTAGGGTTGAAAATATTTTAGTCAGAAAAAAGAATTTTCATATCTCAAAATAAATATGCCAAGGAGATGTTAAAAAAATTGGGTTTTGAGGATTGTGAACCAATTGACACACCAATGGGTATAGGAGACAAGGTAAGTAAGGATGAATATTTACCAATTACAGATCACTCTTTGTATAGATCTATTATTGGTAGTCTTTTATATTTGACAGCATCAAGGCTAGACATCATGCATGTAGTAGGCATGGTTGCAAGATATCAATCAGCTTTGAAAGAGATTCATGTTCAGTTGGTGAAAATAATATTCAGATATGTCAAGGGGACATTGGATTATGGATTGTGGTATCTCATAGCTAGAGATTTTACTTTGATTGTTTATACAGATTCAAATTGGATAGGTTGTTTGGATAATAAAAAAATACAAGTGGATGAGTTTTCTCTATTGATGATAGCTCAGTATCTTGGCTAAGAAAGAAGCAAAATTTAGTATCACTTTCTAAAGTTGAAGTAGAATATATTGCAGCAGTGTTGTGTTGTACTCAAGTGCTTTAGATTAAGCAAACTTTAGAAGACATCAAGGTAAAAAATGATGAACCTATCTCTATTTTTATTAACAACATAAGTGCTATTAGTATTTCTAAGAATCCAATGATGCAATCAAGAACAAAACAGATTATTATAATATATCACTATTTGAGAGATTAGGTGGTAGATCAACATGTTAAAATGGAATATATCAGTACTACAAAATAGATTGTAGATATTTTCACAAAGACACTACAAAAAGACACATTCAAGTATCTAGGGGAGAAGTTAGGAGTAACTTATTTTAATTATTGCCATTGAGGATCAACATCAGTTGAGGGGGAGCTAAGTGTTAGCTCTAGGATAGACCATTTTCCATTGATGTCAAATAGGGAGAAGAATAGGAAAAAGTACAAAAATAGGTACAAGTACAGCTACAGGATGCTATAATAAGGGGGAGTTACTGTATATTTTTAAGATGGTAGTATATGTAGGTTGGTATGTGTAGTACATGTTTCAGGATGTGGTAGTTTTAGTTTGAGGTTGTCATCAATGATATAGGGGGAGATTGTTTGAAATATTGTCATTGATGTCAAAGGTCTAAAATTATTGGTGACAAAGGCCCCACAACATTTTATTGTCTAAATGTGTTTTTAAAATTCATATTTTGGTTAAATGTGTTGATATTTATTTAATATTAATGAATATATTTTTGGTTGCATAAATTCAAAAATATGACCAATGAGGAAGTCAAAGAGTCATGAGGCAAAGATAAAAAATGGAAAGGACACATTTTCCCATGAAGGGTTACCTTGAGGAATTCAAAGGGTCACCGAGTAAAGATAAAAGAGGAAGGGTGCATTTTTCCATGAAGAGTCACCTTAAGGAATTCAAAAGGTCACCAAGATAAAGACAAAAAGAGAAAAGATGTATTTGCTCATGAAGGGTCACCATGTGACTTTTCAAATGAAAGGATTTGCAAGATCATGTAAGTTTGGTGCCATTTTCTATAAGGAGTTAAGGGTCACAAAGGGTGAATGCCAAAGGTCTTTTGAAAAGCTATAATAAAGGCTTGAGAAGCCACTTGTAATATGCAAGAGAGTGCATGGTTTGTAATTATTTTATATAATAAAAGAGGAGAGAAAAGAAAGAGAAATTGTAGAGTTCTATCATTTGTTGAGAAAGAAAGATTGAGATATAGTTGTGTTTTATAAATAAGAGGGGTTAGTGCTACTATGGGTTGGTGCTCACAAGTCTTTGTAAGGGGTTGGTGTTCCTGTAGGTTGGTGCTCACAAATAGTTACTGTGTTGGTGCTCGGCAAAGGGGTTGGTGCTCTTGCAAGTTGGTGCTTGTGAACTTTATAATTTGATTTGGTGTTTATTCTTATACTTGAGATTATTCTTCATGGTTTTTTCCACATTGGGTTTCCACTTAAAAATATGGTGTTTCTCTCTCTCTTGTGTGGTGCATGTTATTGTTTCAGTTTTATTGCATATCTTGAATGTATGGTTAAGTGGAGTTTGTTTAACTAAAAGTTTTATAAGATATATGATATATTGATCCACTCCACCTCTTAATATACCATGTCCTTAAAAAGACTATCATTAAAATTTGTAAGTCAAAATAATTCATTTTGAATGATTCAATGATCAACTACACTAAAATTAACTATGTAGTTTAAGAGTGTGAGGAATGATGGCAACCAAAAAAAAAATTGTTTTATTTTCAATAGACATTCAAAGCCTATAATCATTTTTTAACTGATTTGGGTCATAGAGGTATAAAAATCCTCACCTCTACATAGTGATGGCAGCTGACAGTAAGCTCTCATGTAATGGTTGCTACTCTTCTAATCATCTTGTCTCCCAAACACTTTGTCTCCTCTTCCATTCAACAATAATGGGCATACATTGTGATGGCCCAATGGGGACAAATGTGGTGACAAATGTGTGAGAAGGTTGACTACATAGATTGATTGCACTGAAATTAACTATAGTTTAAAAATGCGAGGAATGATGGCAAGCGAACAAACAAAATTATTTTATTTTCAGCAAACATTCAAAGCCATAAATTAACATTTTTTAAATGATTTGAGTTACAACCTTAGTGAGGTATAAAAATATTCACATGTACACAGAGATGGAAACCAACGACAAGAGATCATGCAGTGAGTGTTGCTCCTTCAATCTTTCCATCTCCCAAACTCTCCATCTCCTCTTCCCTTCAACAATAGTGTGCATGCAATGTGATGGCCCAATGGGGATGAAGGTGCGAGAAGGTCAACATCAAATAGAGTGGTGATTGGCGAATTGAATGCATGGCAATGGGTAATAACTGTAGGTTGGTGAGATGTTAATGTCTTGTCACCTCAAATGGGGTGTATTCATTTAATGGGTTATGTGCTATCAACCAAAATTTAAATGCCTAAATTTTCACATCCACTTTGATAAAATAGCATCATAATGACCTCTTGCATAACAATCAAAACCATAGGTCTGTAGTACTATGTCAGATGTTAAAAATCTAGAATCAAAAAAATTTACATGCTAAACTATCCATCAACATCAATTTAACGTATTGATGTGATACGGTTTAAACACCACATAAATGAAAAATTAGAACACACGACTATTAAGTCCTCTCCCTTAATTAGAAGATCAATTTTTTTTGAAAATCTAAACATTAAGTTCTTTCCAATACATGAGATTGGTGGGATCAACATTAAAAAATGAAAAATGAAACAAATCGGCTGCAATGACTTTGGGATATTGAAGAATATGCAGAAAATGGATTTCTTATAAGACTTTTGAATCTTTAAATTAAATGCAACTGGCTCAGAGATATCGAAGAATATGCAGAATATGGATTTCATAAAAAGACCTTTCAAACTTTAAAGAAAATGCAATTGGATTCCCAAACCTTTGTCAACATCTTCCAGCGACTGCCAAATGGAGCGCCCTTTCTTAAAAATACAAAACTTTAATGCAGTAGACAATATATGTTCATTCTGTATATATTTTCAACTTAGAAAATGAACATCTGATGTTAGAAAATGCTTTGGAAAAGACCATAATGCCTCTGTCAAGTTAAGTTTTCTGCGATTTCTGTAGATCTGTAGTATTTTAATGTCCTTGATAGCTACAAAGCGGAGGTGTAACTGTTAACATGAAATGCAAGACCCTTTTTGGTAGGAGAGGACGTGTTAAGACCAAGAGCTAACTAAAATTTAATTTCATTTTTTCAAAGAGGGGAAAACGCTAGGTATGTAGTAAATATTAACAATATCTATCGCCCCAAATGGAGAAAGTAAGCTAACAGATATCAAAAACCTAGACTCTAAATATATCAGAAATAATGTCAAAATAGATAAGTTTGATTAGGAATTGAATTATTTTTAATAGTTTATTTTTATATTAATGATTTTTATTATTCATTTAAATAAAGACATAATAGTAAAAAATTATTATCTTTTAAAATATTCACTTGAAATAAAGTAAATTTTTATAGATATTAAACATTCAATTAAAATAAAGTAAGATTTTTGATATTTTGAGACCATCAATTTAAATAAAATATATATTTATTTTAAAAATATTAGAGTTTACAATTTATGATATTTTGAATGAAGAAGATGAACAAATAAATAATCTGTCATTATTTTTTTTCACTCACTTTTTAAAATTTTAATAATGAATCACCAAATATGATTTTAAGCTTTAATTAAATGAAAGTGTCTTCCATAAAAAATCCACTATTGAAATTTTGTTTAAATATATATTAATCTAATACCTAAACATAAATTTCTATCTTTTCACTGATATGTGTATTGATTATATTTAATTAGTAAAAGCATAAATATTAATTAAAAATATTTGAAGGTCATTTGTGCTAAACCATTATATTCAAGATACGCCACAATCCTCTACTAATATTTGCATGACATCTAAAGTTTACTTAGAGTGCACTTGAAGACGTGCCTCTATTTACGTACTCAAATTCTATACCAATAAAAAAAAATGCATGAGGTATTAATAATTTTATTCAATTAAAATATTAGCATAATGTTATGTGCAAATATTTTAATGTGAGAGATTCAAACTTGATTGTAATTAATGCACTTGAAACGAGTTCCTTAAATAAATAATTGTGAGGCATGCTCAACTTTAAAACTCGTTCCTAAGCTTTAGGGTTAAATAGTTTATGCCTATAACTATTCTTATGGTTAATCGACGCCAAGGCTAAAATATATTAAAAGATTCTTTAAATGCTCATCTCATAGAGAAAAGAAATGGTAGATAGGCAATTGTATACATGATTTATATTATGTTTTTTAAATATTAAACATAAGCTACTTTCATAGTCTATTAGAATGAGAGAAAAAAGTTTAAAAGTATACACCTTTTTTTAAAAACCATTTTGTTATTTTCATTAAATATTTTTGTTTAACGGTTATATTTTAGTGATTTTTAATCAAAGTATAGATAAAATGAAAAAAAAAAGTGTGGAGGGATTATATCTTTTTTCTATATATTATATAGTAAAGAGGAAATTATATTATGAGTTAATTATATCAACAACATTGAAGAGATGTTTATTTTTACTATATTTGAAGAAGAAAAATATTCAAAATTGTATAGAATAAACCTTGTAAAGTAATACACGTTTATTTAAAATTAGCAAAATAAACCTTCAAAATCATAACAAGTTCCAACTACATAAATCTTCTATTTTTTATCATTTTTTCTCCTTTGGTTACACATTTTATTTTTGAAGTCTCAAAGATTGTTTAGGCCTTGTGGACATTATTAAAATATCAATCTATTAATCTTATATTTATGACAATAGTGTTAAAAGGAATATGTCTCTTGAAATGATACGAGAACTTATTTTTTGATTTGAAAATGATGATATCCTTTATGATTCCTAATTTTATGCAACTAATGAATAAAAGAGATATTTACATGACATCCACGAGACCAATAGTGTATAGGGCATTAAAGTCAAATTTGTAGGACTCTCTGTATTAAAATATGAAGGGTTAATTTAACTTATAATTTGACAATACATTAATAAAAAGAATGAACACAAATAAATCAAGTTTAACATTCTCCAAGATATTAAGAGTTAAAATATTACATAATATCAAAATATTCCTTCACATTACTCATTTGCGCATAAGGTGTACCTATGGAAATCTATTGATATGACATATATGTGAGACATTTCTTTCAAATAATTATTACCTTTTCTAATCATTAGTTAACATGTAATTTCATGTCATTCCATGACAACACATTTTTATGAGGAATTTTGACAAAAAATCTACATGTTTTATGTATATTATTACTTTGAGTATGTTAGTAAAGGTCAATTGAACAAATTTATTCAAAATTTGATGTTCGACCTTGCCACCTCTCATGTAAAAAGTTGGTGATGGTTATCCATTCAACATTACATTTTATATTTTAAGTAGTACAAAAATTGAATAACATCATTTGAAAGTACACACAATGGACACAAACTTACCCAATGAAACAAATAATCCCATATTGATAATCAAAACTAACACATTAATGGTTGCATCATATACTTTCACTTTCCCTATTAGAAAATTCCTTACACATTCATTTGACTCTAAAAATACTTTGCACCATCCTTTGAATTTTATTATAACACATGGCATGGTAGACACTAGAATTTGAAGAGACCTGTTGTGTACATTATCAAAATCATTAACTTTTTTTGAAAAATCAATAGATTTAATATTTCAACTAGTTATACAAATATAATTATGTATTTCAAATGGTTCATTAGTTACTCTTGGGGTCAAATCTCTTTACATTATTTTACACTCATTCACATTACAAAACCTTGCTTCATGAAAATAAAAACTTACATCCAACTAGTAGTCATTATAGACACCTTGTTTTGGCCACAATTATGTTCTAACTATAACTTAGATTGATTTCAACCAAATAGTGCAAATTAAGCCTAAAAATCATTAACTATCTCAATTCCATTCACACATCAATATTTGATACTCAGAATCATGTTGAGGCTTTCCTATTTGAAGTATTATCCTGTACATGACAATAACCTCTCACAAATCCATTTCTAGTCAACTTGCAACTTATAAAAATGATAGATTGGCCTTTGGATTCATTAAATGGGGCACTTAAACAACTACTAAAGTGCAAAAATACTAAGAAAAATGAATTAACTAAACAAATTAAATTAAATGCTTAAGTGAAATTTTCATGTGCAATTAGTGAAAATGATTTTGCTTAAAAAAAATTTAATAAAAATGATGCCATATGATGTCATCTTCCTCAAAGTCAAGGAATTGAAAATATATCCCTTAAAGCCTTAAATTCAAAAATGGAGAGCCATGCTTAATAAATGAGATCTCTATCACAAATATTAATTGCTTGTCCCCTCTTTAGCTGAACTAGTGCTAATCTAAAACTAACCATGGTTTAATTTAACTTAATTACACTTAAGTTAGCATTAGTTTGGAAAGCTATAAATACAAGGCTCCACCCATTATTCAACAAACTCTTTTGGTGTAATGTTATGATGCAAAAATGGCTTCAAGGAGCCTCTTTGTGTAGTGTTATAATGCTTATTTGTTGAGATGGAAAAGCCAAGCCAAAACTAAAGCCAAACCCAACATTACCAAAGTGACAAGGAGAGATGATGCAAAGAACACCATTATTAAATAGTCTTTGAGCACACGATCAAGCACATTCCTCCATCGCCAACATACAACTCTTGCTCTTAAAAAAAGTAAATAATAATTATTTTATCTTCTATTGATAGTTACTTGTATCATTCTCTTACTTTTCAAATGTCTAACCTTGATATATTAGCTTAATTAATGTGTTTTTATTTTCATTATACTAACACAATACTAATCTACACTATTCGATTCCTATTGATCACATAATACTCTAGGACTTGATATAGGCGGTAATAGGATTACAATCCCTCATTGCATCATGTTTAGATTATCCTCCTCCAAAATTGATGATTGGTATTCTTTGAAGTGTAACCATTTGTGCCTTTAGGACTTGATATAGGCGGTAATAGGATAACAATCCCTCATTGCATCATGTTTAGATTATCCTCCTCCAAAATTGACGATTGGTATTCAAAATTGACGATTGGTATTCTTTGAAGTGTAACCATTTGTGCCTTGTGGTTTAAGATAGCCTTTAGAAATTTTGTTTCGGTTTGGCTTCTTCCGGTTACAACGACAGTACCTCAAAAACATTCGTTAGTAAATACTGCATTTTAGAGATTTTATTCTTAGATGGTGGTGGTGATTGTTTCTATTTTGAAATAGAGTTTTTGATCTAGATTTGGTATGTAATTTTGGATAATGTGCGTGATAGAACTTTTGATCCAATTTTGTATCACATCGCATGATCAAATGATATTTTTAGAAAAATTGTGAATTAAATTTTTTGAAGTCTAATGGATCAATCCAACAAAGTAACGTTTATTTTAGATTTGCGGAAAGTGATAACGTTAGGGAAACAGTTAGAAAATTCCAGGCATTACCGATTGCAGCTTGCGAATATAACTAGTCAGCGAAAAGCTAGCAAGATAATCGCGGAAGCCATATTTGTTATAAGCACAGGATCTAATGATTTTGTAAACAATTATTATGTAAATCCTCTAATGATAAAAAAATTATAGCCTTGCAGACTAACAGGATGTTCTTTTACAGTTCCTTTGTGGGTTTGTACAGGGAATCATTAATTCTCTGAGTGTACAAAAAGTAGACAGACAAAGTATTCTGATTCATTTGTAGATTCATGGTGTTGTAATTATTTGCATTTTTGTAGTGTATATACAGCGAGGGTGCTATGAGACTTGTTATCATTGGGCTGCCTCCATTTGGTTGTTGCCCTTCACAAATTACTTTGCGCGATTTACTAAATAACACCTGCTTTGAGAAGTTCAATGAAGTTGCCACTTCTTTCAATGGTAAGACAATTGTATTAACAAAGGAGATGGCTCTCAGTTTTCTTGATCTTTGAATAGCTTATTACGACATATACCAGAAGTTGTATGACATGGTTAAATTTCCTAATAAATATGGTAAGCACATTTTTCATAGGTATCCCTTGTTCACATGATTCCTAATAAATATGGTAAGCACATTTTTCTTAGGTATACATGAATTGATTGTGGCAGGTTTTGGAGAAACAAGGAAAGGATGCTGTGGAACTGGTTTGTTGGAGGCAGCCATCTTATGCAACAAAGGGAGCCCAACTTGTCATGACACATCAAAATATGTATTCTGGGATAGCTTCCACCCAACAAGTGAAGCTTATAACATCATTACCCAGCACTTGTTTACAAAAGCTTTGAAACAGCTCAATTTATGATAATTCTACTGGATACTGATTTTGTTTTTAAAATCTCTTAAGGGGAGAGCAAGATTTCTCTTCAGTATTTAATTGTAATGGAATTCACAATCAAAACTATATGATTGAAAATCCTAATGTTTATATTAATATAAAATAACATAAGATTAAATTTTCAGTGAATTAAATAATAAAATAATAAATTTATGTTAATAAATAAATGCAAACAATTTATTCATTGACCACCTCCACAAATGAACAAGATAATGTTTTCCCACAATATTCTTATCTTAAGATAGACGAGAAAAATTCCTCCATAACAGAGGATTCTATAAGGAATGCTTGTATCAATTTTGGACTTCCAAAACAATTTCAAAATTTACATGTAGAAAAGGTAAAAATTCCTATATAAAAAAATATTTTATGAGGAATGTTTTTATCAATTCTTAATATGTTATATTTGCTACTTTGATTTTTTTTAAAATGAAATACATAGATATATATAAGAGAATAAAATAAATGCAAACAAATAATTACAGAAAATACAATTCAAAATTATATATATATATATATATATATATATATATATATATATATATATCCGATTAAATAAATTGACATTATATATATTATATTTCGTATTTCAATATATTATATTATATAATATACATTATATTGGTATTATAATATAATATTAATTTACAATAATATTTACAAACTTTAAAACATATAAATATATATTATTACTTTTTATTTTATACATAATATAAAAAAATAGTGATAAAGTATATATTATATTATAAAATTACATTATATTAATCTTCTTCCAAAATAAAAATATTATGAAATGATTTGTAGTTAAACTTATTTAGTAAATCAAATAAAAGATAAAACAAATTTAAAAATATTTATTTTCGAAAGACTGAAGTAAGAAAAAGGAATAATACTTTTAACATAAGATATCTAAAAATTGGAATTTAGATAGGCACTTTCACCATCCAACTTGGTGTAGCTGATAAAATACGGGAGTATAGATTGGTTAAAAAACGTGAATTAGTTCATATTCAATAAAATAAAAATTCTAATATATCAATTGCACGGCCAAGACATCTGCTACATTCACTAGCATTAATAGTGACAAAAAGAAAAAATGAAAAATATCACTATTTGATGGTTACAATGGAGTGAAAACACAAAATTTACACGTAAATTGATTTATCTAAGATTTTTTTTTCTTTATTCTTCACTATTAATCAGATTCTCTTTTTTAAAGGCTTGATTGGGTCACATCTTTTGGGTTTAATTTTTAAACATTTTTCTTCAAAGATTTGAATTGTAGTGGGAGACATTCCATTGATGGTCTCAAATTCACAAGCTAGAGCAGGTGTCTTTGTCTACATCCCCATGATGGATTTTGCTCTTGGTATTTTACATGACAAGTCCCCATCCCATTCTCCATTTCCATCATGCGCCTTGTTCATATCCCCATCTCCATCTTGTCAGAAAATAAAAACATATAAAAACAAAAAATAAAACACACACTCAGATTGCTACAGCAATCATGGAACAAGATTTTTTAATGATCTTCTTAAATCTTATAGATCTTTTTGATCGTGCTTATCTTGCTCAATTACAATACTGCACCCATGAGTCTATTAAATAGATTTGAAATCAAACAATAATTAGAAAAGCAAACTGAAGACTAATTTTAGTCTTTACATGTAAACTAACTGTTTGTCTAACTGACTGAATGTAAACTATGTCTCTAACAGTTTAACTAACTATTTGATAACTAACTGATAATTAACTGCTGCATGCATGAAGAGTGGAGAAATTAACTCATGTTAGCTTCAGTTTCTAACACTCCCTCTTAATTTCTACCACAAACTATTTTAGCATTTACAATGCCTAAATGATTTACCATTCTTGCCACAGCTACTTTGCTAGTGGTTGCCATTGATGGCATACATCTCTTAACCCATTCTGTCTACCAGCTTCCGCTAGGATGCTTTTCTCTTGCGGAATACACTGCCTCTCATGCGGAATACACCGCCTTATGAAATACATCGCCTTATATGTGGAATACACCACCTTGTCTTCATACAGAATAAATACAATTGCTCAATGAGCATTCACTCAACGTTTAAGACTGAGGAGTACCCTGTCGAAAGGCTATCAATGGACATGCTTATGTCCAACACTGCACGCTTCCTGCTTGCTTACCTTTCTTTCACCTGACGCTTAACTGCTCAGGTTTCCTCCTAGGATTCTGCTGGGTTCTTTCCACGTTGGTCTAGATTTGCCAACGATCGGCCTGATCTTCAGACACTTTGACAGCTTCACTCGCTATTCAACACAAGCTCTGCAGAGCTCATCTTTTCAAACACAGCACTGCAGCTGTGATTGCTATAATCTAAAGACAATGAATGATTGCATTGCTTGCATAACACGGAAAACATACGCCTTGTAAAACTGAATACAGACAACAGACAATAAACAAATAAAAAACTTTCGATGCCCTTCTTTTTGGCATTTGGAGCAGGCTCTTCTGAGCAATCTTCTGTGTAATACGCCTCTAGCTTGGGCGCTCTTCTTTTTTTGTTGTTTTTTTTTTCTTCGCCACATTGGGGACTACTTTCTCGTTGCTGCTCTTTCTACTTGCTCTGATACCATTTGTCAGAAAATAAAAACATATAAAAATAGAAAATAGAACACATACTCAGATTGCTACAACAATCATGGAACAAGATTTTTAATAATCTTCTTGAATCTTGCAGATCTTCTTGATCTTGCTTATCTTGCTCAATTACAATACTGCACCCATGAGTCTATTAAATAGATTTGAAAGCAAACAATAATTATAAAAGCAAATTGAAGACTAATTTTAGTCTTTACATGCAAACTAACTGTTTGTCTAACTGACTGAATGTTAACTGCTTCTCTAACAGTTTAACTCACTGTTTGATAATTAACTGATAGTTAACTGCTGCATGCATGAGGAGTGGAGAAATTAACTCCTGCTAACTTCAGTTTCTAACCCATCCCCCCTTCAGTTCATATCTCCTTTTAAACAAAAATGTAACAAACCCAGTGACAGTTATTCAAACAAGTTTTCCCACACAATTACAGACATGAGTTATTTTTCAAAGCTTACATGAATCACATGCCTCATTTGTATCAAGATCATTGAAAATATGTCATTCATATATTTGATTTTTTAAAAATTTGTGGATGTCTTCTATGGTAGATGTAGATTTAGTATATATAGTTGACCATGTCGGTTTACAGCATGTTCACAGAGTTCTACTCTAAAACAAACATCTGCCAAATCTGATATTTGTATTTTTGCAAATAGAGTATTAATGACAAAAAGAAGCGGCGACTTTAGGAATGTGTTAAGACCTGTATCAGATCACCTGTGTCATGCTGCTAAACAAAAATATCTCAGATTTCTCGCCATGTATTCCTCTGTGAAAACCGGTGTATTAAACTACGAGTGGTGGACGGGTGAGAGTGTGCTGACTGCTGGACATGGAAACCACCACTGTTAACTGCCAAGCATCATTATATTGACAGCAACAAAACACACGCGTCAGGTTAAGAATAACAAGAAACATGATGTTTTTTCTTCTCTATAATAAAATGAATCTAGCAGCTTCACCCCACCGTATAAACCTCGTGCTAAAAAACGAGTCAGATAAAATAAATAAAATCTATAGGCACCACAGTGGCCTGCACCTCCTACTAGTTATAACGTCAATTTTTTTTCGAAAAGCTAAACACTGAGCTCTTTCGAATACATGAGAATGGTGCCATTAAAAAAAAAACAAAACAATAAAACAAATCGGCTGCAAGACTTCGACATATTGAAGAATATGCAGATAATGGATTTCTCAAAAGACCTTTGAAACTTTACAACAAATGCAACTGACAGAGATATCGAAGAATATGAATTTCTTAAAAACCGCAACCTTTGTCAACATCCTCCAGCGACTGCCAAATGGAGCATCCTTTGTTTAAAATACAAAACGTACGTTAATGGAGTAGAGCATTATATATTCATTGTGTATATGTTTTCAACTGACAAAATGAACATCTGATGTTAGAAAATGCGTTGGAAAAGACCATAATGGCTCTGTGAAATTTTATTTTCTGCGATTTCTGTAGATTTGAAGTATTTTAATGTCCTTGATAGGTACAAAGCGCAGGTATAAATGTTAACATGAAATGCAAGACCCTTTTCTCTTCTTTTCTTTTCTTTCTTTCTTTTTTCTTTTTTAAAGAGGAGATGGCGTGTCAAGACCAACAGCTAATTAAAATTTAATTTGTTCCCCAAAAATGGGGAAAAAGGTTAGGTATGCCAAGTAAATATTAACAATATCTATTGTCTCAAATGGAGAAAGTAAGTTAAGAGATATCTAAACCTAAAGTCTAAATATATCAGAAATAATATTAAAATGGGTAAGTTTGATTAGGAATTGAGTAGATTTTAATATTTTATTTTTGTAAGGATAATTTTTATTAATTATTTAAATAAAAAAATTATCATAAAAATTTATTATCTTTTAAAATATTTACTTAAAATAAAGTAGGATTTTTCAGATATTAAAACATATAGTTAAAATGAAGTACGATTTTTGATATTTTGAAATAATTGATTTAAATGAAATATATATTTATTTAAAAATATCCAAATTTATAATTTATAATGTTTCAAAATGAAGAAAGTGAACAAATATATAATTTCTCATCATTTTTTCAAACTCACTTTTTTAAATCTTAATAATAAATCATTAAATATAATTTTAAACCTTAATTGTATAAAAACGTTTTTCATAAAAAAATCACTACTAAAATTTTATCTAAACATATATTAATTTATTACCTAAACACAAATCTCCATCTTTTCATTGATATATGTAATGATAATATTTAGTTGGTAAAAACACAACTATTAATTCAACATATTTGAATATGTGAGATTCGAATTTGATTATCATTAATGCACTTGAGGCAAGTTCCTTAAATAAATAATTGTGTGACGTGCCCAACTCTTAAAACTCATTCCTAAGCTTTACTTAAATAGTCAATGCCTATAACTATTTCTATGGTTAATCAATGCCCAAGGCTAAAATATATACAAGAATTTTTTAATTTCTTATCTCATAGGTAAAATAAATACTCAATAATTGATCGTGTACATGGTTTGCATTGTGTTTTTTAAATATTAAACATAAGATGCTTTTATAGACTATTACAATGTGAGAAAAAAGATTTAGAGTATACAGTTTCTTTTTAAAACCATCTTGTTATTTTCATTAAATATTTCTGTTTAAGGCTTATCTTTTATTGATTTTTAATCACTTATTTGGAGATGGATGGGTAGAATATGAAAATTTTGGTAAGGGATTATATCTCTTTTTTGTGTATTATGTACAATAAAGAGGAAATGACACTATGAGTTAATTACATAGATAATTTTGAAGATATGATTATTTCTACCATATTCGAAGAAGAAAAATATTGAAAATCGTAGAAAATAAACTTTCAAAAGGGAAAAAAGTTTATTTCTGCAGTAGAAGAATGAATCTTCAAAAGCGTAATAATATCAAATATTTGAACTAGGGTCCAACTACAAAAATCTTCTCTTTTTTATTAGTTTCTCACTAATTTAGATACGCATTTTGTTCTTAGAGTCCCAAATATTATTTTGGCATTATGGACATTATTAAAATATTTATCTCTTAATATTGTATCTATGACAATAATGGTAAGAGGAATATGTCACTTGAAAATATATAAGACCCTATTTTTAAGTTTGAAAATGATGATATCCTTTATGCTTCTTAATTTTATGCAATTAATGAATAAAGTCAAGATTTAAATGCCATCCACAAGACCAAAAATGTATAGGGTGCAATAATCAAAATTTTAGGAATCTATATTTAAATATGTGAAGGGCTAGTTTAACTTGGACATTGATAATACATTAACCGAAAGGATGAACACCAATAAACTAAATCAAACATTCACCAAAATATTATGAGTTAAAATATTACATGACATCCAAATATTCCTCTATAATAATCATTTATGAATAACATGTACGTATTGAAATCTATTGATATGACATTTGAGTGAGACATTTATTTAAAAATAATTTGTACCTTCTCTAAACACCATGTAACTTGTAATCATGACATTCAATGACAACACATTTATGTGAGGAATTGTCTCAAAAAATCGACATGTCTTATTTATACTATTACTTTGGGTATGTTGTCAAAGATGAATTGAGAAAATTTATTCAAAACTTTATGTTTGATCCTACCACATATCGTGTAAAAATTTAATGATGGTTATCTATACAACATTGCATTTTATATGGTAGGTAATGCAACAAATGCATAACATCATATGGAAGCACACACAATGGACATAAACTTACCCAACAAGATAATGAATCCCATATAACACATCGATGGTTGCATAAAATCCTTTCACTTTCCATATTAAAAAATTCCTTAAACATTCATTTAACTTTGAAATGAATATACAACTTCCTTAGGATATTATTATAATATGACATGGTGGACACTAGGTTCTTAATGGTCGGGTGCTAGGTGGGTTATCATTTAAACAAGCATGTACATTTTATCAAGTATAAGTACCAATCCACAAGAGCATGGAACATATGAACATAATATATATGTGGAAAATCTTCAAGGGAAAGAAAACCCATTTATGATGTAAATGGACTACAATCATATAAAATAAACACCAATTTTAGTGAAGCACCCTCTTCACATGGAGCACTAACCCCAACTAGATAAGTACCAACTCAGCTAGGCTTTAACAAGCACCAACATGCAAGGAGAAACCAACCACCTAGATGAATCAACACTAACTTAGCCACCTGAAACACTTGACCACATTCATAATAGATTGTTATTTATATAATAGATGATTATCTTCTTCCTCAACTCTTTGTACACATCTATCCCTGTCAAACTAACCTCTAGCTTTCTTCACTCAACTAGCCATCTTCTTGACTTGATTAGGACATATGACCTTGATCCTCATATTCATAAATATTATATATTCATGACACCCATCTGATGGTCCACATGACCTCATTATTCTCCTCTTTTTTCTCTTTTATTCATTTGCATACATAATTTTCTTACTCACTCAAATAGGCCTAATTAGCCTTTCTTTCGTACAAGTCACTTGCTCCGACACACCTTGGTCAGTCATATACCTTTGCACACTTAGATTATTTTTCAATATGTCATATAACATGTTTCAAACATGAATCAAATAATGCATTATATCAGCCATAAATTAATAGACCAAACTCTCATTTAGGCTTTAAGGAGATCTAATCTCATTAGGCCTTCATTGGAGCACATTACACTTAGTATTTCTTTAAAAACTTATAAAATCTACAAACAGTAGGACCACCTCATATTCAAATCAAATAGGCCTTATAAAAATTTAATTTAGGTCCAAATACCACTTGAAGCCCTTCTCAAAACATTATTCACAATAGGCCTGTGTATATACAGAAAATCTGTTTTGAACAACTAAAGCATAAACACACTTTTGCTATACAACCATTGAAAAAATCAAATATTAAAAAATATCATGACCTTAGATTAATAAAATACTTCATCATATTAATAAAATTTGGGTATACAAGCTCAAACTCTTCTTTGCAAGTAGCCCACTCAAAACTGCCAACTAGCCTCAAAACACAATAAAAGAAACATGAACTTTTGACACCTGATTGAACTTCCTCAAGGGATTTCAATGCATGAAAATGATATTAAAACATTATTATAAAATTATTAAATAAAAAAACCGTATTATATAATGGAAAATATTATTCTTGCAAGCCAATATATTGACTTTCTTTCTCATAGACTTCACTCAGCCAGATAAGCCATTTTGGCTTCAATGTTCCAACCTCTTACACTAAATTTTAAGCTTATGTAAATAACTAATAAATAATTTAAGTTCCTAAAAAAAATTATGTGCATTAGTTTCATCAACTCATAGAATGGAGTATCAAACTCATCATTGGTACTTGTTTGCCTAAAACTACCAGTTTGCCTTGAAGACCAGTCATGGTGATTTTGACTTACAAAACTTGTATGGCCATGTTTAGATACTCCTGATATATTTGTATGATCTTTGGAGATCATTAGAACATTATTAGATATAAATATAACATGCTCAAATAGCAATATTGGTCTTGTATACCAATCTCATACCCTTTCACCTTCACTATTTCATCTCCACTAGACAGGCCAAGTTATGAGAAACATTTTCATCATATATACTGACCTAAAAAACATAGATAAAAAATGAACATGTATTATAGGTCTTCAAAAAAATATTCATGTACATGGATTCATCCATAATCCATGATAACACATCCCTAATCAACTTCTCACTTTTGCCTAGTTTTCTCACTATCTGCACCATTAGGTCTATTAGTGACATGATAAATTGTAAGATTAGTTTAGCATACTTGAGATATGGAAACTTATAAAAAATAACCATGGAAATCACACAACATTTTAAACCTTCAACCTTCATCCATTTATCAACTTTGACTTGGTCAACTCTATATGCTACATGAAATTTTTGAGAAATAAGGCCTTTTTTATAGGGTTGACTCACTCACCTGTCAAACCAATCAAACCTAGAGATGTCTGGGAGATTTTAATACAATTTAAAATCACCTAATTTGATATAACAAACCATTATTATCACTTTAAAATAATATAATCAACATTGAGTCATTATTAAGGTTTTTTGAGGGTTTAAACGAACTTCCAGTCTTAATGATTATTCATAAATATTAATATTTCATTTAAAAAACTAGTGCTTGTAAATTTTAGCTAGGAACCTTCTCCATATACCATGAACATGTTAATTCCTAATTTAGATGCTTCATGTGCCAAATAATACATGAAAAACTTTCTTGGGTAGATAAATCTTCATCTCATGCACTCGAGATACCTTAAGACACTTTTTCTTGCTTTAAGCTTCAATTTTTGACCTAAAACTTCATGTAATTGATTTTAAAAACTTTAATCAACTTTGTAAATTCTCACATAACCACACTATCCTTGGAAACTGATCCTAATAACCTTTATGGATACCATCTCTCTCCTTACTCTCTAAGCCTTTGACATGCAAATCACAATAGGTCTTGTAATTGACTTTAAAGCCATTTTCCAAGATCTAAGAACCTCATGTACATGCCATCTAACCTTATATAATTATTAAATATTTTCAAACATTATTCATATATCTTTTCAACATCTCAGGATGCCATGTAGGGTCTAGAACTAGTCTAGTTGCAGACTTGGACTGAAGAACTTACCCCTGTATGCTTACCTTGAGACTCATTTGAGTGATCCAAAAACACATAATTATGATAAAAAAAACCTTATACAACCTATTATACCTCTGTGCATTCATCTCATCAGGCCACCAAGCTCATACCTTGTCATAAGGTTTCTTAATTTAATGACTAGTGTCATGATTAGACTTCTCAATCACTTGAAGCTTGACAACTGACCTTGAAATAATCTTTTATGATTATACACCTTGATCACATGATTTTCATGCTCCTTATAAAATATCATACCTCTAAACATACTACTTCATTCTTATCATGCACATGCTCATGATATGACTATGCTTTTCAAGATACCTCATATTAAAAGTATAGTACTTCAAAACATGCTTACATTGACTTGAAACTTGACATCAACCTCAGAAGAATCATCAGGTTTCCTTAAAATTATCTCTCAATAGAGAGATATTATTGGATCATTTTAGACTATTACTATGAATAGTAATGTCCAAGAGAAGATATCTAAAGAGGAAAAATCTATATATGTACAATATGTATATTTGGAGTTGCTATATTAATTTGTAGAGTATAACTAGGCATATTTAGAGCTTCGTTAGAATGTATTCGGAGATACTTGGGTAGATATTTGGAGATTTGATAGAATGTCTTTGAATTTTCCTAGTATATCTTTAAATTTCAGCTAAAGATTTTTATAAATCACTGTGTTCTATGCCAAGTCTTCGTATCAGCCATACAAGCTTATAACCCACACACCATGCATCTTGACATCAATGACATCAACTCAAAGCTACTTGGAATATCTTCAAATATTGACTAAGGATCTTCATATCACACTATGTCTTATGCCAAGTCTTCATATTAGGCATACAATATTATACCCCACACACCATGCATCTTGACATCAACCTTAAAATCAATGACAACACTTCTTAACAATAGAAACAATGCTCAACAATATCCCCTTTGTCATTGATGACAAACCATATTGAACATTGATCATCCTTATCTCCCCATACTCATATTTATCCTCCTTTGACATTAATGAAAAAGGGTCTTCCATAAACACCTTATCTAATCCTTAGACCTAAATTTCAAGGAACCACACAATGAAATGATAATCAAGTACTCACATTAGACTCATCAGTTGTTATAGACACCTTGAAGAAACTATTTTTCTCCCCTTGAGTAGATACTCCCTTTTAAAGACATTAGATGGATCAATATTTGTTTTTGGAGATTTGAGCATGCCATTGCGGCATTTCCCCTGGGAGAAGGGGGAGATCTTTGTAGTTTCTTGGGTGGAGGGGGGTGCGGTGGTGGTGACTGTTTCGGGTGGAGTCTCTCTGTTGGTGGTGCTGTCCTTTTTGGGTAGTGCTTTTTACGCAGCGCTTCATGGTGAGATCTTTCATTTTGCGTGTTTTTTACTTTGCTTCATTCTGCTGCATTGTGGATGGAACCCGGGTTAGATTTCTAGCCTGAGTAGGACGGCCATCCAGATCTGGTAAGCGGAGTATTTGTGTTTGTATGGGGGAAACTCTGTTTCCTCAGTGGTTGGTGTTTGTGCCATGGCACCCTGTATTGGGATTTTTGGAAAAACCTTAAGCTGTGGAGGAGCCTTGCTCAGTAATTGATGGACAAGGTGGTTCTGCCTCTGCCGTTTTGGCAAGGGTTTTAGGTCCTTGTAAAACTTGGGGAGTTTCAACTAGTTAATCTTGTTGATTTTAGGTCCCTGAAAAACCTGGTTTAGTTACTATCTTTTAGTGTTTTGCCTCTTTCGATGGATTGTAATGTTTATCTTTCATGATCTGTAAAGGGTTTCAGGGCCCCTTCAAAACTTGTTTTTACCATAATCTAAAACTATTCATAAAAACTTCATTCATGAATGACCTTACTCATGAAAACTCTTCAATTCACCTAATTACTTCTAGTTTTACTCTGCCAATTATCTCTATTCACTTTTTATATCCACCTTATGAAAGATGCTCTTTGATATCGATATTGATTCCTAATTAGAGAGGATAATGTTTAACAATATCACCTTGATGATATCACTCAAGCTATCATTATCCATTCATACATTGTGAAAATAATCTCTTCTAATATTCTATGAGCTTCATAGGCCATATTGGATCCATATACATCATGATAACCCTTATTGTAATAGTTCATTGGTCATTGGGACTGTAAAACACCTAGTTCACTATCTACTACATTTCTATTTGATTGATCACCTTCATCTCACACAATTAAGTCATTCTGAGCATATAGACCTATGACACATGACTCAACGGTCATCTAAAAACACCTAGAATAATCACACTTAATGCTTATAAGCATAAAACATCTTTGTAATCAATGCTTGCCCACTATGTCAATTATGTCTATCTGCTATCAAAGATATTGTTCCAAGGAAATAATCTGGATTTTCATGCTGATAAAAATATCACTTATTTCATGTCCATATGAAATATCCATATGTTCTTATTGCATTAATATTTATGTTTCTCAACACACCATAACATATACATCATCATGACACCTTCCTTACATCATTCTATCAACTAGGTCTTTGCTTACATGCTTCACTATGATAGACCTCTATCATAACCATGGCTCCTCATGAACTTCTCTTCAGAAAAAATGCTCATACTAACCAAAATACCTTTCACCTTGTCATATGCATACATATATAACAATTGTCAATACTCAAACAAGAATCCATGATTCTACTTATTGATAAGGGTCTCCATGAAGCCTAATAGAGTCACCCCTTTCATAGGGAATTAGAACAACACAAATTGAAGAGATTCATAGATCTCCATACTCTCAAAAAATTCAATATTATTCAACATATTTCTAGGCTTGATTGACATTATAGGCTTGATCTCTTCAACATCTAGTTGATCATCAATGTGGATTGACAATGGTAATTCTTGACTTGATTTCACATCTGATGCATGCTCTATCACAATAAGTAGTCCACTTGAGCTTGTATACTGATCATGACTCATATTCATTATCTTTGGTTTCCATACATTCATTTTTCTTCTTTATTTTAATATATATGATTCAAACTTCTTGTTTTGATTTGATGACCTTCTAACTCTAATAGGAGAGAATCTTACAATGTGCCCTACCTTATGACAACTGTATCAGACCACCTTATACATACCTCTTGACTGATGTGAACTATGAGTCCTTTCGTAGTCCCATGAGTACTCCTTCTTGGAGAGTCTTCTACATTCTCTTTCTCTATGACCAAACTGACTCCATACAAAACAATAACCATTGAAAGAACTAACATACCTTATATCATTAAGTTTTTTGATATGTGTTTTCATGTTGTCCTTATTGTCTTCAATAGTCTTCTTCTTGACTTGAGGTGCCTCTTTTTAGTGTTCTTTGAAACCAAGACCCATCTTGTCACTTATAAACTTTTGACTATTCAATATACCATCATAATCCTTAGAGTTGTTACTCAATCTCTCCACAAATATGCCAATCTACTCCTCATAGTCCTTAACTAATGATCTTAGTTTGTGATTCTTTCTTCTTTGAAAGTTCAATTCCTCTAAGGCACTTACCAACTTTGCCTCAAGGTTTACCTTAGCTTCTTTTTTATTTGATTCTATATCAACCACAAGGCCTTTCTCACTTGAGAAACCCTCATTTTATGATTCTATGGCCACGAAAAAGGTTTCATTATTGTCATGTTCAAGTTCATTAATGCCATCATCAATATTAGATGTGTTTGTATAACTTAAATCAAAAGAGTTATCTTATTTAGTGCATAAGATTCTCTTATTTTTAAAAGTTCCTTTCCTACCTTCATACCTCTTGAAATCTCTCTTATTATTGTCAAACATATAATCCTTTCTGTCATATCCATTATGTTCATCATGTTATTAATTATGCTTAGATTTATCCATGTTAGGACACTTGGATGCAAAGTGACCATTCTTTCCATAATTTAAACATTTGAATGACAACTTATGTTTGTACTTACCAGATCCAAACCTCAACTTTCTTGGAAATATGGCTATTAGTTGATCATCATCAACATCTAAACATTTTTCATCCTTGACCTTCTTGTCTTTTAACTTCTTCTCAATTTTTAAAGTTGTTCCCATCTTGGGACGTCTTCCTTCATTAGTTCTCATCTCATAGGTAGTCAAGATGTCATGAATTGCATCCCTTTATATCTTGTTCAAATTTTGTAGCTCTTCTACTACAAACACGTGAGAGTCAAACTTAGGAGTTAGTGATATTAACACCTTTTGGAAAATAGTATATTCTTTCACTTCTTATCCTAATCCTCTTGTGATATTGACAACTTCATCAAATCTCAATAGGTAGGATGCAATGGTTTCATCTTCATTCATCTTCAATGTTTCAAACTATCTTCAATGGGTCTACAACTTGGACACATTCACCTTGGTTTATCTTTCATAGATAGTATTCAACATGTACCATATCGCTTTAGCTGATTCATAATGCACTACCTTGATAAGTTATGCCTCTAATAGGCCATAAAAAATGGAATTCACTACCTTATAGTTATTTTCACTAGTTTTTTTACCTCCTACATTAGTTGGTGGAATAAAAGGAGTACTATAGCCATCCACTACTAATTCTTAGATATCATGACATTGAGACTTAAAATATATCTTCATCTTGACATTCCAAAAGGCATAAATGGATCCATTGAATAACAGAGCCTTATCAGTAGAGAAACCACCTTGAGCTTGCTTACTACCCATCTAACTTCTAGGATTTCCATTACGTTTTATAACTACTTTAAAGGACCAAGCTCTAATACCAATTTTTCAAAGATTAATGATGGGGGGGGTGCGTGAATTAGTATTCAAAAAATTTATTTGACAATCTTACTTAAGTAATAATAGATCATTTAAACAAGCATGTACATCTAAGCAAGCACAAGAACCAATCCATAATATCATGAAACACATGAACACAATATATATGTAGAAAACCTTCAAGAGGAAGAAAACCCACTAATGATGCAAATTAACTACAATATTATAAGAAAAACACCAATTTTAGTGAAACACCCACTTCACATGGAGCACCAACTCTTATTAGCTAAACACCAACTCAGCTAGGCTTTACCAAGCACTAACTTGCAAGGAGGAATCAAACCCATAGATGACTCAACATCAAATTATCGACTTGAAACACTTTATCACCTTTAAAATACCTTATTTTTCATACAATACATGATTATCTTCTTCCTCAACTTTTCACACACTTCTATCCCTCTCACACTGGCTTGTAGATTTCTTCACTCAACTAGCCCTCTTATTGACTTGATTAGGTTATATGACCTTGATCCTAATAGTAAAAAATTCTATTAGATATTCATGACACCCCTCTGACTTTAAAATGACCTCATTCTATTTCTCTTTGTAATATTTTATTCGCTTTCATACATACTTTTCTTACTCACTCAAATAGGTTTAATTAGCCTTACTTTTACTCTAGTCACTTGCTCTCACACACGTTGCTCGGCCATGTACCTTTGCACAATTATATTACCCTTTCAATATGTCATAGAACACATATCAAACATGAATTAAAAAAACACTTTATGTCAGCCATATCTTAATAGACCAAACTATCATTTAGGCCTTAAGGAGACCTAATCCCATTAGGCCTTCATTGGGGCACATTACACTTAGTCTTATTGGAAAGATTCTAAAATATAAAAATAGTTGGAACACCTCATATTTAAATAAAATAAACCTTATAAAACTTAAATTTAGGTCCAAAACACCTTTTAAGTCCAAAAACCACTTGAACCCCTTCTCAAAACACTATTCACAATTGGCATGTGATACACAAAAAATTTGTGTTGAACAACTGAAGTATAAACACACTTTTTCATAAAAACCATGGGAAAAATTCATAAATTCAAAAGCCTTATGAACTCAAGGTCATCTTATACTTCTTAAATTGCTTCAAATCAAGGTATACAGGCTCAAACTCTTCTCTGCAAGTAGCCCACTTAGAACTACCAACTAACCTCAAAACATAGTCAAGGAAACATGAACTTATGACACCTGATTGAACGTACTCAACAGATTTCAGCAAATGAACATGATATTATAAAATACTTAGAATAATATCAAAAAATAAAATCATAATCTATAATGAAAACTGTTAGTCTTGTAGATCAATCTGTTGACTATCTTTCTCACAGAGTTTACTCAGCCAGATAAGCAATTTTGGCTTCAATGTTTCAACCTCTTACACTAACTTTTAGGCTTATGCAAAGAATGAGTACGTAATTTAATTTAAATAAAACAACATCATGTGAATTAAGTTCATCAACCCATGGCATGGAGTCTCAAACTCATCCCTGCTACTTGCTTCCCAAGAACTCCCAGTTTGCCTTGAAGACCAGTCATGGTGATTTTGACTTATAACACCTGTATGACCATTTTAAAATACTTATGATACATGTGAGTAATATTATAAGACCATTATACCATTATTAGATAGAAATATGATATGGTCAAATATCAATATTAGTCTTGTAGACCAATCTCATACCCTTGCACCTTCACTGTTTCATCTGCACTAGATAGGTCAACTTATGAGCAATATTCATCATATCTACTAACCTCCAAAAGATCCATATAACATGAACATGTATTATAGGTCTTAAAAAACTTCTCCATGCACTTGGATTCATCCATAATCCATGATAACATATACCTAATCCATGATAATGCATCCCTGATCAAGTTCTCACTTCTTCCTTGTTTTTTCACTATCGACACAATTAGGTCTATTAGTGACATGATAAATTATAAGACTAGTTTAGCATACCTAAAGTCTAAAACCTACTCATAAACCACCATGGACATCAAATACAAGTTTCAATATTCAAACTTCATCTATTTGGCAATTTTGACTTGGTCAACTTTGTTTGCTAGACTACATTTCTTAGAAATAAGGTCTTTTCTATAAGTTCACTCACTAACCTGTCAAATGAATCACACCTAGAGATGCCTGGGAGAGTTGAATACACCCTCTAATCAATTAACTAACCACACCAAACCTTTCAAATCACTTTATAATAAGATCTTCAACATCAACTCACTATTAGGGTTCTTTGAGGGTTTAAACCAACTTCTTGTCTTAACAATCACTCATTGAGTTTAGTCCTTCATTCTAGAAACCATTGCTTAGAACTTTGATCTACGACCCTTCTCCATATACCATGAATATCTTAGGTCCTCATGCAAATGTTGCACATGCCAACAAACACTTGAAAAACCTTCTTGGGTAGACAACTCTTCATCATGTGCACTTGAGAGACCTTAAAGCACTTTTTATTGCTCTAACCGTCAATTTTTCACCCGAAATTCATGAATATGATTAAAACAACTTGACTCACCTTTGTCAATTCTCACATACTCACATTTGCCTTGGAAACCAATCATGATACCCCTTCTGGCTACTATCTCTCTCTTTGCTATCTAAGCCTTTGACCTGTCAGTTCTATCCATTGTCCAAGCTCTTATCACCTCATGTACATGCCATGCAACTTGTTATCATGCTTAACTACCGTCAAACATTCTTCATATGTTTTGTTAGTAGCTCATGATGCCTCATTAGGTGAAGCAGGGTCTAGAACTAGTCTAGTTGGAAACTTGGACTGAAGAACTTATCCCTATATGCTTACCTTGAGACTCACTTAAGTGTTCCAAAGCTTCATAAGCATGCTCAACCAACCTCTTACAACCTCTTATGCCTCTTTGTATTCATCTCCCCAGGCCAACAAACTCATACCTTCTCACAAGGTTTCTTCATGCAATGACCAGTATCATGACTAGACTTCTCAAGCACTTGAAGCTTGACAACTGATCCTGAAACACTCCATAATGCTTATACACCTTGCTCACATGCTTTTTATGCAGCGTAGACAATATCGTACCTCTACACATACTGCTTCATGCTTATCATGCACATGCTCATGATATGACTATGCTTCTCAAGCCACCTTATATTCAAAGACTAGTAATAGAGCTTCGAGCGTACTACCCAACAACGTACGTTCTAATCACGATATGACTCTTGGATAAAAGCTTTAACTTATCTAATTGAGAAAAAGATATGTATATATATGTATTATGTTAATTTTATTCATACAATACAAATTTCAATAAAAAAATAATATTTTTTAAAAGTAAAAAGATATTATCTATTTAAACAATTATAATTTAGTATTATTTTATTTAATATGTATATATTTCAAATAAATGAATATTAAATATTTTTAATGTTTATTTAGGCTGTGAACATTTACACCCTCTTGGAATTGTTGACTATAATATACGATCTGAGTGAAAACAGACTAGAGACTGTCAAATTCACGGGCTCGTCCAGAGAAAGATGCTCTGGAAATTTATCAATTTTGGGATAAATTCTAAAATTAGATGATTAAAAAGGCAAAAGCACCTCTCCTTCCGGCCTTCACAAAGGATTTTTTTTGGAGTTTAGTGGTATAAACGTAAGCTGTTTTGGTATTTATTACATGTGGATTTAGAAATTAAATTTAAACATTGAATTAGGTTTTTTAAAATGTCGTGAGGGTGTTTATTCCATGGAACGATATTTCTTCCGTTTTTTATCCGAATAAAATTAGCATTTATGCAAAATCTGTACAATCGCATTTGATAACCTCATCACTTATAAAAAGATAGAAGAAAAAGACAATGCACGACATGGAAAAGATGTGAAGAAAGTATTATTGTACCAACATTTACTTGATAAGACGGTCATTTTGAAAGAAAGGAAAAGGATGGAGGAGAAGAATTATTGTACAAATGAGTTTAAAAATTAAGAAAATAAAATGTATTGAAAAACAGAGGAAATGTAAAAGATGTGAAAAAAATATTATTATATCCACATTTATTTGATAAAATGGTTTGAAAAGATAAATTAAAAATAAAAGAATGTGAAAAAATATTATTATATTTTTTTATTTGATAGGGTAAAATGTTTTTGAGAGGAGTTATGAATTGGAATATAATTGGAGGCTCATTCTCCTAATAGAAAAACAAAAACATAAAGGACACCACCTCCCAAAAAAAAATACACTATGAGAGAGGAGACACACTTAATAAAAGATGCTCTGGAAATTCTCATCGGTGTATGTTGTGCTGCATCGCTGGTTCTTACGTGAACAACTCCCTGCTTTTCGGAATATTTGACTGCAATGAAAACCCGACACGATGACAGCTGTCATTCACTATTAGCAATGGAAACAGGGCGGTCGACTTCACCACATCCCAAACAAATAGTGGAGCACCGCAAGCTTCTGAAAACGGTTTCAAATACTTTGAGCAACGTGTTAAAACTTCTGGAAATCTTATTTCCAGTGCCGACAATATCTTAAAAACTTGGAATTCCTTGACTATAAATGCCTGCATTGTCATCAGTGTTTGTTTCGAATTGACAATGGAAGGGTCAGCTGAAATTAACTTTGTGTTGCGTTTTGTTGTTTTCTTAATATGGTCTGCATCACAGATGGAAGCAAATATACAATGTAAGAAACCTCTAGCCTCGGCCCTGTATGTGTTCGGAGACTCCACCATTGATCATTAGTGTTACTGTTGCCAAAGCTAACTTTCCTCCTTATGGGAGAGATTTTCCTGATCATAAAGCTACTGGGCGGTTTACCAATGGAAAATTACCAACGGACATGCTCTGTTATACTCTTCATTACTGCATTATCTCATATATTTTTCTTCGAATTGGGCTATATTTAAGATAAATTAGATGTGTTTCTTCTTTTATATTTTTCATTACCATGGCTGTTTTTGCAATGTTTTGAACTATGGGTGTAGCTGAACTAGCGGGACTTCCGGATTTACTGCCAGCATCTATGGATCCTCATTTCCAAGGAGAAAAATTGGTCTCGGTTCGGCTTCTTCGGGTTACCACGACAGTACCTCAAAAACTTTGGTTAGTAAATACCTCGTTTTAGAGATTTAATTCTTTGACGGTCCATGAAAGATTTATTTTTCTGGGAAAACCGTAAGATAGACCTTTTGATCGCCTTTTGATCGAGGTTTTGTATGTAATCAAATGAAGTTTTAGATAAACTGTGTGATAGAAATTTTGATCCATGTTTTGTATCACATCCATGATATAAAAACATCCCACGATCAAATGGTTTTTTTTTTGGAAAAATTGTGAGATAAAATTGTCTGTAGAACATTTCATTCTGATGGATCGATCCAAAAACATCGATAAAAAGTTTTTTCACAGTTTTTCCAGAAAGTTCTTTTGTTTATTCCTATAACCCTTTACGTTTAACTTTTGTATTCAGTTTGTAGGATTACAAATAATTTGGAACTTTTGATTTTTCCTTAGGTTTCAAAGATTAATTTGCGTTTGCAGAAAGTGATAACGTTGGGGAAACAAGTGGAGAATCTCAGGCATTACCGATTGCAGCTTGCGAATATAACTCGTCAACAAAATGCCAGCAAGATAATCAAATCCATATTTGTTAGAAGCACAGGATCTAATGATTTTGTAAACAATTATTATTCAAATCCTCCAATGACCAAAAAATACAGCCTTGCAGAGTACAAGGATGTCCTTTTACAGTCCCTTCGTGGGTTTGTACATGTAACCATTAATTCTCTTAGTGTACAGAAAGTAGACATTAAAAGTTTTCTGATTCGTCTGTAGAATGATGGTGTTGCAATTGTTTGCGTTTTTGCAGAGTATATACAGTGAGCGTGGTACTAGACTTGTTATAATTGGGCTGCCTCCATTTGGCTGTTGCCCGACACAGTTACATAGCGCAATTTGGTTTATAACACCTACTTTGAGAAATATAAAATTAATGATGATTTTTATTATTCATTTAAATAAAGAAAATATGTTGAAAATATGGTGAGAAATGATGACCTCTTACAATACTCATTTAAAATGAGGTATGATTTTTTAAATATTCAATTAAAATGAAGTATGATTTGATATTTTGAAATAATCAATTTAAATAAAGTATATGTATACTTAAAAATATCAAGATTTATAATTTATAACGTTTTAAATGAAAGTGACCAAGTGAATAATTTGTCATCATGTTTTCATTCATGCTTTTTAAAATCTTAATAATAAATTATCAAATATGATTTTAAATCTTAGTTGTATGAGGATGTTTTTCATTGAGAAACCACTACTAAAATTTTGTTTAAACACACATTAGTCTAATACCTAAACATAAATCTTTATTTTTTCACTGATACAATACATGTATTGATCATATTCAATTGGGAAAAACACAATTATCAATTAAACATATTTATATTGGTGTAAATTTTTTTTCACCACGTTATTTTATTTATATAGTCTAATTACCTTGAGTATATGTCGCTTAGATATTTAATAAAAGTTACTGAGGAAGATAATTTGACATTCATAAAGATGTGAGGATATATCTATGTTTGTCCCTTCCCTTCCTTTACCAATCCACCCCCACACACATACTTTTCCTAAAATTATTTTTAATTAATCTAAAACCAACCAAAAATGTTATTACTTCTAAATATTTTTATATATTGTAGAATTTATTTCTCTCTTGTATTATTGATTTCACTACTTCATACAATTTAAGCTTCGTACGTTCAATCCTATCCAATCCCAATCATTAAATGTGCCTTACTTCTAAAGATCATTTATATCGATTCATTCTATGAGATACGCTGGAATCCTCTACTAGCCCCTACACGACATGTATAATTTACTTAGAGTGCACTTGGAGATGTGCCTTTATTTATCTAGTCAAATTTCATACCCCAAAAAAAAGCGTATGATGTACCAATAATTTTATTCAATTAAAGTATTTGAATAGTGTTGTGGGTAGATATTTGATTGTATGAGATTCAAACTTAAATGTCATCAATACATTGGGGATGATTTCATTAAGTAAATAGTTGTGTATTGTGCTGAACTATAAAAATTCATTCCTAGGCGTTACGTTAAATAGTTTATGCCTTTTACTATTCCTATGGTTAATCGACGCCCAAGGCTGTAATATATACAAAAACTCTTTAAATGCTCATTTCATAGGGAAAAGAAATGGTGGATGGTCAATTGTGTGCATGATTTGTATTACATTTTTTAAATATTAAACATAAGCTGATTTCATAGTCTATTAGAATGCGAGGGAAAAAGGTTAAAAGTATACACTTTTTTTTAAAATCGTTTTGTTATTTTCATTAAATATTTTTGTTTAAGGGTTATATTTTATTGATTTTTAATCACTTATTTAGAGATGGATAGGTAAAATGTAAAAAAAGGAGGGGAGGGACTATATATATTTTTTTGTATATTACATATAGTAAAAAGGAAATTATATTATGAGCTAATTACATAGGCAATTTTGAAGTGATGTTTATTTATACCATATTTGAAGAAGAAAAACATTGAAAATTGTAGATAATAAACTTTGCAAAGTAACACATGTTTAGTTATACATTAGCAAAATAAATCTTTAAAATCATAACAATATCAAATATATAAACTAAGATTTAACTACATAAATCTTCTCTTTTTTTATTAGTTTCTCTCCTTTAGTTACACTTTTTTTTTTTTTTGGAGTCTCAAAGATTATTTAGGTTTTGTGGACATTATTCAAATACCGAACTATTAATCTTATGTTTATGACTATAGTGTTAAGAGGAATATGTCACTTGGAATGATACGAGAACTTATTTTTAGGTTTGAAAATGATGATATCCTTTATGCTTCCAAACTTTTTGTAAATAATGAATAAAAGAGATATTTAAATTACATCCACGAGACCAATAGATTATAGGGTAAAATAATCAAATTTGTAACACTCTCTATATTAAAATATAGAGGGTTAGTTTAACTTAGACTTTGAAATTACATTAATAAAAAAGATGAACACCAATAAACGATGTTTAATATTCACCAAGACATTAAGAGTTAAAATATTACATGATATATGAATATTTCTCCACACTACTCATTTGTGCATAACATACACTTATGGAAATATATTGATATGACATATGAGTGAGACATTTCTTTTAAAATAATTAATATATTTATACATGTCTTATGTATGCTATTACTCTGATTATGTTATCAAAGACTAATTGAACAAATTCAAAATTCAATATTAAACCCTGTCACCTCTCAAGTAAAAAATTGATGATGGTTATCCATTCAACATTAAATTTTATATGTTAGGTAGTATAAAAATTGAATAACATCATATGGAAGAACATACAATGGCCACAAACATACACAATGAAACATAGAATCCCATATTGATAATCATAATTGACACATCAATGATTGCATCATATCCTTTCACTTTCCCTATTAGAAAATTCCTTACACATTCATTTAAATCTAAAAATACTATGCAACTTGATTTAGATCTTATTATAAAACATGACATGGTAGACACTTGGATTTGAAGAGTCTTATTATGTACGTCATCACAATCATTAACCTTTTCTTGAAAAATCAATGGATGTAATATTTCAACTAGTTATATAAATATAATTATGCATTTTAAATGGTTCATTGATTACTCTTAACGTCAAATCTCTTTACATCATTTTACACTCATTCGCATTAAAAAACCCTACATCATGAAAATAAAAACTTACATTCAATTAGTAGTCATTATAAACACCTTGTTTTGGCCATAATTGTGTTCCAACCAGAATTCAGATTGATTTCCACCAAATAATAAAAATTAATCCTATAAACCACTAAATATCCCAATTTAATTCACACATCAAACATTAGTGCTCAGAATTATGTTGAGGCATCCCTATTTGGGGTATTATCTTGAATGTGACAATAACATCTCATAGATTCATTTCTAGTCAACATGTGACCTAAAAAATTGATAGATTAACCTTTGGACTCATTGAGTGGGACACTTAAATAATTCATAAAGTGAAAAAATGCTAAGTAGAATGAATTAACTAAGAAAATCAAATTAAAAGCTTAAATAAAATTTTCATGTGAAATTGGTGAAAAAAAATTTTGTAAAAAAATTTTCAATAAAATTGAGGTCATGATGATGTCATCATCCTAAAAGTCAAGGAATTAAAAATATCTTCCATAAAGCCTTAAATTCAAAAATAGAGAGCCATGCTTAATAAATAGGATCTCTATCCCAAATATTAATTGCTTGTCCCATCCTTAACTTAACTAGAGTTAATCTAAAGCTAACTATAGTTAACTCTAACCTAACTACCCTTGGGTTAGAGTTAGTTTGGAAGGCTATAAATACAAGGCTCCACCTATTATTCAACAAGCTCTTTTGGTGTAATGTTATGATGCCTTTATATAGTGTTATAATTCTTATTTGTTTATAGAAAAAGTCAAATCCAAAGCCAAAGCCAAGACCAACATCGCCAAGGTGACAAGGAGAGATGATTCAAAGAGCAACATTGTCAAAGATTCATTGAATGCATAACCATTCACATTCCTCCATCGTCAACATGTAACTCTTGATCTCCGAAAAGGTAAATAATGGTTACTTTGTATTTTATTGATAGTTACTTGTATCATTCTCTTTCTCCTTAAGTGTTTAGGCTTGATGTGTTGGCTTAATTGGTGTGTTTCTTTTTTTGTTTTCATCATAATAACATAATACTAATCTCCCCTCTTCGATTCCTATTGATCATAATAATAATCTTGAATTTGATATAGGCAGTAGTAGGATAAGAATCCCTCATTGAATCATTTCTAGATTTTCCTCCTCTAGAATTAATGATTGGTATTCTTTGAAGTGTAACCATTTGTGCCTTGTACTTTAAGATAGCCTCTAGATATTTTTTAAGCGAATAAGTACAATTATTTTACAAAGGAAAATTAAATAAATATTATATTTGAGTTGAAATACCATTAATGTTTACTCACTCTATTCAGTTTTAAAATATCTAATAACAAGACAAGAAAGCACTAGGGAAATTACGTTAATGATCTTAACTTTACAATGATTCCCTTCATTTTAATATAACGATCAGGTAAAACATTCTTTGTTAATTTTTGTGGAGCCTTATATTTCCTCTAATTTTGGTGGCCAGGCCCCAAAAGAACTATTTTACTAAGGTATAACTCTTCAATCTCCACCGTATATCAAACAAGATCTAAGTCTCATTATATTTTAAGATATGTAAGATCTCATATTAAATAGAAACAAAGCCTTTAATTCTTTGATAAGACACTATAGTGCATCAATTTCAATCAATGGTAAGTGATAAATTTTGATGAATTCATTTATTTATTTATTTATATTTTTAGTTTTTTTGGGGGACAAATTCTTTTTCTTTCCATAATTTTTTATGCAATCCTGCATCAACAATTTATATTGATACTATTTATATAATAAAATAAGGGTGCTAGAGCCAAGTCCTTATAGGAGGAGGAAGAAAAAATTGATATTTTGGTGAAGGCTATTAAAGATGTTTTTGTTTCATATTTTATGATTTTGGCCTTAGATTTCGTTGTTTTGAAATCAATTAAGATTTTGCATTGTATTAGCATTCACATAGAATTATCATTGCACTTTTATCATAATATGATAAGATACTCATTTTGAAACGAAAGGAAGGATAACAAGGATAAATTGTTAATCTCTATTCAAGTTCGAATTGGAAATAAGGTAAGTTAGATACATTTAAAAAAATATATTTAAGTCACACTTAAATAGGTATGAATCTATAGAAAATTTTTAGGTCATATAAACTCTTGATACAATTTAGTTATTATAATGACATAATATTTTGATACAAATTTTCACTAAGTAAGTGTATCAATTTAATGCATGTAGTTAATCAGGGCAAAATTTTATATACATATAGTTTTATGTTATTTTATTCCATGTTCTTTGATGAATTAATGTATTATTTTATGCAAAATTGACAAATCAAGAAGTGTGCACTGCATGAAAAAAATACAATAATAGGATAAAAAAATTGTTTGGTGCAAGTGGATTGGCTAGAACTTTTTAATGTTATTCAATGTTTTGTTTTCATTAAGCCTGTGTAGTAACCTTATGATGGACAAAGGTATATTTTTACAAGGTTAATATGATGTGGCATTGAATTTTTCATTTGTTTATATGATATGAGCTAACTAGTTTGATTTATTTGCATTGAATGTTAAATTAATGCTTCAGAGAACATGGTGAAGGATTATAAAGATCTAGATGTCTATAGAAGCTTGATATAGTTTTCCAAGTATTTTTTCAATTCCCAATGCAAGTGGAGATGTCATTGACATAGCTAATTTTAAAGCCCATTCATTTTTTTGAACCCCAAAAGACAAGTTAGAGACATGATCAAAATCTAGATATTGTTATCTTATGAAATATTCATATGATTAACTAATTGCCTAGAATAAAATCCAAAAATAAATAAAGAAAAGGGATGTCTAACTGTAACTAAAGTAAAATGAAGAACTAGATTTTAAATGCCAAAGCCCAAATCATGTAAATAGATAATTAATTATAGTGTTTTTTGGCTTGTTACAAAAATTTATTCATCTACAATGCTAACCATAACATGGCCAGTAATATAAATAGATAACTTTGATCCATTTCTATGAAATAATCATTCTATTTTTTTTAGATGAAAACTACTTTGATTTGTTTTATTTTAAAAACTTTGAATCGTATTAAATTATTTTGGAAAAGATATTACTCTCCATTTTATACTGATTTACAAACATAATTTTAAAATATTCAAGTCAAATTAACAAACATACAAATTAACTCAATGCTTAACTCAAGAACATTATCTTTTTTTGATGAATCAAAGCTAGATTGATTTAGTTTAAAATAATCACCAAGTAATTTTATCTTAGAATCATTCCTAAATCTATTTGCCAATCATATTTCCTTCATTATTATGTAATAAAAATATTAATTTTTTTTCTAATTGCAATAATAGCCTTTTTAAAATGGAAGATTAAATAATAATAATATTTGGTGAAAGTTGATTGACTCATTTATTTATGTTATGGGCTGATTCACTTAGGTCGAGCCGAAACATTAATGACATAGTGGATAAAGGATATATTTTCATAGAGGTCCATTTATTCCTACACTTATACGAACAACACACATTGCATGGATTAAAATTTTTACATTGGATGCCAGGGTACTTCATCAAGGAACATGACATAGGCTTATAAAAATCAAGATTCATGTAGGAACTTGCTATTGTTACTATCCTTGAAAAAGTGAGAAGGGTTGAAGAGTAACTAATGAGTTTTAATAGAAAGATTTTGTTATTTTGATGGGTCAAGTGGATAAGAGTATATGTCCAGAATTTTTTTTTATGCCAATGTCCTTTGTAGAATGTTATGAAGTAAATTAGACAACCTGCACTACACAGATTGAAGATTTTGTATTGGATACTAGGTTACTTCATTAAGGAACATGGCATAGGATTATAAAGATTTGGATGCCTATAGGAGCTTACTATTATTCATTAGACAAGAAAAAGTGATAAGGGTTAAAGAGTGGATAAAATATTATGGGAGAAAGATTTTTTGTTCTATTGGATCGAATGGAAAATAATATCATTTTTAGACAACATTTTTTATGCCATAATTCATTTAGAGGAAGTTTTGAAGTAAAAAAATAAATGTAATCTTTGGTTTTGTATAATTTATTTCATTTTACATTCTAAAAGATGGATTAGTTCATTTTGATCTTTGCCAAAGCAAAGTTCACAATGGTTTGTGCTATATTTTCTTGAATAAGTCCTCAAGATTTGTAATATAGTGATTTAAATTGCTTTAGTCTAATGAGTCTTCATTGCTAAAAGTGTTGGATCTAAAACATATGTAGTCCTTTAACTATGATACATATATTTTTTCAATGGCTCTATAGAGTATAAGTGTGTATATCAAACATTCATACCCTAAATTCACTTGTATATCATAGTGATTGTATATACATTTAATCTACATTCTAGTTATGGTTAAAGATCCATGATTGGAAATCTGACCAAGGAATTAAAGATCTTAAGTTCTAAAACTTTGTCTATGTTATAAACCAATTCTTTTTTTAATAATTTATAATTACATTTTCCAATAGTTGATCCCCTCTTTATTTAAAACTTTTTAGTAAGGCAAAGTGTACAAGCTCGTGAATGCCTTACCTTGAAAGACGGTAATGAAAATGAACATGGCCTTGATTGCATCCATTATCCTAAGCATGGAAATGACCTCTTAAATTAATATTTTGGTAGCCTTTTAGAAGTAACATTTCTTGTAGCAAATTTTCTTATATTAGCTTTACGAAATTAAAACCAATGAAGTATTTTTAAAAAAGAAAAAGTGAAAAAATAAACGGAAATCTCATAGTGTCTATATTTGTATTGAGTCAGAGGCATTAGGTTATCATCCAAAAATGCTTATTTATAATTAAAATCATAAATATACATACTGGTTTTAGATAATTTGCAACATAAATTTTGACAATATATAGAATCAATAAATGTATTTTCAAAATATATCTTTTGCTAAACAAGAAACCATTATTTATTGCTTGGAAAACATTCATTCTTGCACTGTTAATTGAACATTTTGTTTATCACTTGGAATAGTCCAAATTTGAACTTCTATATAGATAATGTCTTCTACCATTTGACTAATTTGAGTTTCATAAATTATAAAGTAAAAAAAATCAAAATTTATTACCATGATTTTTTATTAGTATTTTTGAAAAAAGTGAGTTTTTTATTGAAGGCAAAATCATATTGCTAATGTTTAAGAGTTAATGTAATATCAATGTTATATTTAAGTTGTTTTTACATATCAACTTAAAAATAATAATAACTAATAACCTTAAACAAAACAAAAGTCTATTAACTAAGAAAATCTAGTTTCAATAAATTATGAATTTAAATAATCCAAATAGTGAAAGAGTACTTAAAATAGGGAGCAATATCAGTAGCAAATTAATCACTCTAAAGTAATAAATAAAATAATGGATTGTGTTCCTAAAACAAGCATTCATATAAGCAATAAACATATCAATTTGAAGAATATAATAGAGATTTACATATCCTCAAGGACAATGCTTTGTTTCATAGCAATAAGCAATAAATGTGAAGACTCTATTAGCTGATGCACATAGTAAAAAAATTGTATCTATGTACAAGGTTGGTGTTTTCCACTTCCAACCTACTTCAGAAAATCAGTTAGCAGTCTTATACTGATATATATATTATTTTGAGCTAACATCACCAACTTCTTCTAGTGTGTAGTCCTTCAATGTACATTATATTTTTTCAGCTTTAACTTTCTCAATTATGCAATAAACAGATAATTTTGAATAATATTGATTAGAATAAATGACCCACTTACAAATATTTGTTTGAAAAAGTTGTACTCTTCATTATGTTTTTTTTCTTACCATAACATATGAGTAAATGTAATAACGTTTTACAAAAGGAACCATTTTCGATACTATAAAATAGTATGCGATCAAGCAAAATTATTAGAAAAAATGTCTTAGCACGACTCTTAGGTGTCTAGGTAAGGGAATAGATACTATCTCAGTTCACTTGTTCATTTTATATTCAAAGGTAACTGGAAAGAATGCTAGTATGGGGAGATTTTGTATAGAAAAAACTTTTTCTTTCCAAGGTATTTTTTGACTCATAATATCAATAGTATACTTGTGGTATTTTATTCCATCATATTTTGGACATTTGTATTGTTTGGCTTTTGCAGTAATAACATAAGTCATTAGAAAAAATTAGTCAAGATATTTATGGTAAAGCATCAGTCATCCTCTTTTTATAATATTTATTAATAAAACAATACAAGTAAGTTATTGCATCTCCAAGCATTTTAAAAAATAACAAGCATATATATTTTTAGATAGGTTTAATCAATAATTCAATTCCACTTTTTTGAATTGTTATTGATATAGAAAAGTAAAAGGGATTCCAAAATGAAAGGAGATATTAAAAAACAACCTATGAGATGTATTAAGTATGCTAAGAAAATAATCATAATGACATAAAATTTCTTTTGAGTAATAATGATGTAAACAAGTCAACGTTTGTATAGAAAAAAAACATGGTCAAAGATGGAACATACCAACACATAAAATATCACACAATGCAAAAACATAAAAAATCAATACATGATTTGCATTTTAGTGGGCTTGATAAATTAGTCAAAAAAAACATTTTGTTTTTATAGGTGGTAGATCAAAATAAATATTAGATTTAGGTTTTAACAACAGGACCATTGTATAATAAACTGAAAAGTCAAAATACCAACTTACACTAAGTATTTTCTATGCATATAGGATTAGACCAAGAATGGCCTCAATATGCCATGAGTACCATTATATTGATAATCATTTGTATAAATTAATCTCAACTCTAGTATTGCTCACCATAAAAATTTACATAATGCATTGCAATCGTGACTACCTTACTAATTGCCTTGTCCGTTTCCTTCAATGCAAGTTCAAATACATATATTCATCATAGCAATTTATCTATACGTATCAATTCTAAAATTATGTACCACATTACCCAATGCATGATCTCTAGAACCAAGTGGCCAATTTATTTTTAATAAATATTGTCTATATTAATGTCATTGTAGCTATAATACTCATTATCATGCTATTTGTTAAAAAAAGGTGTAGAAATTATAGATAAATTTATAAAATTACTAAAAAATGATATAAGACTATAGACATAATTGGCATACACTAACGAGTATCATGGCATTTGGTAAAAAAATAAAATGTAGTAGAAATTGTAAAACCAAATTATATAAATATCAAAGCAAATATTTCAAGACAACATATGATATTTACAAGGATATAACTATTATTTACAAATTACATAATCTTAGATCTATTACAAGTCAAGATTTTCAAATTGCTAAATAACTTACTTATTTCACAAATTTTCAAAAAAAAAATTATTGGTTTTGACACAAGTCTTATTATCCAATTTTGTTTTTTGATTTCGTAGTGATTAGAAGGCATAATATCAATGACAAATATGCTGTGTGATGTAACGCATGTCCAGATGATGCTATGTCTAGTGTATGGAAATTTAACAGTACAAAAATTCACATGCTAAGAACAATGTAATTTTAAACATCAATGTTTTTATTTTTACTTGACAATTACAAACTAGTATCAGGAAAGAAATTCATTATTGTTTCAATACCCTTTAAATTTTTTTCAAAATAATTCATGTAAAATTTTCAAACATGTTTCATTATTTTTCTTATAAATAAATTTAAGTCAAAAAATGAAATTACACAACATATATCAAATATTATATATATTTTCTCTTTCTTTTCTATTTTTTTTTCTCTTTTTTGGTATCTTCAGACTAATAAAAAATAAATATGAAATGTATGGTTATTCTATTATTTAGTTTTCTATCTGTATCAACTATTTTACTTATATGCAATTATAACAACAAGGGGAAAACATAGTAAAGTTTTGTTTTGTTCACGTGAATATGGAATACATTTATAGGAATATTATTAAGATTGATAGTAGTAAAATTATGTATCATAAGTGTTAGTATTTTTAAAAAGCTATTATGCCATATCTTTAGACTAGGTTCTTTTTTTTAAGTCAACAAATCAAGAAAGAACTGTATTGACAAAGTGAAACAACAGTATGTTGAATTTTTAAATCTTATTTGAAACATAAGAGTGTAATGATCTTAGTATACTAGAATATATCTTCATTCATGTTTAATATCATAAATGGTAGCATTCAATATGACTGTGATATATAGTTGAAATTTATGCAATAAGAAAATAGTTGTTGAAATGTCTTGTTGTTTATACTATTGGAAAGCTATTGGTATATGTTATAGAAGTAGAGTCTCAAACAAAGGGTTCTTTAAAATTCACTCAATCTTTACTTATTTTGTGAAGACATTATGTAAAGTGAATGCGTGAACAAACACATGTCCTAAATTTGGTGGACATCTTGGACAATGCAAACTATCATTATGTTCAAGATCTTTTGCTAAAACTGAATGTTGACAAGAATTGCATATTGGTTCAAAGGGATTTGAATACATTTTATTTACATTGAACATTCTTAAACCCTATAAATGTTTGAATCAAGTTTTTTTTTTAAATGTAATTTAATTTTTTTTTTGTCTTATTCTAAAATAAATGAAATAAAAAATAAAAAGAGAGATAATTAGAATATATGATTCAATCTTTTCTCCAATAATTTTTTTTATATGTTTTTTCATTCTTTCATTGGCCAAGGATTTGATAAAGGATGTATAATTTGCACAAAGTGTACAAGAACCTATCGATCCTTTTCATATGGTGTTTTTGAAAATGTAAATAGGCTGTTTATTTGAGATTAGATGGTCTTAAATTGTATGGAAAAGTTGATAATACTATTCACCAAGTTGAACCTAAAATAAAAAAATAATTTGTAGTTCATTCATAAAGTAAGAAAAAAAGAACATAGTGTAAGAAATAAAAAATTGCAAAAAATGAAAAAAGGAGACACAATATTCCATGGTTGTATTTTGTTTTGCCATCCTTGGCATGAAAATTAACTGATAATGTGTTTTCTATAAGCTAGTCACCAGAAATCCAATTGAGCCAACTGAAAATGAATCGTCTGAGTCTATTATATCAGCAATTTCAGAATCATGTATAATTTTACGTATTTTGAAAACTATAACTATGTTTTCCATGTTTGATTTTATATTAAAAAATATGTAGAAGCATTCCCTCTTTCATACTTTGTTTTATCTCTGATAAATAACTCCAAAAGATTAATATTTTTGCCTAAAGATAGAAATGTATCAAATTTTTTAATTAATTTATTGCTAATGTTCATTGTTATTGTCTTTTGGCCTTGGACATGAACCAAGTCAATATGAAATATTTTTGTCTTAATCAGGGAATTCGGATTTGTAAAATGAGTAGGTCCATAGACTATTAAAATATCCCCCTCGAAAGCAACAACACTTTTCATAGAATAAATCTCCAAAATTCTACATGAATAATGGTTCTATGATTGTGCTAGAAGAATAAAAATGAAATGTTTTTTTGTTCTAAAAAGAATTATAACAAAATAAAACCAAAAAAATATTTTTTTTTGATGAACAAAAAGACACATTCAAAAACCAATAAAGAGGAACAAGAAAATGATTCATGTTTCACCAATTTTATAATTATTGTTGAAAACAATTTTTCTAGTCTCTGCGATATATAATAGTTTCTTATTCTTCCCTATTTCTTCTTGGCTCATTTTTTTTTATTCCATATCCTTTACTTCATTTTTTGAAGTAGAATAATCATAATTTTTTTATTTAGTTTAAATAGAAAAGTAATAAACATATATTATAGATCCATAGGCAAGAAATATGGAATGAAAACAAATAGTCAAAATGTTTGTGCTAGAAGTTAATTGAACAAGTGAAACAATGTTCTCTTTCTTGTACTATGCATATACAAATGTATTTAGCATAGACAAAATTAGTGCATAAGAAAAAATCCACTGAATTGAGAAAACATGATTCTTAAGAAAGATCATTTTCTTGTCTTAAATTATAATGATTAAGTGTTATTATCTATGTCCACATAGATGGCATTATGATTAACTGAGTATGAGTCTATTTTTATAATCTAATTAGTTTGTTTTGGTTTATTTGTCCAAACATGATCTATGATTCTATTCATGTATTGTTTATCTGTATGTGGCATGAAATACATATTAGAAACTAACATATGCTTCTCAAGTAATACAGCTATTTTATTGCAAATAGACATTTCAATGTTAAAATCTCCTAGTATATAGATTTATTTGGATGAATATGCATTTAATAATGCCTTCTCAATAACATTGATGATATTCAAGATACAAGCAAAAGGGGATGCATAGATGTTAACAATTACAAATTCATGTTCTTATATCATTGCATTATTTTTAATGCTTCTACATTTACATGTAGAAGATTTCACATTACATTTATATGTAAGTATAATGTGTGGTGCCTTTTACAACTAACCTTCTCTACACTATTAAGATATAAGTAATATTTCAATTTTTTTTGGAATAAAACACACACACACACACACACACACACACAATTTATATTGAATTGTTTCTCACAGTGAAGATGAAGCCTCTATGTGATCTCCAAAAACAAGGGAGGTCTTGGTTGAGGTGGGATGGAGATAGTCTACTAGGAAGTAATAAAACATGGTTTTGTATAATTGAATTATTTGGGTAGCTAGAATTGAAGCCTTGACCCAATCCTATCACACCTACATATCTTACATCTGATTATCCCTAGTTATTTATACGACAACCCATGTAAAGATTCACTACTTTCAATGGCGTGCCTCTAATCGACTCCAATGCAATGGTGTCTTGTATGTAAGGGCTCATGGTGGAAGAGTTGTCCAAATATCCATAATTATATCTCTACACCTTTTTGGGTTTGAAGATGCAACCCAAATTGTGAGATACTACATATTATGGAATAACATGGTATGTAGGACAAATAAGATGAAATATCAAGGATAAATTTTGGGACAACACTAGCAATCCTTGCAAATTATCAGATGCAACATTATTAGATTCTTGCCTATGTTTGCAATTGGGATGACTTTCTAAGGTTGGGTTCCAATATAAAGCTCTACAAATTAGAGTGCCACACCCAAAGTGGCCCCCAATTCCACTTGCATGGAAAATGAGTTTAAATAATTATGTGGTGTTTAAATAGCTATATTCATCAATAACATAAAAATGTAGTGTGACTTAGTACGGTCCCTTATTGTATTAAACATTGAATTGTTTTATACAATAATCATTTTATAATAAAATATGTAATGATGGGTAACCATTAGTACATGAAATTTAATATATTATATCTAAAATTTAAATTTAAAAATGAACTCTACTCAAAAAAAATTATGATGATCATCTATTCAACTTTGCCTTCAAAAATTATAATAATTCATCTTTAAAAAAGAAACATCACAAAATTAAATACATTTCTATTATAATTATATTATAAACTTAACATACATAACATACATGCTTATAACCTTTAATAAAATTTTAAGGTCCATTAAAATTTTCCCCAATTGTTAAGTCCAGTTTTGAAAAATTACAACGATATTTCATGACTAAAATTATCAAAAAGGTTCATACAAATGTCAAATTCAAACCCTTTTTGTGGTTTTCCCCCCCCTCCACAAAGCAACAACAAACATGGGAATACCGTGCATCATACTCTGCTTGAAAGGAACGCCATGGCTCACACTCAACACCCACGTGCCCATCACACAATTAATTCAAGTGTGAGTGGAAGCTGCACCGATGTGTCTTCTCAATTAAGTCAACTTTTCACATTCGCTTTCCCTCTGAGTGCTTACATCTTCTCCGAATTCCATTACTATTGAACGATCTTTCCGTGAAGGGAAGAGTTTATCGCCCCACTTTGGAATAAACATCTTCGTCTACAGATAAGGGATTTAATACCCTATCTGTCCATCAATTCTTTTTATCCCTTATATCCTAATCCCAAACATTGTGCAAGTATTTTCAGTAAAAGGATCAACACCTAGATTGAATAATAGGAGCAATATCACTTTATCATCTCCCTCCTCTAGGCTACCCAGCTGTATTTTGTCTGCCAACTTCTTGAGACACCAGCAATAAAAAAGATGCTAGAGAATATGGATTCAAGTTCGTGTCATTTGAAAGCGCTGAATTCTGCCACACGTTATGTATCTTTCTGAGTTGCACGTTGTTTATTGTATCAATCACCAAAATTCAAAAAAATCCGTAAAAAAATATATCAGATAGAAAATGAGAAGAATCAATATAAACATAGTCTCACCAGCTCTGAGCAAACCATGGGAACACGATACATTTCTCAAAGATGCACTTATATCTTCTCTAAGATAACAATGATCAAATTCTAAACTCAACTCTAGCGCAAACTGAAACAAAAGACCAAAAAATTATAATAAATGGCATTTTTAAAATTTTAAAATAAGAAGTGGGATATTATAAATTTGAAATCAAAACATAACGGAGGTAATTACAGACAACCATGACTAGCCTGGACGTCAACATCGGGTTAAGGTTTAACTATGACTGCGGTGTAGTGGACTATGGCGATTTGATGTTACCCTGGCAGTTGCAGTGAGTTTGGCCAATTTACATGCTGGCAGTGACGGGTTTAAAAAGTCCTGCGCAAGAGAAGACTTTCCGGCCAATGACCAACGAAGACTAGCACGTCAGTGGTTAGTGCGTGCTAATTAAGCTCAACTCATTTGAAAGACCTAAAACTCGATATAATAATAAATCTTTGAAAATACCACCCAAGAATCTTGGGTTCGACTCATGATCCTACTCTTAGATAAAAGCCCCTCTAACTAAAACTAAAAATGTATATATAAAATAACTTTATTAAAAAAAAAAAAAAAAAAAATTATTATTATTTTATTTGATGTATACATATTCTAAATAAATAAATATTAAATATTTTTAATGTTTATTTAGGTTGTAAACATTTACACCTTGGAAGAGTTGACTGTAATATGCAATATAATGTAAAAACAGGTTACACACTGTCAAATTTCAGGACTTCCTCAGAGAAAGCTGGTTATCATTCCCACGTTAACGTTGTTTGTCATAAACAAAAATATTTATCTCCAATGGAAATGTGACATGATGACAGCTGTCATCAATAATTCACAAAAAGGGAGAAACATTACAGTCGACTTCAGCACAGCCCAACCAAATAATGGAGCATTGCAAGCTTATCAAAACGAGCAACGTGTTAAAACTTTTACTATTCGAATCTCAGATCAGGTGTGGAACATTAATCCTACTATCTTAGGTGTCATGAATATGTGTTAATACCTTCTGAAATAATTTTTCAATTCGAACAATAATTGGAAAAATCTTATTTCAAATAGCCTAAAATCTTTTCACATATAAACCATCTTTTTATGGGGTGAAAAGTTTCAAGTCTATGAAAATTCTTAAATATAAATATCTCGATTGTCACTTTTTGATATCTTATTTTTAATGTAAATAATAATTGAAAAATATTAAAATCTTTTCACATTAGAACCATCTTTTAATTTCGTGATTTCCAACATTAATTTTTAAAATTTAAATTCTTTCTACCAGCGAATCATCTTTTAATTGTATGATTTCCAACACCTATAACAACTGAAAAATCCTTGTTTCCAACATCAACAACAATTGAGATTTTAAAAATTCTTTTCACAAGAACTATCTTTTATTCCAATAAAAAAATTTCAACCAATAAAATTCTTTAAATATAAATATCTATATTATCACTTTTTTAAATCTAATTTCCAAACTGACAACTAGAAAATTTCTAAATCTTTTCACACGTAAACCATCTTTTTAATCCCGTGAAAGGTTTTGAGCCTATGGAATTCCTTAACTATAAATGTCCGCATTGTCATTAGCATTTCTGAACTGGCAATTAACGTTTCTGAATTAGCAATGGGAGGATCAGTTGAAATTAACTTTGCTTTGGGTTTTTGCCTTTTCTTAACATGGTCCGCATCACAAATGGAAGCACAGGCACAATCTAAGAAGCCTGAAGTTTCGGCCCTGTATGTATTCGGAGACTCCACCATTGATTCTGGCAACAATAATAACCTCAATAATGTTGCCAAAGCTAACTTCCCTCCATATGGGAGAGATTTTCCTGATCATAAAGCTACTGGGCGGTTTACCAAAGGAAAATTACCCACGGACATACTCAGTAATAATCTTATGTACTGCATTATCTGATATACATATGTCCTAATTGGGCGATCTTTAAGATATTTAGATGTGTTTCTTCTTTTATATTCATGATTACCCTGGGTAATTTTGTAATGTTTTGAACTATGGGTGTAGCTGAACTAGCGGGATTTCCGGATCTACTGCCAGCATTTTTGGATCCTGAATTCCAAGGAGAGAAATTGGTCACAGGTGCAAGTTTCGGTTCGGCTTCTTCGGGTTACGACGACAGTACTTCAAAAACTTTGGTTAGTAAATACCTAGTTTTAGAGATTTTATTCTTGATAGGTGTACTGGAAAAACTGTGTAAGACAACTTTTGTTCGAGGTTTTGTATGCAATCAAATGATGTCATTTTGGATATGCACTGTAATAGAACTTTTGATTTACGTTTCGTATCACATCAATGATCAAACGAAATCTGTAAAAAAAATTATTAGATAAGAAACTGGTCAATAAAACATTTCATTTCGATGGATCAATCCAAAAAATAGATCAAAAGTTCTATCACAGTTTTCCCAGAAAATTTATTTGTTTATTCATATAATCCGTGACGTTTAACTTTTGGATTCAGTTTATTTGCATTTGCAGAAAGAGTTAACGGTGGGGAAACAATTGGAGAGTTTCAGGAATTACCGATCGCAGCTTGCGAATATAACTAGTCAGCAAAATGCCAGCCAGATAATCGTCGAGGCCATATTTGTTATAAGCACAGGATCAAATGATTTTGTTAACAATTATTTTGTAAATCCTCGAATGACCGAAAAATACAGCATTGCAGAGTACCAGGGTGTCCTTTTACAGTCCCTTCGTGGGTTTGTACAGGTATGAGTATAGAGTAAGTAGACAGAAAGAGTTTTCTAGTTCGTTTGTAGATCGATAGTATTGCAACTGTTTGTGTTTTTGCAGAGTATATACAGTGAGGGTGCTACGAGACTTGTTATCATTGGCCTGCCTCCATTTGGCTGTTGCCCTTCACAAATTACTTTGCGCAATTTGCTTAATGACACTTGCTTTGAGAAGTTCAATGAAGTTGCCACTTCTTTCAATGAGAAAACAATTGTTCTAATAAACGAGATGACTCTTAGTTTTCCTGGTCTTCGAATAGCTTATTACGACATGTATCAGAAGTTGTATGACCTGGTTAAATATCCTAATAAATATGGTAAGCACTTTTTTTTGGGTATATGTTTCATATGTATATGTATTGAGTCCCTTTTTCTCACGATTCCTGAGAATACGGTTGATTTTTACATGAATTGATTGTGGGAGGTTTTGGAGAAACAAGGAAAGGATGCTGCGGAACTGGTTTGTTGGAGGCATCCATCTTATGCAACAAGGGGAGCCCAACTTGTCATGACGCATCAAAATATGTATTCTGGGATAGCTTCCACCCAACAAGTGAAGCTTATTATACGATTGCCAGGACTTATTTCCAAAAGCTTTGAAGCAGCTGACTTTAGGATAATTCTAGTGAATACTAGTTTTTGTTTTAAAAATCTTTAAGGGGAGAGCAATAATTCTGTTGATTGTTTAATTGTAATGCAATCGATAAAAAGAGTATATGATACAAAACACTTTTTCTATAAGCATAATATGATATGAGATTAGATTACATCAGTGAGTTTTTAATAAAATAATATATTTATATTGACTGACCATACGTTAATATAAATAAACATAAAAAATTATTAAATTGTACCACGTCCATAAACGAACAAGATAATATCTTCTACAATATTAACCTTATATAATTTATTTATAAGGAAAAGAAATGAAAAAGTATTAAAACCATAAAAGAGTCATGGACCAAGTACTCATTTATTCCCCTCCAAATAAATGAATTTTCATAAATAAATAAATCATAATCTACTTTTAAAATAATATTAATAATCACAATTAAGTAGTTTTAAAGGTAAGACATTGAGTGTTACAAATACATATTAACATTTCAAACATATTGAATTAGGGTCAAAGTTATTAATTATAAATTATTTATTAAATGTTTAGAAAAACATATAAAAGTTAAGTGATATTTCACTTTTGATAAAATAAAATTTAAATAATTTTTAAAAATAATAAAATTTTAATGAAATAGAAATATTACACACACAAATACTACTTTTTTATTCTATTAATAATCTACAAAAATAAGACCCTCAAAAAAGTGTTCCACATGTGTAGATCTATGCAAAGAGATTTTTAATACTTGTAACATTTATAGATCCAAGAAAAGAGAATTATACTACTTGTGAATTTATATAAGTAGTAATAGGTAAACAATTTTTCCTTGCATCATGTCTTGATCATCCTCCTCCAAATTCAATGATTGGTATTCTTCCTAACATGGAGATTGGCAATGTGAAGGCCACTTTTATTGGGATGAATGCAATAAATTAACTAGAAAAGACTTGTTCCTCTTACAACTTACCTTTTGAAGTATTATAAAATTTGGACTTTCCTCATGTCCTATATAGAAGTGCAAAGTTTTGGATGTTTGGATTTAGGCTGGTATTCTTCTTAATGTGGAGATTGGCAATGTGAAGGCCACTTTTATTGGGATGAATGGAATAAATTAACTAGAAAAGACTTGTTCCTCTTACAACTTACCTTTTGAAGTATTGTAAAATTTGGACTTTCCTCATGTCCTTTATAGAAGTGCAAAGTTTTGGATATTTGGATTTAGGCTCACGTATATATTTTATGGTATTGTAAATGGTTTGAATGGGTTTAAGGATCTTGTGAAGACTTGGGTTGCATTGTTTTGACCATAATATTTACATTCTTTGTTGGATTCATTGTTCCTAAATTTTATAATATTTGAAGAGTTTCTCCTCCTTTCTAAGTTCATGGAAATTGGTATGGAAGGTGGAGTTTAAATTTTTTGATGGTAGATTTTTTTATAATTTCCTAAAGTAATTTCATGGAGGTGCTTCTATTTTTATCTTTTGAATTACTATGGGATGACATTCCTGCTATTGGTTGGTGGTATTCCTTGTGAAGCTTTTAGGTTTTAGTTCTTTGACCTTATCTTTAATTGATGGCTTGTTGGCTTTATAGTTGTTTGGCTCTTTGGGACTTGGTGCATGTCTACTTATATTCTCTTAGAGACTTATTTTGTATATCTTAGTTTGATCTACTTTCCATATCCTTTTGTACCATAGAGTAAGGGCCCAAATTTTCCTTATTATTTTCTAGTAGAATGATTAGTATTTTTCCATGTGTAATCAGTTATCCTTTGAGATTGAAGATAACCTGATGAAATTTTGTAATGCACAAGGTAAAATTAATTTAATAAGTCTAAATAAAAACAAATTATATTTGGATTGAAATACCATTAGTGTTATTTAGATGTGTTTACTTTTAGAAGATCTAATGACCGACAAGCACCAGGTAAATCCATGCAATGATTTTAAATTTATGATGAAACCCTTCATTTCAATGCAACGATTGAGTCCCACATGGACATTATTCATTCTTTTTAGGGGCCTTAAATATTATCTCCTTTAGTGGATGAACCACACAAGAACTATTTTATTAAGCTATATCCTTATTATATCTTTAGAGTAATACTCTTCAACTCACATGTATCAAACAAGATAAATGTCTCATGTCTTTAAGAGGTGTTGGATCCCATTTTTATAAATAACAATTGAAATTAACCCAATCTAACCCATTTTTTTTCAAGTCTAAGTATTCTTTCCTAGTTTATGCTTACATTACACAATTTCCAATAGTGTACTTAGGTTATTGGAATGTAAGAGTATTCAATGATAACAATGTACTACTTTTAAATGAACCTTACAAAATATGAAAAACACTTAGGTACAAAGATTGGTCAGGTAGTATCTGCAAATACCCACTACAAAGGTTTACTTAGTAAGACTATAATATTGCAAAGATGTTATTTAACATATCAAGCACATAAAATCTCCCTTAAGTGAATTTTGGCCTTCTTTAATTTTATATAAAACTCATTACTTTAATTGAGTTATAAATTACTCATGAATGGAAGTTACTATTGCAAGATAATATTGCCCAAGGCTATTATGCAACTTCATTAACCCACACAAGAGAGGATAATTCATTTACCTTCATTTTGAGTGGTGAATCAGTAATTATGATAAAGAGGTTGATATTTCATATTAATATTTATCAAGGCTTCAATATCTTTCTCAACATTGAATTAATTTATCCTTTAATTATTGGTTTACTTAGGATAAATAGCTAACCTTTTGTTACTAGGAAAAGAGTTCTTACAAAGAGACTCAGACAATCTCTCTCATCTAATATATAATAAAATGATGTATCTTGACAAATCCACCTATTCAATAATACTAATTGTGTACTTAAATCACCCTTACATAGTATGAAAATTAACACAAAAAGATCTCATAGCCTTTACAAAAACAAGATAACAAGAGTCGAACAATTATCATAAATCATGATAAATATTAAGCATTTTCATAAATTTCTACTTCCATTTTTATTTTGGATACATACAACCTTACATGGTTTTATAAATTCCTTATTTATAACAAGGAATGATACTAAGATAATACCTTCACAATTTACATGAATCTCATGTAGATATGCACTCTATATGAGTGAGAGTTCATTTAACAATATTGATAACATTACAACCAAAAAATCATATCAAATGTAAGTAATTAAAAATTAGAAAGATTACACATTTAGCTACTCCAAATAAGTGCCAATTAGTTTATAATGAAGAAATGACCAATCCAAGCACACTTGTAATCAAAATTTAAGCAACCAAAGAATCATTCTCTTTTGTTCCCTTACTATTTTATTTTGCTACTAATGCTACATTGAACATGCCAATTGAAAGGGTCAACACAATGCTAAGCAAGTCATCTCAATCCTAGAAAGAAAATATTATATGTCCATAATTACATCATGACAATTCCTAGATTTCCACTACTGAGCATAATTACAATCAAGGATAAAAACTCAATCATAAAAGAAGGATATAGACTATAAATATCACCAATATAATTATATACAAGCTATCAACTAATGAGAATGTGTACAACATTTTAACATAATATATTAGATAATTTATAAATAATTGCCACCTCTTTGTTTCAAAAGTTTCAAAGAATCCAAAAACCATGTAACAAAAAAATTATTATTCTCTTAAGCTAGATTAGCAATTTATTCAAAATATATAACAGGTGAATTCCAATGCTAAAACTAAAAACCCATAAATAATGATATTTATCTAATACAACTTGAAAGCAATTTTCAAGGTGAATATACAATATTCCACTCTTCAATCTAATTCAAATTCAATACACATACATGTATGTAAAAATAATGGTGGTACCTACGTATTCCACCCCACACTCTATACCTACTAAAAGGTGCATGACTAAATTTGAATGCATGAACTATAAAAATCAAAATGTTTATTGCATACCAAGTTCTCAATATCTAGGTATCATATATTAGTTGAAAATCTCTTTAAGTTCAATTTATAATATAATTTTAAATGCCAATGGCATCATTTAAGATTTTATAACCATAATACTATTTACGGATACTTCATTGGTATGCCCACAAAACTAGAAGGTATCCGAAAAAACAATCAAGTAAGGATCATTGAATCATTATAGCTCCATTAAATTTTTGATTTTCCTACTTGGAGAAACCAAACATTTAGCTTTACCATTGACTCATTATAGTTGTACAAAACTCACCATAACCTTCTCTTTCAATTACAAGCTAACTCAAAATGTTCCTTTCATTTCAATCATAGCATTAAAACATAAAAATAGTTAATAGATGCTCACAAGAGCATACACTAGTCATAAAACCATTTTGACATGTTTTTATTTTATTTCCTTCATACTCCTAAATGCATTTATTTCCAATTAGTGATAAAAGGACACCATCAAGGTCATAATAAAAGTGGAATCCACAAACCAGAAAACAAGAACACTACATTCAATAGAATGACCTTAAGCACAACCACTAAAAGCTTGATGGATCTAACAAGGTCGATCCCTAATTTTTATAACATCTGGACATGTTATTTATAAATAGGGTAAAACATCAAAAATAACACCAAAACAAAATAATCCGACTCTTAGATAAAGCCCCTCTAATTTAAAAAACTAAAAATGTATATATAAAATAATTTAAAAATAAAAATAAAAATAAAAATAAATAAATAAATAAATAAATTATTATTATTTTATTTGATGTATATATATTTCAAATAAATACATATTAAATATTTTTAATGTTTATTTAGGTTGTAAACATTTACACCTTGGAAGTGTTGACTGTAATATACAATATAATGGAAAAACAAGCTACACACTGTCAAATTTCAGGACTTGTCCAGAGAAAGCTGGTTATCATTCCCACGTTAACGTTGTTTGTCATAAACAAACATATTTATCTCCAATGGAAATGCGACACGATGACAGATGTCATCAATAATTCAAAAAAAGGGAGAAACATTACAGTCGACTTCAGTACAGCCCAACCAAATAATGGAGCACCGCAAGCTTCTCAAAATGAGCAACGTGTTAAAAATTTTACTATTCGAATCTCAGATTGGGTGTGGGACATTAATCCTACTATTTTAGATATCATGAATATGTGTTAATACCTTTTGAAATCATTTTTCAACTCGAACAATAATTGGAAAAATCTTATTTCAAATAGCCTAAAATCTTTTCACATATAAACCATCTTTTTATGGGGTGAAAAGTTTCAAGTCTATGAAAATTTTTAAATATAAATATTTCAATTCTCACTTTTTGATATCTTGTTTTTAATGTAAATAATAATTGGAAAATTTTAAAATCTTTTCACATTAGAACCATCTTTTAATCTCGTGATTTCCAGCATTAATTTCTAAAATTTAAATTATTTTCACACGCGAACCATCTTTTAATTGTATGATATCCAACACCCATAACAACTGAAATATCCTTGTTTCCAACATCAACAACAATTGAGATTTTAAAAAATCTTTTCACAAGAACTATCTTTTAATCCAGTAAAAGTTTTCAACCAATAAATTTTTTTAAATATAAATATCTAGATTATCACTTTTTAAAATCTAATTGCCAACACTGACAACTGGAAAATTTCTAAATCTTTTCACACTGAAACCATCTTTTTAATCCCGTGAAAGGTTTTGAGCCTATGGAATTCCTTAACTATAAATGTCCGCATTGTCATTAGAGTTTCTGAATTAGCAATTAACGTTTCTGAATCAGCAATAGGTGTACTGGAAAAAATGTGTAAAACAGCTTTTGTTCAAGGTTTTGTATGCAATCAAATGATGTCATTTTGGATAAGTACTGTAATAGAATTTTTGATTTACGTTTCGTATCACATCAATGATCAAATGAAATTTAGAAAAAAAATTATAAGATAAAAAAATGGTCAATAAAACATTTCGTTTCAGTGGATCAATCGAAAAAATCGATCAAACGTTCTATCATAGTTTTCCCAGAAAATTTATTTGTTTATTCATATAATCATTGACGTTTAACTTATGGATTCAGTTTATTTGCATTTGCAGAAAGTGTTAACGGTCGGGAAACAATTGGAGAATTTCAGGAATTACCGATCGCAGCTTGCGAATATAACTAGTCAGCAAAATGCCAGCCAGATAATCTTCGACGCCATATTTGTTATAAGCACAGGATCAAATGATTTTGTTAACAATTATTTTGTAAATCCTCCAATGACCAAAAAATACAGCATTTCAGAGTACCAGGATGTCCTTTTACAGTCCCTTCGTGGGTTTGTACAGGTATGAGTATAGAGTAAGTAGACAGAAAGAGTTTTCTAGTTCGTTTGTAGATCGATAGTATTGCAACTGTTTGTGTTTTTGCAGAGTATATAAAGTGAGGTTGCTACGAGACTTGTCATCATTGGCCTGCCTCCATTTGGCTGTTACCCTTCACAAATTACTTTGCGCAATTTGCTTAATAACACTTGCTTTGAGAAGTTCAATGAAGTTGCCACTTCTTTCAATGAGAAAACAATTGTTCTAATAAACGAGATGCCTCTTTAGTTTTCCTGGTCTTCGAATAGCTTATTACGACATGTATCAGAAGTTGTATGACCTGGTTAAATTTCCTAATATATATGGTAAGCACTTTTTTTGTGGGTATATGTTTCATATGTATATGTATTGAGTCCTTTTTTCTCACGATTCCTGAGAATATGGTTGATTTTTACATGAATTGATTGTGGCAGGTTTTGGAGAAACAAGGAAAGGATGCTGCGGAACTGGTTTGTTGGAGGCATCCATCTGATGCAACAAGGGGAGCCCAAATTGTCATGACGCATCAAAATATGTATTCTGGGATAGCTTCCACCCAACAAGTGAAGCATATTATATGATTGCCCAGGACTTATTTCCAAAAGCTTTGAAGCAGCTGACTTTAGGATAATTCTAGTGAATACTAGTTTTTGTTTTAAAAATCTTTAAGGGGAGAGCAATAATTCTGTTGATTGTTTAATTGTAATGCAATCGATAAAAAGAGTATATGATAGAAAACACTTTTTCTATAAACATAATATGATATGAGATTAAATTACATCAGTGAGTTTTTAATAAAATAATATATTTTTATTGACTGACCATAGGTTAATATAAATAAATATAAAAAATTATTAAATTGTACTAAATTCACAAACGAACAAGATAATATCTTTTACAATATTAACCTTATATAATTTATTTATAAGGAAAAGAAATGAAAAAATATTAAAACCATAAAAGAGTCATGGACCAAGTACTCGAATCTTTTCCCCTCCAAATAAATGAATTTTAATAAATAAATAAATCATAATCTACTTTTAAAATAATATTAATAATCACAATTAAGTAGTTTTAAAGGTAAGACATTGAGTGTTACAAATACATATTAACATTTCAAACATATTGAATTAGGGTCAAAGTTATTAATTATAAATTATTTATTAAATGTTTAGAAAAACATATCAAGGTTAAGTGATATTTCACTTTTGATAAAATAAAATGAAAGTAATTTTTAAAAATAATAAAATTTCAATGAAATAGATATATTACACACACACACATGCTACTTTTTTATTCTATTAATAATCTACAAAAATAAGACCCCCAAAAAAGTGTTCCACATGTGTAGATCTATGCAAAGATATTTTTAATACTTGTAACATGTATAGATCCAAGCAAAGAGAATTATACTACTTGTGAATTTATATAAGTAGTAATAGGTAAGCAATTTTTCCTTGCATCATGTCTAGATCATCCTCCTCCAAATTGAATGATTGGTATTCTTCCTAATGTGGAGATTGGCAATGTGAAGGCCACTTTTATTGGGATGAATGCAATAAATTAACTGGAAAAGACTTGTTCCTCTTACAACTTACCTTTTGAAGTATTATAAAATTTGGACTTTCCTCATGTCCTTTATAGAAGTGCAAAGTTTTTGGGTATTTGGATTTAGGTTGGTATTCTTCCTAATGTGGAGATTGGCAATGTGAAGGCCACTTTTATTGGGATGAATGCAATAAATTAACTAGAAAAGACTTGTTCCTCTTACAACTTACCTTTTGAAGTATTGTAAAATTTGGACTTTCCTCATGTCCTTTATATAAGTGCAAAGTTTTGGATATTTGGATTTAGGCTCAGGTATATATTTTATGATATTCTAAATGGTTTGAATGGGTTTAAGGATCTTGTGAAGACTTGGGTTGCATTGTTTTGACCATATTATATACAATCTTTGTTGATTCATTGTTCCTAAATTTTATAATATTTGAAGAGTTTCTCCTCCTTTCTAAGTTCATGGAAATTGGTATGGAAGGTGGAGTTTAAATTTTTTGATGGTAGATTTTTTCGCAATTTCCTAAAGCAATTTGATGGAGGTGATTCTATTTTTATCTTTTGAATTACTATGGGATGACATACCTGCTATTGGTTGGTGGTATTCCTTGTGAAGCTTTCAGGTTTTAGTTCTTTGACCTTATCTTTAATTGATGGCTTGTTGGCTTTGTAGTTGTTTGGCTCTTTGGGACTTGGTGCATGTCTACTTATATTCTCTTAGAGACTTATTTTGTAATTCTTAGTTTGATCTACTTTCCATATCCTTTTGTACCATAGAGTAAGGGCCCAAATTTTCCTTACTATTTTCTAGTAGAATGATTAGTATTTTGCCACGTGTAATCATTTATCCTTTGAGATTGAAGATAACTTGATGAAATTTTGTAATGCACAAGGTAAAATTAATTTAATAAGTCTCAATAAAAACAAATTATATTTGGATTGAAATACCATTAGTGTTATTTAGATGTGTTTACTTTTAGAAGATCTAATGACCGACAAGCACCAGGTAAATACATGCAATCATCTTAAATTTACGATGAAACCCTTCATTTCAATGCAATGATTGAGTGCCACATTGACATTATTCATTCTTTTTAGAGGCCTTAAATATTATCTCCTTTAGTGGATGAACCACACAAGAATATTTATTAAGGTATAAGCTTATTATATCTTTAGAGTAATACTCTTCAACTCACATGTATCAAACTAGGAGAAGAAGAAAGAAAACAACAATCCTACCAAAAACAACACTGAGTCTTCCTCTTCCAATGCTAAACATAAGAAGGAAAAGGTTAATTGTGCCTATTATAAAAAGACAGGGCATGATGAACACAAATGCATGAAGAAACAAATATATCACCTAACTCATCTTCTAGAGAAGCACAACATAGGTGTTCCTGAGTCTATCAAGCAGAATTCATCTACCCAAGATTCTACTAAGGCAAAAGGCTAGGGTATGGAGAAAGAAAAGGGCAAGGCCCTTGTAGCTACTACTACTTCTTCATCTTCATGGGTCATTGACTCGGGTGCTTCTCACCACATGGGCTCTTCCCTAGTTGAGTTTTTTAATCTTTAGAGCCTTGTAGCATGACTTCAATTAGTTTGGGTGATGACACATCAGTTTTCATTGCAGGGAGAGGGTTAGTTGAAATGGAAGGAGGAACATTCAATAATGTTCTAAGTGTTCCTTCTCTTTCAACCAATCTCCTATCAGTGTACCAATTCACTCACATTGGTCAGGGCATGCGAGTTGAGTTTTCACCAGATTCAGTGGCTATCAGGGAGTTGCATAATGATACTACAGTGGCAGTGGGTAGGGCAAATCACCAAGCTAGGTTATATAGCTTCTCACATTTTGCACCTGATTCTTCCCCAACAGCATTGCTGACTCATTCAGATGGAGTTAGCAAATTATGGCATGAGCGGTTTGGCCACCTTAACTACCGCTACCTTGAGCAACTTTGTAAACATGACATGGTCATTGGCTTGCCTCATGTCCAATTCTCAAAAGGAATTTGCAAGGGGTGCTCCCTTGGGAAGCATCCTGATGCAAAATTTGACAAAGGCAAAGCTTGGAGGGCTTCACAACCTTTGGAGTTAGTCCACAATGATGTATTGGGACCCTTTCCCAACCATCTTTCACAAGGGCCAAGTACATCCTCACTTTCATTGATGATTTCTATACATACACTTGGATATATTTTCTCAAACAAAAGTCTGAAGTGTCTAAAAATTTTCTAGACTTCAAGGCTCTTGTTGAGAAATAGAGTGAAAAATCCATCAAGGTTATTTGAACTGATAATGGAGGGGAGTATGTCAACAACAGGTTTGAGTAGTTTTACACCATAGAGGGGATTGATTTGTAGCGCACCTTCACTTACAGTCCTTCATAGAATGGGGTTATAGAATGCAAAAATAGGTTCTTAAAAGAGATGGGTAGCTGTATGACTCACTGCAACTCCTTAGCACCATAGTACTGGGCCGAAGCCATCAATTGTGATTACTACATTCAAAAAAGGGTTCCTCACAAAGCTTTGAAAGGGATCACACCCTTTGAAGCTTGGCATAAAAGGAAAGCTAATGTTGACCACCTTAGGGTTTTCAGATCCCCAGCCATGGCTTGCATTTTGAAGAAGAAATGCAAAGCTATGGAACATCAGTCCAAGCCTTGCATCTTTGTAGGATATCTAGATGGTATTTAGGGGTATCACCTTCTAGATCTAGTCACTCATGAGTTGTTCATCGAGAGAAGTGTCCACTTATAGGAGAGTCTTAGAGACTCAACACTTGACACTTCTTCTCCCTCATCAGATCTACTTCTTCATGATGATTCCTCAACAGATTTAGATCAGCCATAGTAGGTTCTTAAGCTAGAGACATCATCTTCTTCTTTGAGTTCAGACATTGAGGATAGTGATGCAAACTCATCCACCTCTAGTCAGTCAGAGGATGAGGAGTTAGCACTTGACTCACCCACTTTCGGGCCACTTTGGGCCAGACAGACACTTGAGAGTGCTGGCACTTGGGCAGGAGATCCTACAGATGACAGACATACTAGGGGGGATTTTTAGAGAGATCCACATGCCTTCTTTGCTTCAGTTGCAGATCCATAGACTTTTTGAGAGGCATCGGGTGTACATGAGTTGGATAGTGTTATGGAGGAAGAATATTCTTCCTTAATCAAAAATCACACTTGGGATTTGACTTCACTTCCTAAGGGAAGAAAGATGGTTCGATGTAGGTGGATATAAGAGACCAAGTTTGTAGCAGATGGGTCAGTTGATAAGTACAAGGTGCAATTGGTCGCCAAGGGTTTCTCATAGGTGGCAGGCATTGACTACTCATAGACCTTTGCACCTGTTGCAAATATGACTTCTATCTAACTCACCTTGGCTATTTACATAGCACATAGTTGGGATGTGCACTAGATGGATGTGAAGAGTGCCTTTCTTCATGGAGACCTAGAGGAGGAGATCTACATGGAGTAGCTACCAAGATTTGTTCAAGATTCTTCCTTAGTATGCAGGCTTAGGAAATCTATTTATGGCCTCAAACATGCCCCTCAGGCTTGGTATGCCAAGATGGATTCCTTCCTTTTCACAACAGGTTTCACTAGGTGTCATTCTGACCCCAATGTCTACTTCTTGCGGTAGGATGATTAGCTCCTGATTTTGGTTCTATATGTTGATGACCTTTTGATCACTGGGAGTTCTTCATCGGCTATTGCAGTGGTGAAGGCATCTCTCTAGGATAGATTTGACATGATAGACTTGGGTTTATTGCACTACTTCCTTGGCATCAAGATCTCATAGTCAAATTTAGGGATTTCTCTTACACAGCCTAAGTATGCTCTTGACTTATTGGTTCAGTTTCACATGGCTGATTGCAAGCCATTTTTGACTCCCTTTCTATTAGGAGTCAAGCTTGAGGCTGATTGTTCTTCACCATTAGTTGATGCCACTTGGTATCGACAACTTGTTGGTAGTCTCATCTACTTGACTCACACCAGGCCTGACATATCATATACAGTGGGACTTGTCTCCAGATTCATGCAAGAACCTCATGAGCTACATTAGAAAGTAGCTAAGAGGATCTTGCATTACATACAGGGTTCACATAGATACGGGATTCATTACAAATTTGGTATAGAGGTTGACTTGGTTGGATATACAGATTTAGACTGGGTTGGTGATTCACATACTCGCAAGTCCACTTTTGGTTATAGTTTCTCTCTAGGTTCTGGTCCTATCAGTTGGTCTAGCAAGAAGCAGAATGCTATTGCTATATCATCCAGAAAGGTAGAATACAAGGGAGCTGTTAATGCAGCTACTAAGGCTATTTGGCTTCAAGGGATTCTTTTTGAGTTTGGCATTCCTATTAGGTAGCCCACCATCATTTATTGTGACAACCAAAGTACCATTTAGATTTACAGGAATCTAGTTTAGCACCAGTGGACCAAGAACATAGAGATTCACATGCATTTCATACAGGAGCTTATTCATAGTCAAGTCATTGACTTGATATTTTCCCAGTCTTCGGAGCAAGTTGCAGACATCTTCACCAAACCTTTCACTAAGAGCAATTTCATTCATCTATGAGCTCTTCTTGGGGTGCAGTCCACATCTGTAGTAGCATCATCTTTAGGGGGGGCACTAGCCTCTTCCTTTCTTTTATGTCTCTCTTTTGGGGGGGCGGGGGGAGTTTTTTCCTATGGGTTTTCTCTTTTTCTCTATCTTATGGGAGATTGCATTTGTACATGGGTACCTCATCAGGCCTAATTGTCAAGACCCATTTTATATTTCCACACTACCCACCTAAGCTGCACTTATGGGTGGGTATTAGTGTAGTTTTTTATTTTTTCCTATTATTTAATTAGGGAAATTATATTTGTGCATACATGGAGTTTTCCTACATTTGTGTGATAGGTTAGATTATGTGGAGATGTGTGTCATAGATGTGTCATAGGTGTCATAAGAATGTCATAAGTAACTCCCTTGATGGGAGTTACTTCTCTATTCTTAACACCTTGTCACCACCTTTCATGGAGGAGTTACAGTCTATTCTTGAGGTGCCTTGACCACCTTTTGTGGATGAGTTACTTATGTGCTTTCCTATATGTCTTCTTCACTTTGGCCATCTCATATTAATCAGATTTTGGTTTTCTCCTATTTTTTCTTGTGCAATTTATCTTCTTGTATAATTTCAAATTGCTTTAGCATCTATGTGGTGTGCACTTGCTTCATCTTGTGTGATCACGTCTCCATTGCATTCGCATTATCTAGATTCTGGCAACAACTTTGATAAAAAGCATCATACCAATAATTAGACTAGAAAAATTATTGTTCAATCTACATAAAATTTAGCCTGGGGTTAGTATTAAAAATCAACTAAATTAAACCTTGGCACTTTACTAGTCTAGCCATCTTTATTTCAATATAATATTCCTAAAGCATAGACATCCACATACCTCATTTCTCCTACTTCATTTTGAATTAGCATGAGCTTAGTGGTAGGATTGGATAAGATTGCATGCAACTTGTTCCTAAGAATATAATACCTGATCATTTTTATTGATTTGACCAAAGCACATGCTTGCTTGTTAATTAAAGAGTAGTTTAACTCAACATTTTAAAAATTAGTACTCATGAAAGAACTAGATGGTCACATCCATCTATCTTCTGAGTTAGAACTACAACCATTGTATGATTTGAAGCAAAAGAGTATAGATAAAAATATTTGGTGAACTCTGGAGTTATTAGTACAGGGGCTTGTCCAATGGCCTCCTTGATGTCCTTAAAATCCTTCTTTATCTCATCAGTCCAAGTGATCTTAGCTTATTTATTCAACATGTCATTTAAATGTTTCACTATTTATGCAAAACCAAAAATAAACTTTCTTATAAAATCTATTGTACCAAAGAATGACTTTAATTTCTTCTTACTATTAGGGGGTTCTATATTAGATATTGAATTTAATCTATTAGGTTATATAGAGATTCCCTCCTTAGTGATAACATATCCTAATAATTTTCCCTCAATAACACAAAAAATACTTTTCATTGGGTTAAGAGAAACCCCATACCCTTTGTATCTTTCAAATACCTATTGTAGGTTCATAATGTGATCCTCCCTGCTATTAAAAAAGATAGTTAGATCATCCATGTATATAATAATACCTAAAAGAACTTAAAAATAATGATCCATATCCATTTGAAAGGTGGATCCTACATTTATCAATCCAAAGGCATTCTCTTGTAGGAAAATGTGCCCCACTTGGTAGTAAAATAAATCTTCATCCTATCTTCTTGAGTTACTATCACTTCATTATACCCTAAAAACCCATCAAGAAAGGACATCATAGCAGATCTAGAAACTAATTGTATTACTTGGTCAAGAGAAGGTAGAGGGTAATTATCTTTCTCAGATGCTCTATTTAGGTTTCTAAAATAAATACATAGTTTGATTTCCCCATTTTTATTTTGGGCAGGGACTAAATTGGCAACCCAAGTGGAATGCCTAATGAGAAACACAATATTCACATCTAAGAGCTTCTTGACCTCTCTATATATTAATGGTTCTAAGACCTAGTTGATAAGCCTCTACTTTTGTCTAAAATGTTTACAATTTTGTTTTAAAGGTATGGTATAAGTTATGACCCTTGGATCAAATATATTTAGGTCATCATAGGATCATGCTATGATATCTTTGTATTTGGTCAACATTTCTTTAGCTCTTTTGTTTTCCAGACTAGTACATTCTATACCAATATTAACCATCTAAGGTTGATCTCAAAATCCAAGATTAATTGCATTACAATACTTCCCACTTACCTTGAGAGGCTTCGTAGCCTAATCTAGTTTATAAAAATTAAAGAGTCTCTCTAAGGATATCATGCCTTTGGGGATCTTATTATCATTCAATTAAATGACCTTTTCATCAAGTTTGATTTTAAGGTTCTCACCCTCAAGGAAAATTGATTTATCAATAATATGACATTCAAACACTCCTGAACTAGTTAATAAGTCTCTGATCTACTAATCATCATTGAATACCTACAAGTGGTTGACATTGTTTAGCACTGAGTGGCATAAAACTTACTCAATTGTAAGGATTTGTAACTTGGAACTTTGATGGGGCATAAGGTTGGTTGCAACTGAACCAAGTTCGTCAACATCTTTGTTTTCTTTCCTAGGGATTGACATAGTGTTAAAAGTATCAAAATATTCAATTAGGTCCCACACTCTAAATTTATACTTCTTGAGATAGGAGAACTTGCCTTGATAGTTACTCTTGACTTAATTGACCACTAGTTTAGAGTCACTAAAAACTAATAGTCCCTTGGCCTTATGCTTGATTTCAAATTGTAATACAATAAAAAGTACTTCATACTCAGAAAAATTATTGGTGCATGGGAACTAGAGTTTGTAAGAGGCATTGTATTCTTTTGAAATGGGATTTATTGATACCAATCATATTCAAAAACCTAATTTTCATCTAGCACCATCAAAATAAAGTTTCCATAGTCCAGACGAAGCATGAGAAGTTTTAGAGTTACATACCTTTGTGGTGTCAAGAGTGTGAACACCAAGATTTGAGCTAACCATGTTGACCCTTTCATTGATTGCATTGTACTCTATGATCATATTCTTTATTTTAGTCTCCCTTTCAATACTTATTTTGTTGGGGACTCCCTTACAAGGTAACCACATACGTGAAAAATATTTTTACATATAACCGTTCAAGCTCCTAGTCCAATCTATGCTCAATAACATCCCATAAGTATCCAAAATGTCCACCACTTAGCTATGAATAAACTATTGGATTCTTAGCTCTGATGTAATTTGTATGTGACCATTCAATAATTCACCAATCACTTTGACTCTTGATTTATCTAATTGAGTTACAACTCTATCAAATTTAATGGGGGTAAAACTTAATTGTTCACAAATACTTTTAGGCATAATTTTTTTATATGCAAAAGAATCTAATAAATAATTATTTGTATTTTTACCGAAGATGCTAACTGTAAGTAGGAAAAGAGGAACATCTGCCTTGATTTTATGTATTACAACATTAGAATTTACAAAATTTTGAGGCTTACCAGGTTTTTTGACAAAGATTCCAACAATAGATCCCTTTGTTAAGTAATTTATGTCAACTAATGAAAGGTAATGTTAGCATTTATCTTCTTCATGTCCTCTACTATGTTATACCTAGTCCTATTTAGCATCAGTAGTAGGTTTAGAAATAATTCCATTTGGAGGCTTTAGATTTTTATCTAATGTAGTATCAGGAGGAGTCTCAAAGTTATTTAGAGGAATAGAAGTGATTAATGGTTATTTATATTCCTTGTTTCTTAGAGGATAAGTCTTCTTCAAAAAATACTAAAAGTCATGAATTTCTTCAAGAATAACCTCAGCCTCATTATCTTCTTGGAAAGGGAACTCAAATGTCTCCACCATGAGAGTTGGATCAATGGATCTAGATGAACTTGAGGAATTAGATGTACCTCCATCATAATCCTTATTAGATACAACTCCAAAATTATCTAATTCTTCTTGGAAGGATTTAAAAGCATTAAAAAACTCAACACAATAAATTTACCTATTCTTAAAAGTGTAATGAACTCTAAAATAGTCAGGTAAAGCAACATCAGTAAGATTTATATCATGCACATTCTTACTAGAAGATGACTCATTGTTCTCATTTTCATGGTAACTGTCATTCTAAAATCTATTAGTGGGATTATTGAACCTCTCAAAGGAGTGTTTCCTAATAGAATTTTTCCAGTATTGCTCACTTGCTTTTGTAATATAAGGAATTCAGTGGTAAGATTTTGAAACATCTTGAAGATAGACTCACTCTCATTATTTGGGGCCTCATAATTATGGACTTGAGTATTAACATTAGCTATAATCATTAAAGATTTTTTATCCTATGGATGATATCCAACAACATCATTGCTCAGGAATCCCAAGTTTTGATTAGGATGAACATGTCTCAAAAGTAATTGGTTCATTACTAGAAGTTGGTTTAGGGTAGGCATATTTTTGTTAGCATTGGGAATAAAATTTAGAATGGGTAAATGTGGATTGGAAATAGGAACAAAGTATTCTAATTATCCTTGGGGTTGCAACTGGTCATTAATGATCATAACCTCATCACAATATAAAGCTAATGTCTTCATGGGTCCAACAACTCTCTTTATAAATATAGAAAACATAGGATCCAAGGCATATTTATAGATTTCTAAGGCTAAATCCTCATCAAGTCTATAAGGAGATATGGTCCTACTGAATATTTTTTATAACGTAGAATTGAAGGATTTTATGGGCTCATTTACATCCCTTTTCACTATGGTGAATTGTTGGTACAAGATACAAAGACTAATGACTTGAACAGATTGGTCAATGATTTTTTTAAAAAAATCAACCCAACTAGTAATATAATTTTTAGGGAGGTTTAAAAACCATTCATATGCAACATTTTTAAAAGAAAATGGAAATAGTCTACATACTACATCTTTATAGGCTAAATTTAGTAACCTTAATACAAATTTAAAACTATTAATGTGTTCCTTAGCAGTTACAATACCATTAGGAATAAATGTTAGCAAATAATTTTCAAGATTATGAGGAAGGTCATGTACCACACTTGACACACTGATTGAAAAACCACCTAGCCAAGCCATACCTCTATAGGGATCAAACATAAGAGCACTCTAGACTAGTGAAGTTGGAAAAGACTTTGAAATTTTGTACATACCTTTGTCCCGCCTATTTCTCCTATGAGCGTGTAATGAAAACAGATGTTCTCTAGTCTTTGAATGTGACCTTTTTTAGATTTTGGGCAATTTTAGCTTATGAGTTTTGAATCCTATTTGAAATATGATGTTCCAATCTTATCTTTTTAGGACACAATGATCAGACTTGCATATTAAGCAAAATTTTCAAATATTTCTGTAAAGGATGACAAAGGACCATAATATTTAACTAAGTTCAAATATGTATCCAAATATGTAAATATGATGGATTTTTACATGTTTAAGATTAGAAAAACTCAAATTATCAAAGGATATATCAATCTTTGATCAAAACATCTATTATTAACCCCAAATCTGTTGATTTAACAAAGCTTAAGATATCTTTATGATACTTAAGCATATACCTCCAAAGAATGTTGATCTTTGTCTAAAAAATGCAAAAGGATGGGTCAAATACCACAAAGATCAATGATATTTATACAATTTGAGCAAAGAATGCCATAATTGCACAAATATTACACTAATCTTTGAACATAACTCACAAAAATGAGCAAACATACTTTAAATCTACAAAGATCTAATGGGCCCTCCTAGCATCAACAAAGCTTTGCCTATTGATACCTAAATGTGTATCATAGGTGATCAGAGTGTTTAGAGAACACTTATCATTTTATAATTCAAATAAATTTGCACATGAGTTGTAGGTTTTGATAATCCTATTATTTGTTGATAAAATGGAGGTAAAGCAAGTGGACTATTTCACAATATTTATAAAGTTTGGTGGTTGGAAGCCACCTTGGCCTACATTTTTACAAATAATGAAATAATATTAGATAATATTAGTGAATTATGATCAAAGATAATATAAATACTAATCTAAAATGGATATTTATAATGGAAATTAAGCTAAATCAATTTGGTTTAAGAAAGCAAAAAGAAGGGTAAGACATAAAATAAATGTTGTTGATCTTTGTCCCAAACATTATGAAAAAATTTAAATGTCTTCCAAGCATACAATTAACCAATGTGTAGCATGAATTATCATGAAGTCAAATCTTATCACACATCAGGCAAACATATAAGGAATGAGAAAATTGCAAATAAGAACTAAGTTCACTTTAAAGATTTACCCTTGCAAGTAAACAACATTGACCCAAATGAAATAAGAGTAAGGGAGATGAAATGAACATAAGAAATTTTATTCAAACTAGCATTATCACAAGTTGACAACTTTGAAATTAAGAGATGCATAACTAAAATTCATAATAACCATTTAAATTTAGAAATAGAGACAAGCAAGTGAGAGACAAACCATAATAACAAATGACACAAATGAATATGGACAATATTTGTAGAATTCCTTGCTTGCATTAATTACTCAAAATTTTATACAAGTGACTGAATTAAAAAACTCTCTCCCTTTTTACAAATAAAAATACTCCTTTTATAGAATGCAAGGAAGTATGTATTTCAATCATATCCAATTACAAGTGTATAGGTGTAAGGAAAGTTGTATTTTCTACAAAATTTCTAGAATATATTAAAATTTTCCTAATGCACTAATCTATAGGAAAAATTCTTATAAGTTGTACATTCCTTTACAAAAAACAATATTTTATTTAAAATAATACAAAGTTTCGACAAAAAAGAATATTCCTAACTAACTTTTAGGACTCTGAGTCAATGTAACTGCATGTTTTTTTGAAGAATCTTCATCCTAAAGTGTTGCTCATTGATAAACTAGAGGTCAATAATAAGATTTAGGAATAGATCTTTTACAGGATCCTCTAGGTCCTTGAGGTTATTTTAAGCTTCTCTATTACATTCTTGATGCCCTTGGCATCTCCCATTTTTTTTCAAATGATAGAAGTAGGCCCATGATCTTCTTGTTGTCATAAGTTGTTTGGCCTTTCCCTTGGTTTCTCACTTCCTAATTACACTAAAAGGTTATGTGTGTGAACTCTTCATCAATTATAAGACCTAATGAGCTTAGTAAAGTGGGTCCTTTGATCAAACTATCTAAGATGTGCAACATTCCATCTTCTTATTATTTGAAGTCCTTGGCCATGTCTTCCATCTGCTTGGACCAATTGGTTAGGGCTTGGATCTTGTCTACCAATATAGACATGGCCATATTCAAGTTTTCTAAGATGATAGTCCTAAATTTAGGGACTAGGTTCTTGGTCAAGGCCTTTATCAAATCTTTCACTTGATAGCTTGAAGCCTACCATTGGCCAACATAGCTTGTAGACTTAGTGACTTACTTCTCTATTATTCCCTACCTAGTTCTAACTATTTTCAAATAGTTTGAAAGGTTAGCCATGGTGTCTTCAAACTTCATGAATCTATCTTCATGGATTGATAAGACAACATCTTCCTTTGAATTCTTATTTTGTTACAAAAGGCCCTTGATCATGATTTGTTACTATTGAGATTGGGCTTGGTCTACATCAAGGATTTTATTTTTAAATATCATATCCTCCCCTAGATTTTTACCTTAAATAGGGGTTAGACCTATGAATGGATCTATCTTTTGGAGGGTGAAGTCTTCCCCACTGGCCATGGATTTTTATCAATCACCCTTTCCAAACTAGCAATCTCTAGATTGAATTATACCCCTAATAATGATTGAGTTATATTTGGTGCTAGGGTTTCCACTTGTGTGCCACTTGATTCCCCTGGGGTATCCATCCTTTATTCTTCTCCCTTTACAAAGCCACAATCCATGGCTTGAGATCATCATGCATAGCTATTATCACTAACTTGGTCATGACCCTAGGGTGGTGCAGGGTAGGAATATTTTACAATTTTCCATAGATGACCATTTAGATATGGTTGGGCCTTGTAACACATTTTCTTAACTTAAGATGTTAATCTCACTTTAAAAATGAGTGAAGGTCAGTCTAGGTTTCTTCTTTCCTACTAGAACAAGAGCTAACTCAACTTTCCTCTTTGGGGTAGGTGTGGTAATTATTAGGTTGTGGAGCTAAAAGCTTCATTGATGAATACAGGGAAGGAGGTTGCTAAGGTTGCGGAGGTTGCTGAGTTGCAAAACAAGTCACAGGGCAACCGACGTCGGTCTAATCAACTGACGTCAGTCATATTACAATGCAAAAGCAACCGACATTGGTTATGAGCCGACTGACATCGGTCAGGAAGGAGCCGATGTCAGCAACCTGTGTGTGCATGCAATTTGCATGCATGTTTCAGACTGGTCTATTTTTGGATAGGTAGTTTACATGTAAAGACTATTTTTGGTCTTAGAGTTGCGAGTCTAATTATTGTAATTAAGAAAGTCTAAGTATTGTATGCATGAGATCTATACAATAGACTCATGGGTTGTATTGTAAAAGAGTGCTAGAGAGTAAGAGATCAAATATTAGCTCCTTCAGAGGGAAGAGATCAAGGTGTGTTCCTCCTAGTTCCAAAGGGGTGCTGAGTGTGTATGATCAGGGAGAGTTGTAGGTTGTGCAAGTTCTACTAGGAGATCCACCGGGGTACTGGTTGAAGAATCATGAGGACTTGGTGAGGCAAGGACAAGGATTCTTCAGGGTGTAGAGATATCTACATGGTAAGTAAGGTTTGTTGATTTGCAGGTGGCAACAAGGAAAGGGAGATCTACTTGGAGTACAATTATGTACTTGGTGTACTGGCAACGTTGTTACTGACTGGTGGAGGTGAACAACTCTGTGTTTAATTTGATTGTTGTGACCATGATGAGAGAGTGAAGTGTTGAAGGAGAATTACAGGTGAACCCTAAAAGTGTGGGAGCTCTAGAGGTGTGGGAAGAAGAAGTGTGACATCTTCTTTATTGTATTTTCTTTTGATTGAGTATTAATACAATTGGATATTGTCTCTCATATCATGTGTTGTTTCATATTTCTAGTTACTTATCATTCTGGTTAAATTCCATGTTTAGTTGCTAATACAAAGGTAATCAAGTGTGACCTTAGTGGGCAGTAGGATCCTGACAGTTGGTATCAGAGCATGTTTGTTGTTCTAGATTCCTGACAAGTGGTATCAGAGCTCAGGTTGACTAACAAGTGTTTCAGATCTGGTTATTGTGTATTAATTACAGGTTACTCACAGGGGTTTTAGATTGAGTGGGAGTATAGCAATGGCTGAAGAAACTAAGCTATGAATAGAGAAACTAAATAGCACGAATGGTCAGATTGATGGAAAGAAAGAGTAGGTAAAGGAAGATTTTTGGTCGGTAGAAGATCAACGTGTAGAAGCAGATGTTGCAGGTGTTGTTGCATAGGTTACTCTGGATAAAGTAGAATCTTGGTCTATAGATTTTGTTGCCTCTTTTCATGCAGCCTGAAATAGAGCATCTTTTCATGGGTATGTCTTTGGAGACTTTGGAGAGATTTATTTAGGAGCTGGTGAGCCTTGTCAAATGTTTGGCAAAGGGGAAGTGAAGCTAAAATTGTAGATAGATAACACACGAGTGTTGAAGAAGGTCATGCAAGTTCTAGTCTTCGAGATAAGTCTAATTTCTTTAGGAAAGTTAGGTGATGAGAGATGCACAGTAACTCTCATAGCGGATGCACTTGAATTAGACGATGGTAAGAAAGTAGGTATCCTTTATCTATCTACTTATATTACTGATTCACCTTCTGTTGTAGAGATGTGGCTTTGTAGGCTTGGTTACATATGTAAGAAGGGAATGTATGTTCTTAAGCGAAAGATAGATGTTTTTGAAAAACATAAGAACTAGAAAGTTTTGGTGTTCATGGAGGAGATGACGAACAGAGATCAGTCGAGGGGACTAAATTATTCTAAGCAGGGCTGTGTTAATATGGACAAGGGTTTGATCCAAAAGGAGCTCATGGGTAAAAAGTCATCACTCACAGGGGAACACAGGAACCAGTGTCGGTCATGAGGAACTGACATTAAATAAATAGGCACCAACATCAGTCATGTGTAGATCAGTAGAGTTGGTGGTGTCAGGTAGGTTAAGACCAACGTCAGTCATACAGTAGCCGACGTCAGCAACAGGGACACCGGCGTCAGTCAGTGGGAATCGATGTTGGTAGTAAGGGTCAGTCATAGGGAACCAATGTCAGTTGGGTTCAGATTGGCAGATGGTTGAGATCGGTCACTAGAACGGATGTTGGGCAGACAACAAGCTGTCAAGAAGTCTCAAATGCCCATATGAAGGACTGAAAGGGTAAGTGGACCTCATATTTGTTGTTCACCTTCTTACTAGTTGCTTACTGATGGTGAAGAACTAGGAAGACATGAAAAGGCAATGCAGGTAGAATCAAAGAAACAGTGGGAGCATGGCATGAATTCTTCAGAAGAGAACCAAGCAGAAGATTTGGTAGAGTTGCCAGTGGGGATGAAAGCACTGAAAGACAGAGGGATTCCCAAGTTAAAGAAGAGAGTGGATGGATACGTGAGATGGAAGGCCAAGGTATATGGTCTTGAGGAAGCTGCAAGATAGTGGTACAGGGTTTGACAGGTTGATGACAAAGCAAGGCTTTAGTCAATGTCAGTGTAACTATTGTGATTGTCTTTACTAGGTGGATGATGAGTCGTGACATTATCTTGTTACTGTATGTGGTGTGGTTGCTTGTTGTAGGGTTACACATGCAGGGAGTTTCTGAGCTAAAGGTAAAGTTAGTTCAGAGGTATGTCATGAAGAATTTGGGAGCAATGAAATTCTTTGGCATAAGAGACATGGAGATTTTGTCTCCAATGGGAGCTGATGTGAAAAAGGTGTTGGCAGGGTTCAATACGTAGGATACAAAACTGGTAAGCACACCAAGGGGTGGATAGTTCAAGCTGAGCTTAGAAAAGTGTTTGAAATCACATGAGGTGAGTGTAGATCTAAGCTTTCCCAAGCAGTGGGAGTTGTCAGAGATTTCATAGCCAATTCGTGGAAGGAGCTTTGGAAGGAAGTTTAGTGGATTCTCAGGTATTTGAGAGGGATCAACAGTATGGATTGATGCTACATAGGGTCAAGGTCTTCACTACATGGAGTTGTAGGTTTGGATGTGGTAGGTTACTTGGATGACAAGAGGTGCACCATAGGTTGTATGGTGGTTGGTTTTCAAGATTGAGCTTGAAGAAGAATACAAGCCAAGAAACAAATTAGACAGTGTACAGGTATAGGTACAGTGCAACTGTTTATCTCCAAGTGGGAGATTGTTAGGTTGTGGAGCTAAAAGCTTCACTGATGCAAATAGGTAAGGAGGTTGCTGAGGTTGCAGAGGTTGTTGAGTTGCAGAACAAGTTGTAGGGCAATTGACGTCGGTCTGATCAACAGATGTCGGTCATATTATAGTGCAAAAGCAACTGGCATCAGTTATGAGTCGGTTGACATCAGTTAGGAAGGAGCCGATGTTGGCAACCTGTGTGTGCATGCAAATTGCATGTGGGTTTCAGACTGGTCTATTTTTGGACAGGCAGTTTGCATGTAAAGACTATTTTTGGTCTTAGAGTTGGGAGTCTAATTATTGTAATTAAGAAAGTCTAATTATTGTATGCATGAGATCTATTTAATAGACTCATGGGCTATATTGTAAAAGATTGCTAGAAAGTAAGAGAGCAAATATTAGCTCCTTCAGAGGGAAGAGAGCAAGGTGTGTTCCTCCTAGTTCCAAAGGGGTGCTGAGTGTGTATGATCAGGGAGAGTTGCAGGTTGTGCAAGTTCTACTAGGAAATCCACCAGGGTACTAGTTGAAGAATCATGAGGTCTTGGTAAGGCAAGGACAAGGGTTCTTTAGGGTGTAGAGATATCTACATGTTAAGTAAGGTCTGTTGATTTGCAGGTGGCAGCAAGGAAAGGGAGATCTACTTGGAGTACGATTGTGTACTTGGTGTACTGGCAGCGTTGTTACTAACTGGTGGAGGTGAACAACAACTCTATGTTTGAGTTGATTTTTGTGACCGTGATGAGAGAGTGAAGTGTTGAAGGAGAATTACAGGTGAACCCTAGAAGTGTGGGAGCTCTAGAGATGTGGGAAGAAGAAGTGTGGCATATTTTTTATTGTATTTTCTTTTGATTGAGTATTAATACAATTGGGTATTGTCTCTCATATCTTGTGTTGTTTCATATTTCTAGTTACTTATCATTCTAGTTAAATTCTGTGTTTAGTTGCTAATACAAAGGTAATCAAGTGTGCACTTAGTGGGCAGTAGGATCCTGACAGTTTGTATCAGAGCATGTTTGTTGTTCTAGATTCCTGACAAGTGGTATCAGAGCTCAAGTTGACTAATAGATGTTTTAGATCTGGTTAGCGTGTATTGATTACAGGTTACTCATAGGGATTTTAGATTGAGTGGGAGTATAGCAATGGCAGAAGAAAGTAAGCTATGAATGGAGAAACTGAATAGCATGAATGGTCAAATTGATGAAAAGAAAGAGAAGGTAAAAGAAGATTGTTGGTCGATAGAAGATCAACGTGTAGAAGCAGATGTTGCAGGTGTTGTTGCATAGGTTGCTCTGGATAAAGTAGAATTTTGGTCTATAGATTTTTTTACCTCTTTCCATGTAGCCTGAAATAGAGCATCTTTTCATGGGTATGTCTTTGGAGACTTTGGAGAGATTTATTTAGGAGCTGGTGAGCCTTGCCAAATGTTTGGCAAAAGAGAAGTGAAGCTGAAATTGTAGACAAATAACACATGGGTGTTGAAGAAGGTCATGTAGGTTCCAGTCTTGGAGATGAGTGTAATTTCTTCAGGAAAGTTAGGTGATGAGAGATGCACAGTAACTCTCACAATGGATGCACTTAAATTAGACGATGGTAAGAAAGTAGGTATCCTTTATCTATCTACTTATATTACTGATTCACCTTTTGTTGTAGAGATGTGGCTTTGTAGGCTTAGTTACATATGTAAAAAGGGAATGTATGTTCTTAAGTGGAAGACAAATGTTTTTGACAAACTTAAGAACTGGAAAGCCTTGGTGTTCATGGAGGAGATGACAGACAGAGATTAGTTGAGGGGACTGAATTATTCTGAGCAAGGCTATGTTAATATGGACAAAGATTTGATCAAAAAGGAGCTGGTGGGTAAAAAGTCATCACTCACAAGGGAACACAGGTACCGATGTTGGTCATGAGGAATCGACATCGAATAGACAGGCACTGATGTCAGTCATGTGCAGATCAGTAGAGTCGATGGTGTTGGGTAGGTTAAGACTGACGTCGATCATACAGTAACTGACATCAACAACAAGGACATTGGTGTCAATCAGTGGCAATCGATGTCAGTAGTAAAGGTCAGTCGTAGGGAACTGACGTCAGTTGGGTGCAGATTGGGAGATGGCTGAGATCGGTCACTAGAACGGATGTTGGGCGGACAGTAAGCTGTCAAGGAGTCTCAAACACCCATATGGAGGACTGAAAGGGTAAGTGGACCTCATATTCATTGTTCACCTTCTTACTAGTTTCTTACTGATGGTCAAGAATGAGCAAGATGTGAAGAGGCAATGGAGGTAGAATCCAGGAAACAGTGGGAGCATGGCATGAATTCTTCAGAAGAGAACCAAGCGGGAGATTTGGTAGAGTTGTAAGCAGGGATGAAAGCACTGAAAGATAGATGGATTCCCATGTTAAAAAAGAGAGTGAATGGATACGTGAGACAGAAGGCCAAGGTATATGGTCTTGAGGAAGCTATAGGACAGTGGTACAGGGTTTGACAGGTGGATGACAAAGCAGAGCTTTAGTCAATGTCAGTGTAACTATTGTATTTGTCTTTACCAGGTGGATGATGAGTCGCGACATTATCTTGTTACTATATGTGGTGTGGTTCTTTGTTGCAGGGTTACACATGTAGGGAGTTTTTGAGCTAAAGGTAAAGTTAGTTTAGAGGTATGTCATGAATAATTTGGGAGCAGTGAAATTCTTTGGCATAAGAGACATGGAGATTTTGTCTCCAGTGGGAGCTAATGTGAAGAAGTTGTTGGCAGGGTTCAATACGTAGGATGCAGAACCAGTAAGCACACCAAGGGCTAGACAGTTCAAGCTGAGATTAGAACAGTGTTCGAAATCACATGAGGTCAAGTGTAGACCTGAGTTTTCCCAAGCAGTGGGATTTGTCAGAGTGTTTGTAGCTAATTCATGGAAGGAGCACTGGAGGGTATTTTAGTGGATTCTCAGGTATTTGAGAGGGACCAATAGCAGGGATTCATGCTACACAGGGTTAAGGTCTTCACTACATGGAGTTATAGGTTCAGATGTGGCAGGTTACTTTGGTGATAGGAGGTACACCATAGGTTGTGTGGTGGTTGGTCTTTAGGATTGAGCTTGAAGAGGGATACAAGCTAGAAAACAAATTAGATGGTGTACAGGTACAAGTACAGTGCAGTTGTTTATCTACAAGTGAGAGATTGTTAGGTTGTGGAACTAAAAGCTTCACTGATGCAAATAGGGAAGGAGGTTGCTAAGGTTGCAGAGGTTGATGAGTTACAGAACAAGTTGCAGGGTAACCGACGTCGGTCTAATCAATTGATGTCAGTCGTATTACAGTGCAGAAGCAACTGATGTCGGTTATGAGTGGGTTGACATCGGTCAAGAAGGAGCCAACATCGGCAACCTATGTGTGCATGCAGTTTGCATGCGGGTTCCAGACTGGTCTATTTTTGGATAGGCAGTTTACATGTAAAGACTATTTTTGGTCTTAGAGTTGCGAGTCTAATTATTGTATGCATGAGATCTATATAATAGACTCATGGGCTATATTGTAAAAGATTGCTAGAGAGTAAGAGAGCAAATATTAACTCCTTTAGAGGGAAGAGAGCAAGGTGTGTTCCTCCTAGTTCCAAAGGGGTGTTGAGTGTGTATCATCAGGGAGAGTTGTAGGTTGTGCAAGTTCTACTAGGAGATCCACTGGGGTACTGGTTGAAGAATCATGAGGACTTGGTGAGGCAAGGACAAGGGTTCTTCAGGGTGTAGAGATATCTACATGGTAAGTAAGGTCTGTTGATTTGCAGGTGGTAGTAAGGAAAGGGAGATCTACTTTGAGTACGGTTGTGTACATGGTGTACTGGCAACATTGTTATTGATTGGTGGAGGTGAACAACAACTCTATGTTTGAGTTGATTGTTGTGACCGTGATGAGAGAGTGAAGTGTTGAAGGAGAATTATAGGTGAACCCTAGAAGTGTGGGAGCTCTAGAGGTGTGGAAAGAAGAAGTGTGGCATCTTCTTTATTGTATTTTCTTCTGATTGAGTATTAATATAATTGGGTATTGTCTCTCATATCCTGTGTTGTTTCATATTTCTAGTTACTTATCATTCTGGTTGAATTCCGTATTTAGTTGCTAATACAAAGGTAATCAAGTGTGCCCTTAGTAGGCAGTAGGATCCTGACAGTTGGTATCAGAGCATGTTTGTTGTTCTCGATTGCTGACAAGTGGTATTAGAGCTCTAGTTGACTAATAGGTGTTTCAGATCTGGTTAGTGTGTATTGGTTACAGGTTACTCACAGGGATTTTAGATTGAGTGGGAGTATAGCAATGGTAGAAGAAAGTAAGCTACGAATGGAGAAATTGAATAGCATGAATGTTCAGATTGATGGAAAGAAAGAACATGTAAAGGAAGATTGTTGGTTGGTAGAAGATCAACGTGTAGAAGTAGATGTTTCAGGTGTTGTTACACAAGTTGTTATGGATAAAGTAGAATCTTGGTCTATAGATTCTGTTGCCTCTTTCCATGCAGCCCAAAATAGAGCATCTTTTTATGGGTATGTCTTTGGAGACTTTGGAGAGATTTATTTAGGAGCTGGTGAGCCTTGTCAAATATTTGGCAAAGGGGAAGTGAAGCTAAAATTGCAGATAGATAACACATGGGTGTTGAAGAAGGTCATGTGAGTTCCAGTCTTGGAGATGAGCCTAATTTCTTCAGAAAAGTTAGGTGATGAGAGATGCACAGTAACTCTCACAGTGAATGCACTTGAATTAGATAGTGGTAAGAAAGTAGGTATCCTTTATCTATCTACTTATATTACTAATTCACCTTCTATTGTAGAGATGTGGCTTTGTAGGCTTGGTTACATATGTAAAAAGGGAATGTATGTTCTTAAGTGGAAGACAAATGTTTTTGACAAACTTAAGAATTAGAAAGCCTTTGTGTTCATGGAGGAGATGACAGACATAGATCAGTTGAGGGGACTAAATTATTCTGAGCAGGGTTGTGTTAATATGGACAAGGGTTTGATCGAAAAGGAGCTCGCAGGTAAAAAGTTATCACTCATAGGGGAACATAGGTACCAGCATCGATCATGAGGAATCGACGTCGAAAAGATAGGCACCGACATTGGTCATGTGCAGATTAGTAGAGTCAGTGGTGTTGGGCAAGTTAAGACCGATGTTGGTCATACAATAACTGACACTGGCAACAGGGACACTAGCGTTGGTCAGTGGGAATCGACGTTGATAGTAAGGGTCAGTCGTAGGGAACTGATGTCGATCGGGTGCAGATTGGGAGATGGTCAAGATCGGTCACTAGAATGGATGTTGGGCAGATAGCAAGCTATCAAGGAGTCTCAAACACCCATATGGAGGATTGAAAGGGTAAGTGGACCTCATATTCATTGTTCACCTTCTTACTAGTTGCTTACTGATGGTCAAGAACTAGGAAGACATGAAGAGGCAATGCAAGTAGAATCCAGGAAACAATGGGAGCATGGCGTGAATTCTTTAGAAGAGAACCAAATGGGAGATTTGGTAGAGTTGCCAGTAGGGATGAAAGTACTGAAAGATGGATGGCTTCCCAAGTTAAAGAAGAGAGTGGATGGATACGTGAGACGGAAGGCTAAGGTATATGGTCTTGAGGAAGTTGTAGGACAGTGGTACAGGGTTTGACAGGTGGATGACAAAGTCGAGCTTTAGTCAATGTCAGTGTAACTATTGTGTTTGTCTTTACCAGGTGGATGATGAATCACGACATTATCTTGTTACTGTATGTGGTGTGGTTGCTTGTTGTAGGGTTACACATGCAAGGAGTTTCTAAGCTAAAGGTAAAGTTAGTTCAGAGGTATGTCATGAAGAATTTGGGAGCAACAAAATTTTTTGGCATAAGAGACATGGAGATTTTCTCTAGAGGGAGCTGATGTGAAGAAGGTGTTGGCGGGGTTCAATATGCAGGATGCAAAACCGGTAAGCGCACCAAGGGCTAGACAATTCAAGCTGAGCTTAGAATAGTATTCAAAATCACATGAGGTCAAGTATAGACTTGAGTTTTCCTAAGCAGTGGGAGTTGTCAGAGAGTTCATAGCCAATTCATGGAAGGAGCACTGGAGGGCAGTTCAATGGATTTGCAAGTATTTGAGAGGGACCAACAGCAGGGATTCATGCTACGCAGGGTCAAGGTCTTCACTACATGGAGTTGTAGATTCGGATGTGGCAGGTTACTTGGATGACAGGAGGTGCACCATAGGTTGTGTGGTGGTTGGTCTTCAGGATTGAGCTTGAAGAGGGATACAAGCCAGGAAACAAATTAGATGGTGTACAGGTACAAGTACAATGTAGCTATTTATCTCCAAGTGGGAGATTGTTAGGTTATAGAGCTAAAAGCTTCACTGATGCAAACAAGGAAGGAGGTTGCTGAGGTTGTGGAGGTTGCTGAGTTGCAGAACAAGTTACAGGGCAACCGACATCGGTCTGATCAACTGACGTTAGTCATATTACAGTGCAGAAGCAAGCGACGTTAGTTATGAGTCGGCCGACATCGGTCAGGAAGGAGTCGATGTTGGCAACCTGTGTCTGGATGCAGTTTGGATGTGGGTTCCCGACTAGTCTATTTTTGGACAGGCAGTTTACATGTAAAGACTATTTTTGGTCTTAGAGTTTAGAGTCTACTTATTGTAATTAAGAAAGTCTAATTATTGTATGCATGAGCTCTATATAATAGACTCATGGGCTATATTGTAAAAGAGTGCTAGAGAGTAAGAGAGCAAATATTAGCTCCTTCAGAGGGAAGAGAACAAGGTGTGTTCCTCCTAGCTCCAAAGGGGTGCTGAGTGTGTATGATCAGGGAGAGTTACAGGTTGTGCAAGTTTTACTAGGAGATCCACCAGGGTACTAGTTGAAGAATCATGAGGACTTGGTGAGGCAAAGACAAGGGTTCTTCAGGGTGAAGAGATATCTACATGGTAAGTAAGGTTTGTTGATTTGCAGGTGGCAGCAAGGAAAGGGAGATCTACTTGGAGTACAGTTGTATACTTGGTATACTGGTAGCGTTGTTACTGACTGGTGGAGGTGAACAACAACTCTGTGTTTGAGTTGATTGTTGTGACCATGATAAGAGAGTGAAGTGTTGAAGGAGAATCACAGGTGGACCCTAGAAGTGTGGGAGCTCTAGAGGTGTGGGAAGAAGAAGTGTGGCATCTTTTTTATTGTATTTTCTTTTGATTGAGTATTAATACAATTGGGTATTGTCTCTCATATCCTGTGTTGTTTCATATTTCTAGTTACTTATCATTCTAGTTAAATTCTATGTTTAGTTGCTAATACAAAGGTAATCAAGTGTGCCCTTAGTGGGCAGTAGGATCCTGACAGTTGGTATCAGAGCATGTTTATTGTTCTAGATTCCTGACAAGTGGTATCAGAGCTCAGGTTGACTAACTGGTATTTTAGATTTGGTTAGTGTGTTTTGATTATAGGTTACTCAGAGGGATTTTAGATTGAGTGGGAGTATAGCAATGGCAGAAGAAAGTAAGCTACGAATGGTGAAACTGAATAGCATGAATGGTCAGATTGATGGAAAGAAAGAGTAGGTAAAGGAAGATTGTTGGTCAGTAGAAGATCAATGTGTAGAAGCAGATGTTGCAGGTGTTGTTGCACAGGTTGCTCTGGATAAAGTAGAATCTTGGTCTATAGATTTTGTTGCCTCTTTTCATGCAGCCCGAAATAGAGCATCTTTTCATGGATATGTCTTTGGAGACTTTGGAGAGATTTATTTAGGAGCTGGTGAGCCTTGTCAAATGTTTGGCAAAGGGGAAGTGAAGCTGAAATTATAGACAAATAACACACAGGTGTTGAAGAATGTCATGCAGGTTCCAGTCTTGGAGATGAGTCTAATTTCTTCAGGAAATTTAGGTGATGAGAGATGCAGAGTAACTCTCACAGCGGATGCACTTGAATTAGACGGTGGGAAGAAAGTAGGTATCCTTTATCTATCTACTTATATTACTGATTCACCTTCTATTGTAGAGATGTGGCTTTGTAGGCTTGGTTACATATGTAAGAAGGGAATAAATGTTCTTAAGCGAAAGACATATGTTTTTGACAAACTTAAGAACTGGAAAGCCTTGGTGTTCATGGAGGAGATGACGGACAGAGATCAATTGAGGGGACTGAATTATTCTAAGTAGGGATTTGTTAATATGGACAAGGGTTTGATCCAAAATGAACTCATGGGTAAAAATTCATCACTCATAGGGGAACACAGGTACCGATGTCGGTCATGAGAAACTGACATCGAACAGATAGGCACCAACATTGGCCATGTGCAGATCAACATTAGTCGGTGGTGTCAGGCAGGTTAGGACCAACGTCGGTCATACAGTAACCAACATCAGCAATAGGGACACTGGCATCAGTTAGTGGGAACTAACATTGGTAGTAAGGGTCAGTCACAGGGAATCGACGTCGGTCGGGTGCAGATTGGGAGATGGTCGAGATCGGTCACTGGAATGGATGTTGGGTAGACAACAAGCTATCAAAGAGTCTCAAACGCCCATATGGATGATTGAAAGGGTAAGTGAACCTCATATTTGTTGTTCACCTTCTTATTAGTTGCTTACTAATGGTCAAGAACCAGGAAGATGTGAAGAGGCAATGCAGGTAGAATCTAGGAAACAGTGGGAGCATGGCATGAATTCTTTAAAAGAGAATCAAGTGGGAGATTTGGTAGAGTTACCAGCAGGGATGAAAGCATTGAAAGACGGATGGATTCCCAAGTTAAATAAGAGAGTGGATGGATACGTGAGATGGAAGGCCAAGGTATATGGTCTTGAGGAAGCTGCAGGATAGTGGTACAGGGTTTGATAGGTGGATGACAAAGCCAAGCTTTAGTCAATGTCAGTGTAACTATTGTATTTGTCTTTACCAGGTGGATGATGAGTCGTAACATTATCTTGTTACTATAAGTGGTGTGGTTGCTTATTGTAGGGTTACACATGCAAGGAGTTTCTGAGCTAAAGGTAAAGTTAGTTCAAAGGTATGTCATGAAGAATTTGGGAACAACAAAATTCTTTGGCATAAGAGACATGGAGATTTTGTCTCTAGTGGGAGTTGATGTGATGAAGGTGCTGGCGGGGTTCAATAGGTAGGATGCAAAACCGGTAAGCACACCAAGGGTTGGACAGTTAAAGTTGAGCTTAGAATAGTGTTTGAAATCACATGAGGTTGAGTGTAGACCTGAGTTTTCCCAAGCAGTGGGAGTTGTCAGAGAGTTCGTAGCCAATTCATAGAAGGAGCACTAGAGGGCAGTTCAGTGGATTTTCAAGTATTTGAGAGGGACCAACAGTAGGGATTCATGCTATGTGTGGTCAAGGTTTTCACTACATGGAGTTGTAGGTTCAGATGTGGCAGGTTACTTGGATGATAGGAGGTGCACCACAGGTTGTGTGGTGGTTGGTCTTCAAGATTGAGCTTAAAGAGGGATACAAGCCAAGAAACAAATTAGATGGTGTATAGGTACATGTACAATGCAGCTATTTATCTCCAAGTGGGAGATTTTTAGGTTGTGGAGCTAAAAATTTCACTGATGCAAATAGGGAAGGAGGTTGCTGAGGTTGTGGAGGTTGCTGAGTTGTAGAACAAGTTACAGGGCAATCGACATCGGTCATGCTACAGTGCAGAAGCAACCTACGTCAGTTATGAGTCAGCTGACATTAGTCAGGAAGGAGCCAACATCGACAACCTATGTGTGCATGCAGTTTGCATATGGGTTTCAGACTGGTCTATTTTTGGACAGGCAATTTACATGTAAAGATTATTTTTGGTCTTAGAGTTGCGAGTCTAATTATTGTAATTAAGAAAGTCTTATTATTGTATGCATGAGATCTATATAATAGTCTCATGGGCTGTATTGTAAAAGAGTGCTAGAGAGTAAGAGAGCAAATATTAGCTCCTTTAGAGGGAAGAGAGCAAGGTGTGTTCCTCCTAGTTCCAAAGGGGTGCTAAGTGTGTATGATCAGGGAGAGTTGTAGGTTGTGCAAGTTCTACTAGGAGATCCACCAGGGTACTGGTTGAAGAATCATGAGGACTTGGTGAGGCAAGGACAAGGGTTCTTCAGGGTGTAGAGATATCTACATGGTAAGTAAGGTCTGTTGATTTGTAGGTGGCAGCAAGGAAAGGGAGATCTACTTGGAGTATGGTTGTGTACTTGGTGTACTGGCAGCGTTGTTACTAACTAGTGGAGGTGAAAAACTCTATGTTTGAGTTGATTGTTTTGACCATGATGAGAGAGTGAAGTGTTGAAGGAGAATTATAGGTGAACCCTAGAAGTGTGGGAGATCTAGAGGTGTGGGAAGAAGAAGTGTGGCATCTTCTTTATTGTATTTTCTTCTGATTGAGTATTAATGCAATTGGGTATTGTCTCTCATATCCTGTGTTGTTTCATATTTCTAGTTACTTATCATTTTGGTTAAATTTCATGTTTATTTACTAATACAAAGGTAATCAAGTGAGCCCTTAGTGGGCAGTAGGATCCTGACAGTTGGTATTAGAGCAAGTTTGTTGTTCTAGATTCCTGACAGTAATAGGGACCAAATCCATTATCACTTCTTTCCCCTTCTATTATTTTTCTTCCTTATCTTTATTTTCCTCTACTTGGACATCTTCCTCATATGATTGATAAGCACTAGATAAAATTTTTAGTGCATCTTATACTATTTCACTAGGATCCAATACCACTATGCTAATGAATTCAATTGATGACCTTGGTTCTTTAGGATGGGTTGAAGATGATGCCACCTCACTAGGTCTCCTTTCTTCATGTCTTTATTCAATCTATACTTTAGGACTTTGTGTCTCTATTTTTGGATGAGGTGGAGGAGGTGTAGAGGATTGACCCCCCACCAAATGGTACTACCTTAGATTGAGTTGCCATATATCATTATTCCCTTTCTTGGTCTCTGGGTTGATGTTGTGCTTTTTAATATTGATAAAACTTTGACAAAAGATGATGTCTTTGTTTACATTGAGTTGTAGACACGAGGTAGATGTTTATATGTCACACTTATCATTTTTGTTTTCAAGTACCCCATTATCCTCCCTTGGGGATACCACTATGTTAGTTAATCATGTTGTAGTTTGAAAGAGGCTCTATATATAGAAGTAGCCTTAATATTATCCCATTGCTAAAATACAGTCCTAGCAATGGTCATGGGTAAGGTATGTAGTAGTCCCTTTGTCTTGATTTTACACACACCATCTATACCATTGCATATCTAGTATGCTACCTCTTAGCTAATTTGTTTGGCACATGTATTGGTAGCCTATGTGGGGTTCATTGGGTCCCCTCAATATCGATGATTGTGTAATCCATGTAAAACAATATGTCACTGATGGATTTAATTAACTTTTTGACCAAAGGACTAACTCTTGCCATTGGGTTTCTAGTTATGGCCTTAGTCAAGGTTAGATAGACATAATCATAGATGAAATGAATATGGTATTTATACTTGAATATGTATAAATTTGAGTAGAATTGGGATATTGTCTATGTCTCCTTAGGTGACCATCCTCTAAATTTAGGGATTTTGATAGTGGAAAAGAGGGCATCTAATAGGTAGGACATCATGTAGAATTGGTTCCTAGTCCTTTTATTTACTACACAACCATGTGTTAACAACCTTGCCAATGGGAGGGGTCAGTTCATTCTCAATCATAAAATATACCAAGGATACCCATATTTTATTAACATAAGTGGTGGTGGGATTCTCACATAGCCTATTTATTAAAGTCATAATTATATTAATTCAAAGTCTCAATTGGATAATTGGGATATTACCACTGAAGTTTGAGAATACATGGTTTCCAGAATATAACCATGGGGTAAGGATCATCTTTAAGTCATTCTACTTGTCCCATTCATTTATTTTGGCTACATCTACTTGGGGATTGGGTAATTTAAAGTAGTTGATTTAACCATTTTTGGGGATATTAGAGTCTTATTACTAATTTAATTAAAGGTCTAAGTTGATTAAATTAGTAAAATATATTTCAATAATTAGATTACTAATTTATATAATTTATTTGACCTTCATAACTTCTAAAAATAGTAATAAAAGAGGAAAAATATAATTTATCTTAAAACTAGATTGGTATGACTAAGATAGAGGTTGATATTGACTATCAAGGATTGGGATAATGTCATAAATCAAGATATAGCTTTCATTTAGTGAAAGGATAGGAGTGCTAAAAATAAGACACTTCAGGGTCTAGTGCTATAGTCCAAATCCTACTACTATTTTCCAAATTGGTCATAGAGATCTCAGTTTTCTGGGTTTCTTCTATTGTCCATGTATTACTCTACCTATGAAATTTTAAGTATTGAATATTGATGAAGCTCATTTTAGAGATAATTTAATATCCAGACCTAGGTCTTCCTTATGATTGAACTTGAATGAAAACTTGAAGGAAGAGGGGAGGTTACTATGTGTAAGATGCACTGAACATGTATCTAGACCCCTTGTGTGATCATGTTGTCTACATAACAATACTTAAAATAGTGATAAAGCCATATGTATTTCTCCCACTTGATGTTATTTGTGGAATAACGTAATGAAGATGCAAAAATTCTAAACTAGGTGTGCTTAAGGTGGCTAGGGACTGGTGTGAGGGTTTGAATATGCTAGTGGTTGTATTGGATGGTTGTATGTAGAGAATAGGGAAGTTTTCCTTAGTGGTCTTTCTTTTATTCTTGTTTTCTTTTGAAATAATTTCCAACCCCTTATAAATGAACTTTGAATGGGATTTTATAGAGGTCTATTAGTCATGGGTTAAATGTATTCACACTAGGCCAACATAATGAAGAAGAGGAATCAAGATGAAATGGTCACCTGTGATTGAAATGTGATTGGATAAGAGCGATGGAAATAGAACACCCTAGGGTCCAACACTATATTCCAAGTTGGTTTCTATTAGACTATAGGTATGGGACCTGGGGGATGGAATTAACATGGGAAAAGTAGCCTATTTGAGCTAGAATTAGGTCTCAGAAGTCTATGGATGACTAGGAAAAGCAAAATTGTGTCTAAAAGGGTTATGGGAGCATGAAAGACGGACCTATGGGTTAGGTGTCACAATCCACACTCAATCTACCAATTTTGACGTTTTATATGACTACGTTTACCCCCCCCCCACCTTTATTCTAGTGATGCAGCAAAATGAAATACTAGGATAAAATAAAAATAAAAAGTGTACCTAAACTTAATTTCAATGGTGAAGCCCATGAAGTTATGTGATGTTTGGTGTGAAGAGAGAGAGAGAGAGAGAGAGAGAGAGAGAGAGAGAGAGAGAGAGAGAGAGAGAGAGAGAGAGAGAGAGCACATTATGAAATGTAAATCTACAAGAAAAAAGAGAGTAGATAAGTTCTTATTAGATATGCTATATCTAAAATAAGAATGTATAAATCTAGGTAAGAAAGAGAGGAAGATAAAGGAATCAATACACCTCATTAGGTATGTGAACCAATAAAAAATTTGTTTTTATTCTAAGTGATGCTAGATAAGGCTAGATATGTTGGATATGCTAGATATGTGTTGAGTATGTGTTATATCAAAAGTAATATTATGAATAGAGGTGAGTACTAAATTCTCTGAGAGTGGCTCAAGAATGTAAAGGATACCCCTTTGGCTCCATTATCACCCAGTAAGTGAAGATACATAATCCTTTATGTGTTGATTGATTTTTAGACTATGTGTCCAATCCTTTTGATTAGGTGGCTCAAGAATACAAAGGCTAGCTAGTCCTTTGGCTTCATCATTACCTCATGAAGTAAAGTTATATACTGATATTGATATAAATGTATGTCATATAAGATGGATCATAAAGTCTATTAATGATCTATAATATGATAATGTGGCATGGATAACTAAATGTGTACTAGAAACTAGGCCAATCTTAGCCAACTCTAGAAGGAGGAGATTAGACTTGTATGAAAGCCACTCTGAAACTGGAAACTAGGCTTATGTGGAAGCCATTTGAGAATGTAGAGGTTAGAATTGTATTTAAGCCACTCTAAAATTATGCCAACCACCTTTAGATGGAATAATTCATGCAACTACTAAGAATGTTTAGGTAATATACTAAACTCGAAAAGAAAAGAATACCAATGTGTCATGCACATTGCCCCTAATCACTAGTGTTTGTAACATGGATTTTGATCTAGAATTTATACCAACTACCCAATATGAAATTGGAAGTGAGATTCAACATGTCACACATGATGCCCCCTATATCTAGATTCTCTAATAAAAACCATACTAAATCCACAAAATTTTAACTGATCTATATTTGATAAAACTATAGCTAAGCTAACCTTTCTACTATTTCTAGAAAATTTGGGTTTTTCATTATTTAGATAGGACCTTTATTAATAAGACACCTTGCTATCTAGTGCTATTCTCCATGTCAAGTGCTATTTTCCTTCACTAAATTTGATCATTATTCTATAATCATCACTATTTTTCTAGTCTATTCTACCTAGTTTGACCTTTGATTACTATTTTAAGTGTTCTAGAAACTAATTGTTTGATTAGTAGGAGCTTTGATCTCTGTGACAAAACTCTTGTTTGTTTTTCCCTCTTTTGAGGGTAGGAATGAAGACCTTGCAATGAATTCCCTCAAGAAAAATAGCCCTATATGTGTGTTATGCTACAAAATACATGATATAATAATGATAATTGAAAGGATGTCTCAAGACATATCATAGTTTGTATTGGAGATTGATTAATCAATAGGCATATGCCTAAATAGATATAAAAATGTAATATCATGTGCAATGTATTGAACTAAAATTAAACTTTTTGGTTAGTTGTTAGTTGTCAAGGAGGAATAGAGCATGATGTCAATCATGGCAGTCAAGCAAGCAAGATAATGCATGATGTAGATCATGGCATTAAAAATAATTAAGAATCAACAAGAAAATAGTCATGTAAGGCTAGAAGCATAAAAAAGTGGTCAAGGGGAAAAGAAAACAAGGGAAATGGGAACATGTCACTCAAACTTGAAAGCAAACATACAAGACATGAAGTAAAAATCATGTAAGAGTAGCCAAGGGGCCAAGAAAACAAGGGATATGGGCACATTTCACTCAAACTAGAAAGCAAGAATACAAGGCATGTTCAAGTTCCACATATACATATAATTAAAAAGAATCAAGGTTGACACAATGGCCATAAGCACATAGAAGAGTAAAAGTAAAAGAAATTGGCAAATATCCTAAGACACACAAAAGAATATAAGTAAAGGACATTAAAAAAAATGCCCTAAGGCACACACAAGAGGCAAAAAAGGAATTGAGAAATACAATCATATGTAGCTACACAAATCAAGAAAGGAAAATAATGTAATATGATGGAAATACAATCACATGTAACTAATAAAATCAAGAAGTGAAAATATGCAAGACATGGAGTTCAAGACTAGGTATATGCTAATAAATACATAAGTGCTATATACTAATGAATATTGATAGAGTAATCTATTTAAGCTAGTAAGTAATATACATCAACATGATAACTAGAGTGTGTGGTGTAGGAATGACATAACCTAGATGGTGTAGTCATGTAAAATATGCCCCTGATGGGTAGATATATTGATGTATGTCTCAAATGTAGAATTAACATGCCCCATCAATGGATATTTGAAGCAATCAAGGATATAGATGTCATTTCACACACTCAAAGAAGATCAAGTGAAGCATGGTAATGTAGATAAATTGACAAAATATAGCATATAACAACAAATATGAGTCTAGCATGGTAGTAGAAATGTAAAACATGGATAATGCATACAATTGAAATGTTTTTGGTGTTTTTATTTTTATTTGAATGTTTTTGGATTTTGGAATATTTTATATGTAAAATAAATCATAAAAAGACTATGTAAAAGTAATTGAAAAGAAGTTATGTACAATCAATTATTAGGAGACTCTGTGTAAGAAAACTAAGAAATTATGTACAAGTAAGATTGAGAAGAAATGATACTAACTGATGAGTCTCATAAGAGACTCTCTATCATGGTTTTTTATATCAAACAAAGAAATTTTTCATGATTGTGAAGCATAAGGGAATGACTATAAATATGACTCTAAATATTTAGATTCATTGTCAATATCTTGGAAATCATAATAGCTTGTATTGTTCCACTCATCATTATCATCTTGATTTTGAACCAATAGAATGTTAGTGTTGACTTTTGTTGTATTTTGATATTTTTATTTGATAAATTGAGCTTATGAATGATTTTCCTTAGGATGTTCAATAAATCCTAAACCTTGGTGGCAAACATTGTCAACTGCTAGAATAAGAGTAGTGATTCCATGAGCATGCTTTCCCAATCCTTGACCTTGATAATCAAACTATTGTAGATATTTTTGAACAAAACCATACTAATTTGAAAATTGAGTCTCATTTTGGAGAGGTAGATTTGCATATTTTTCATTCTTCACTTGTGCTTGTGGTACTATTGCTTGCTCTAATTTTGATTTTTGATCCTTTTGTTATTCTAGGTTTGTTTTGGTAACCACTTTTGTACTATTTTTGTATTTGAACCTTTGTGAATGTGTTCCTATGTCACTATGGATTGCTTGACTGATTTACCTTGTATAGGGTCCTCATTAATAATTATCTATTATATATGGTTTTTTAATGCCAAACATGAATCTATGTGATGCCCATGCATTCTATGATATGCACAATAATATCTGGATTCTCTCGCTAGATGTAGAGGAGCTAGTTTGATGAATCTAGATTTAATAATTTCCCTTAGTACCTCACTTGAACTCTTATTAATGTTTGAATGCTTTTTGAATCACTAGTTGTAGAGTTACTTTGTTGTTATTTATTATTTTGATATGTAACATTGCTTCCAACTAATTGACTAGTTGAAGGTGCATATACATGATTGACATTAGGGTGACTTTGAGGATTTTGCATTATAATCTAATTTTCCAATGTTGTCATCTTTTCATGTAATATCTGATTCTACATTTGTAAATCTAAAATCAACTTTCTCATACTGGTGATTTGATTCCTTAGAGTCTCACAAGTGCAAAATCTAGTTGCTTCCAATTGAACATGTAAGCACATATGTTGAAGATGGTTTGAAGAAGTTATAGGCTAAATGTATGCATTATGAATGATAGTATAGGTTGCCTCACCTTTTGGAGGGGTGATAGCATGGACCTAGTTAGAAAGAAAGTATCTATCACCCTCTTGGGGGAGAGGAGGAGAAGGAAATTCTTTCCTAATATGTAATAAATTATCATGTGAAATTGAAATACTATGTGCATTTATATTATCCTTGAATGGAGTGCATGCATTATTTTCATTTATAATATGATAATTAAGAGTAAGAGAGTTATCATTTAGACATTTTTTTGTCATTGTTTGAGATGACAAAGCAGAGTTAAAAACATGAGATTGATCATTTAAACTATGCATTTAAAATTTGTTTCTATTTCATTTATATTATTGTAATTTGAACATAAAAGTAGTAAAAGAGTTGTATGCATCTAGGTAGACAGAATATATGTGGGATGAAATACATGTAATTGGAGTTATAAGTTATATAGAAATATGATTATAAAGAATATTCCACATGAGAGATAGTAAACAAGGGATAGAGAGCATAGAATTTTGCACTAATGCATACTTTTCTTTGACTTGTAATATAGCATTTCTAACATGTTTAGAAAGATAGAGTTGAAAATTATTCCACATGAGAGAGAGAGTATGTAAAATAAATAATGAAACCTTGTATTAGGGAAAAGTAAACATTGCTTTGAAGGAAAGTGATTTTAGTAATAAATTTCTTAATATCATCCCTTATTATGAAAAGTAATCATGAAAGGGAAATAATTAAGCTTTGAATTAACATATAGTAAACTTCATAATTCATATACATGATAGGACCGAGTGTGGACTCATTATTTGCAAGATTTTTTTTGAAATGAGTAAGATCCATTTGTAACTTCTTATGTAAAAATCTGTAAGATGATACCTAAAAACCAAAAGGACCTATAAAATGCAACTAAGGTTTGAAAGAAATAATTTTAAAAATTACTATGGTAAATTAATAAAAAATAAATGGGAAATTCTGAATTAAATATGCAGGAAAATATCAAAAAAATACTAAAAAATACCAAGACCTAGTATAGGCAAATAGGGTTTGAGTGAAATTAATTTAAAACTTAATAAGGTAAATTTAAAAATTATATATGAAATTATGATTTAAGTAAGTACGAAAAATCATAAAAATACTAAAAAAATATCATGACCTAGTATAGGCAACTAGGGTTTGAAAGAAATAACTTTTAAAATTACTAAGGTGAATTTTAAAAATTAAAATATGATTTCTTTATTTAAATATGCAAGAAAAATTATAAAAATATTGGAAAAATTAGTAAGGAATTTTCCCTAATGTTTCTTAGGGGTTTTATGTAGAAATGAAGTAAGTCAAGTTCATCAAATGATTTAACCATTTTTGAGAATATTGGAGTCTTATTTCTAATTTAGTTAAAGGTATGAGTTGATTAAATTAGTAAATAATATTAAAATAATTAGATTACTAATTTGTATAATTTATTTGACCTACATAGCTTTATAAAATTAGTAATAAAAGAGGAAAAATATAACTTATCATAAAATTGGGCTGGTATGACTAAGATAGAGGTTGATATTAGCTGTGCAAGACTAGGACAGTGTCATAAACTAGGATCGAGATTTCATTCAATGAATGGATAGGAGTGCCAAAAATAAGAAACTTTAGGGTCTGATGTTATAGTCCAGGTCCTACTACTATTGTCCAAACTAGTCATAAAAATTTGAGTTCTCTAGGTTTTATCTACTACCGTGTATATTCTGCTTATGAAATTTCAATTATTGATTGTTGATGAAGCTCCTTGTAGAGATAATTTAATCTCCAACCATAGGTTTTCATTATTCTTTAACTTGAATGAAAAATTGGAAGAAGAGGGGGGTTAGTTTGTGTAATATGCATTGAACATGTATCCACACCCCTTGTGTGGGCACGTTGCTTACATATCAATACTTTGAAGAGGGATCAAGCCATATTTAGTTATCCCACTTGCTGTGATTTGTAAAATAGTGTAATGAAGATGCAAAAATGCTAAACTGAGTGTGTTTGAGGTGGTTAGAGACTAGTGTGAGGGTTTGAATATGTTGGTTGCTATATTAGATGGATGTATGTAGAGAATAGGGAAGTTTGCCTTAGTGGTCTTACTTGTATTCTTACTTGATTTTGAAATAATTTCCAACCCCTTATAAAAAAAATTTGAATGGGATTTTATAGAGATATATTTGTCATGGGTTAAAAGTATTCACACTAGGTTGACATAATGAAGAAAAGGAATCAGAAGGAAATAGTCACTTGGGCTCCAAATGTGATTGGACACAAACACTAGAAATGGGACACCCTAGGGTCCAGTGCTATATTCCAATTTGGGTGATATTGTCCTACAGGTGTGAGACTTAGGGGAATGGAATTAACATGTAAAAAGTAGTCTAACAAAGCTAGAATCAGGGCTTGAAAGTCTATATATGATAGGGAATAAGCAAAAAGGTGTCTAGAAGGGTCATGAGAGCATGTAAGAGGGACCTATGGGTTAGGTGTCACAAGCCACACTCAAGCTACCAATTTTGACATTTATATGACTACAGTAGTTTTGAAAAGCAATAGGAGAAATATAAGTTATGCTTTTATGAGTACGCTCATTGACCAATATGCCCTTTTCAATCTTGTAATCTTTGAAAATAAGGGAAATAACATCTATGCAATGAAGTACCTCTAGTTTTATCATAGCATAATGAAGGATTTTCATTTGAATGGTAACCAGGTCATAGTACCTCCTCTTAACTGATGCATTCTTATCATCTTTCTTGGTGATGGTAGGTATGTCCTCAATCATCAAAAGAGTTTGTACCAATTATTGTTTCTCATTTGTAAATCTACTACATCAAATTCTATGTCTTTTAAGATTCTTCCCTCTATGTTTGAGGTCAAATAGAGATCTACACCTTCTCTAGCTTATTTTCTAGCTACCATGGATGTGAGTTTGTTAAAATTGCTCACTAGTGGTCTATAGTTTGATGCTAGACTCAATTACACTTGTTCAAATGACGATTTTATCTCCTAGACTAAATTGTGATTAATTTTGGATTGAATTATGGATTTTGTAAATGTTAGATTTATTCTACAAGTCCTTTTAGATATTTAATGGTGGTGGATATTTTCACTTAAGTGAGCTTCTTGATTTATATTTTCATTTGAATCATGTATTTATACCTTTGCCCTTTTGAGCCCACAAAACCTTTAGTTTTATTGCTTTCTACACATGTGTCATAACCGTGGCATCTTTGTGGAATTTTCATGGAACTTAGATCATTAATGTTAAAAAAATAATTGTTACCCTTTTAAAATATTTATTTTATCTCATACCTTATGATCTCTTTGTTTGGATCAATGCAGTTCATTGATCTCAATCCTTAGAGTTGAATTTCATTGGCCACTATTTGTGTTTGGCCTTGAGGTCTTTACACTTCGGAGTCCTTTGGGCCTTTTAAGCTCCATTGAAAAGTTTTCATTAGTTTCACACCATCAAATCTAGGGGGTATGAATCAATGTAAGCCATTGATCCTCAAAAGGTGCTTAGACTTTAAACAACTAATTTTATGAGGTTAAATTTGATATTCGCATGACTGTTAATGATTTCCATGCGACCATCATAATTTGATCTCACATGGTTTTCTTGCTAAGCCTAATTTTAACGTTTGTATGACTATTAATGATGTTCTTACAATCATAAATGATGTCCATATCACCATCATAATTTAATCTCATGTCACTTCTTTACTGAGCCTAATTTTGACATTCGTGCAACCATAAAAATATCCACCTGACCATCAATTTGACTTAACTTCTTACAAGCTTGACACTTGTCATAACCTGGTTCACTATATCTTGCAATCATAAATATTAAGTAAGCTTAGTAATATAAAAATTATACCAAAGTTATAGACTAATGTTTTTATTCATATTAACAAATATGAATAGAGCTTTACGTTAAGGTCTTTAAGCAAAGCTTGTAACATATGAAAAGGATTCTTTGAATAATAAAAGTCATAGCATAAGTATTTATTCTAATGTTTTATTGTATTAATAAATATAATTAAAAGCTTAGGGTAAATACTTAGGTTTGGACTATGTCATAATAAATGGGACCCATCGATCTCATGCTATTGGGTCTTCAACATCCATTCAAATGCATGTCATCAATCTTGATTCATGGGATCGAACAAGATTAGTTCTAAGGAATAGGATCCTAGACTCATTGGGCCCATCTCATACCATCTAAGTAACATGGGTCATTGATCCTACAAACAAGCACAATGTTTAAGTTAGGACTTGGAGACATACGGAACTTAGGATAAAATCTTTTGACTAAGGTATTTATTTATGTTAATAAACACGAACATGAACCTTAGTATCAAGAATTTTATGCTAGGTCTAAAGCATAATAACAAGAGGACCCTAAAAATAATAAAAAGGTCCTAGCATAAGGTTTTAACCTAAGGTTTCATTGTATAAATAAATAAGATGATACTTTAGGGTAAGGCCTTAGGATAAGTTAGAACATGGTAAAAGGTACCACATGATCATGGGATATAAAAGAGACAAAGTGTAAAAATTTTAGACTAAGGTTTAGTCGTGTTGGAAAACATGACCCAAGCCTTAGGGTATAAATTAGGCTAAGTCTATAGCACTTATAAGTGTTCCCATGCAAATTTTGGATTTAAATAGGAGGGATATAGGTAAACACATTAGACTAGGGTTTTAATCATGGTTTAAAATATTTCCAATCAATTTCATACCAAAGGATAAGAAAAGGTCCTTTTAAAAATTTGAAGCATCAAAGCCTACACATGTTTATTCTTGAACAAGATTCCATTGATCTTGTAACACAAGTAACTAGTTTTAGAAACATTGGAAAGGGGGGAACCATGATCATTTGAAAATATGTCCATTAGTCCAAGCGATATTGGTTCTTGAAAACAATAGTAAATATTTAAGGTAAGGCCCGAGGAACATGAAAAACTTAAGTCAAAGTCTTAGATTAAAATTTCCATGCAAATAAAACTTTTAAATCTAAATTATTGAGCTAGGTTTAAAACATTTTAAAGTGACTTTGTGAATAAAAAGAAACATGTCATAATGTTTAAGCCTAGGTCTATGTCTCAATAAAAGGGACCCTATGTTTAGTTTCTTAGTTTGATTTCATATTGATAGATCCTATAGGAACACACATGTTCCATTAGATCACCATATGTGGAGTTGAGAAAGATTGACTCATATCTACATTAAACCCTGAGGTCCTACCACTTAGCAATCCTATGGACTTTCTATACTTTACATTATCAGTCTTTATCTATCTAGTGTAATTCCACCATGTAACAACATGTTACTTGGTCCAAGTTCCTTTTGAAAATTCATTATATCTTCACATCTTTAGATCTTATAGGTATGAAGAAATGCATACTATTGGATTTTGATCTTCACGTAATTTGTTCCTACCAAATTTGAATTTCAAATAGGAGGACTTGGGCTAGGGATTCTTGACCAAGGGTTTCAGGATGAAATCAACTTGGATTTTGACCAACTAAAGGATAGTAAAAGACTAAATTGAGAATACATGGTCCATTCAAGGGGGATCCTTTAAACCTACAATACGAAACATAGAGATCCAATATTAGTCAATTTAGACAAGGGCAAACTCAAAATTATGGAAAAAGGGATAACCATATCATGTGTGGATGATATTCAAATGAAAATGATGTGAAAACATGCTAGTAAGACTCTGATCAAGTGAAATTTCAATTTTAAAGTATAAATTTGCACAATTTGACACAAGGGTCCCCATTTTCAAAAATGGGGGTATTTTAACCTCAACAGGTGGTAATTTTAAAAACAAGGATACAAAACAACTCTATGCTAAATTTAAAATCAATCATAAATTTTTTACAGCCTATCATCAACAATGTAATGGCCAAGTTGAGGCCACCAACACAATTCTTAATAAAATTATCCAAAAGATAATTCATAGAACCTGCATAGATTGGCACCTTCATCTCTATCATACTCTTTGGGCCTATCACACTAGTATACATACTGCCATTGGGTCAACACTATCGTCTTTAGTTTATGGTTATGAATCAATCATTTCATTAGAATTTGAGCTTCCCTATCTCTATATATCTCTTCATAGTATCTTACCCAATGAATAATTACGTGAATCTCACCTTTATATTATTGATCTTCTTGATGAACATAATCTTTTTACTTTACAAAACAATCACCAATACAAGGCCCATATTGCCCAACAACATAAAAAATACTTAAATTAAATTACACTCATGAAAAAGAAGGTAAATACACTCAAAAATGTTGGGGTCCTTATTTAGTTAAAGATATTCTTGGTCTAAGTACCTATCACCTTCAAACCAATGAAGTCCATATTTTTAAAGAACTCACTAATGCAAATTTCCTCAAGAAGTATTTTTCTTAATCTTTCCCTTCTTATCATGATTTATATATGCTATCTTTCTAACACCTTTTTCAAGATACTTACATGGATGTCTTTTTCTATAACAATTCTCTCTTTTTAAAAACCTTGGTCCTTTTTTTTAGTTTTTTAGTTTTCTTTTTCTCATGACTTTCATTTTAAAATTGCATATAAGAACTAGTCTTCCTCATGATGTACTTTTATTCTATTTATTTTCTCATTTTCACACACTTTTTCGCACCTTTGGGTTTTTTCTTTGTGATTTACAGTTTAAGACCATGGATAGAACCTAGCCTTCCTCATAAGTATCATCTTTTTCTTATCTCATTTATTTTTACAACACTTTTTGGCACCCTCATGGGTTTGTCTTTTATGAGTTGCAGTGTAAAACCATGAATAGGACTTGGCCTTCCTTATAAAATCACCATCTTGTCATTCATTTTCTAGAATGTGTTATCAATGGTTACGAGATCTTGATCTTTGTTCTCAACGTTAGATTTTGATTTTTTTTTATAGATGGAATTTTCAGAACATTCTATGTTAACATGTTTTCCTCTATTTCCCTCATTCCCTTGATAAGTAATCACACTTTTCTATCATTGTATCCCTTTTTTCACTTTGTCACATTTTTATGATTTGAAGTAATTCAAATTGTTTCATGTTTCATTCCTCTAGATTTCCTTTCTTTTTACTCCACATTGGATAAAATAATGTCAAAGTCAAGATAACACTTTTATTTCACTTGACTTTATGAGACTCTTAAACATCATGCTCTCTAAGTTATCTCTCTTAAAAACTAAGTCCCGAGTATTCAAATGAAATTCATCTCTAACACCCATGTTTGGTGTTTTGCTAAAATTTGTCTATTTTAAGTTTAAATAAAAATAGAGAAGAATGATAGGGATAAATGACTATAATGAACCTAGATTGGTTTATGTATCATATCCAGACATTGTGAGCACTCCTATTTGGCTAGGGAGGACTACCTACAAGTAATAAAGAACTACCATAAAAAGTTCATTAGTAGATAAATGAGTGGGCTACCAAGCTACGTGCTTGTTCAAGGAAGTGTGAAACTTCCTTAGAGATGACAGTCCGCTTTTGAGAGACAAAAGAGTAATAAATAACTAAAAGAGAGGTAAAGAGAGAGTAAAAGAGAAAGAATGTTACCATTATTCACAACCTGAGTGTAACAGACAGTAATAGAGTGCAGGTGGTATATTCTATTTGTATTTTAGAAGTTGTTTGGGTAGGTTTTAGAAAGGTTAAGGAATCCATAGTCACAGATGTCAATGGGGAAGTGATTGATATCAGTTATACTACCAAGGTCAGTGGGTGAAGGTGATTGATGTTAGTTAGGCTATCGAGGTTGGTAGGGATAATAATTGCCTAGGAGCTTGCAGAAGGATTTTTTAGGTCTAGGAAATGGTTTTGATCAGGTCTGGGAGGTTGGGGAGAGTTATGAGAGAGAGTATGAATCGGATAGATCTGGTTAGAGGTTGGGTGTGTCAAGTCAAGGGGAAACAAGTAGGGAATCGTTGTAACTCCCTCACAATGTTTTGATTAGAAATGTGTAAACCAATGAATAATAGATATAAAGTGATATTAAAGTAAATGCTTAAAAGACCTACATATTAAGTGATGCACTTAGTTGTAGTGGTGACTGAATGATAAGTGCCAGATTGATGGCTCCTGTCTAGTAGTTTGAACTAATACCCGATATAGAGAGAACAAGTGGGTGCTTATAGTCCTCAAGAGCTTGGTCCCTAATCATGATTGACTTATGAAAGATAAAAATAAGATAAGATGCCAAAAGTTGAATGCTGAGAGATTGAATGGAAGTAAGAATAAATTTTCTTGTTTTTGGCTGACTTGAACATCAGGTTGGAGTTTAGCTTATATCACCGATGTTGATGATCCTACCGATGTCGGCCATGGATTTACTGATGTTGATGGCCTTAGAATAGGTAAAACTACTATTTTTGGCTAGTTTTCTATTACTCCTTATGACAAATGTGGTACCCATTACAAAATAATAAAAATAAGGGCTAAGAAGGATGTACTTGATTAAGAATTTAGTTTTGAGGTGAGAATAAGTCTTGGGTAGTTAGGATAAGGGGACTAAGTCTTGAGGTGACTCATTAGGTGAGAATTAGTCTTAGGATGAGGTAGCCAAGTAAGGTGGCATAAGGTTTTTAATTAACTTAATTAAGTATTTTAAATCAATTAAATGTGTGAGGGTTAAAATCATGGGTTAGGAAGGCTAATTATTATTATTATTATTAATATTGAAATGGGGCTCAAGGGGGGTTTTGACATAGGTCATTATACATGTATGTGTGGCATAATTTTGGTGTCTATATTTACCCTTTTTTATCTTGTAATTTGCATTGTCAAGTTGCAAGACAAATATAAGATTTATATTCTCTAAGTATTAGATGAGGTATCCCCCCTCAAAATAGGAAATGATGGAAGAGAAACCAAAATTGGGTACCAGTTTGATGAGAAGTGAATTGGGTAAGTAGAGGATAACGTGGTATTACTGCTAGTGCATATACTATTATGAGCTATAGTCCACAAAGTCAAGAATAGGTAAGGTTGAGGATGACTCAAATAGAAATAACTAAAACACAGCTTGTAAATGGTAGCTAAGAAGGTCAAAACAATCAAATTTATAGCTCCAATAGTCTATGTGTGCTAGGTATCTAAGGTAAGAAGTACCCCTAGGAAACACAAAAGGGTTGTAGGTGATAGGATGAGCTTTGTTTCCATCCAAAATACCTAATATACATGCGTGTGTACAATTGCAAACTATAGTGGAATAACATAAGTGGTCAAGACAAGCAATGAAAGGTTGGTGTAAAAAAGGTCAATGAGCAAGGAGATATTCATGATCTCTAAGAAAAGTCATTGTGGGTGGAGATTTAAGTGATCTCCAAGGGTAGTTGTTATTGTTGGGGAGATATATGTGATCTCTAGGTTGGTGGTTGTGGTTAGGGAGATATATATAATCTCTAAATTTCCCCAGAGTATGGGTAAAGTCTAAAAAGTTAGGTTTATTAGTGGAAACATTAATGCAATGGTGTTGACATTGGTGATGTCACTAATGTTAGTAAAAAATAGTGTTGACATTGGTATATTAGGGAAACATTATCGATGTTAGTAGGTATAATTGATGATGTTAGTGGATTAGGTTAAGCATGCTGATGTCAACAACTGACCCAACTAGACAAAAGGGAGTTTGGTGGCAACTTTTGGCACTCCTATCCAATTATAAAATGAAAGTTAGATCCTAGTTTATGATAGTGTTTTAGTCTTGCACAATGAATCTCAGACCATATCTTAGTTGTATCAGTTAGTTTCTAGCTAAGTCTTAGCTTATACCTCTTATTATGATTTTTAGAAAGGTCAAAATTTTAAATTAGTTTAAAAAATTAGTAGCCTAATTATTGCATATTTATTTACTAATTTTACTACTCATACCCTTTAACTAAATTAAGAATAATACACTAATATTCCCAAATAAGTTAAATCACTTTGCACATTTTATGGTTGATAGTAGGAAGTAGTCTGTATGAATCTATTGGTTATATTTATGTTAACCAAATCTTGCATTATTGGTACTGAGTAAGTAGTGAGACAAACTTCACTAGTTTACTAACATCAAAATTCTAGATGAAGGTGATTTGATCATATGGTGTGTATGAAATTGACTGATCCTAGAGACCAATAACTATTGGAAAAGCTTTGGACAAAGTAATGTTAGTTAGACATTACCATTTCATTTTTATGATTTACATGTTTGTGTGATATCATGTTAGAATGGATTTCTTTATGGTACATTCCATGTTCCTAGAAATCATATAGCACACAAATACAAGTTTCTCTCTTTAGATTCCCATACCATCACTATCTACTCATCAATTAAGGGAAGGGCATTCCCTGATGGGAGATTATACAAGGGATAGATGGTTTGTGGTTGTGTGAAAAATTTCTCGAATGATGGTCTCACTCCATACATCATTTATTCTTTAGAGATGACACTTGAGATTGCCATAGATACTGAAGTTTGGGAACTCATGCTTCATGGAGCTTTGTATCTTGTATCTTGTACATTAGATTATATTTATTATTATCAAGATATTATTATGATAATATATAATTATTACCTATTATACATTGGAAATAGTGGTTGTATGGCTATACCATTCATGACTAGATATTTGTAATTACTTCCATATTTGGTTATGATGTGTTTCAGATGATGTTAGTGATTAGTAACATGTAGTTGTTACATGATTATATTATAGTTAAGATAGTTTTTTTTAGTTGGATAACTAATTATAGTATTTTGGTGAATTCTGATAAAAATTTCTTGACTAAATTAAAAAAAAAATCATATATTGTAAGTTTAAACCTAATGGGGTTGTTACATGTGGTATCAGAGCTGTGTCTCAAACTCTAGGACCTAATGAGTCCACTAGAATTTTTGTATCATTCTATTTAACAAATAGGAGAATGCTGAAACCTAGATTGTCCAAAGGGGTCTTTTGAATGTTAAAGATAGTAGCCCTCCACTTGATCTTGACCGATTTGTTGCTAAGCAAACAACAAAGTTACTTCATATTCTCACAACCATGAATGAAACCAAAGACTAAATTTTAGTCTTGGAACAAAAAATTCATGGCTATAAAGAGAAAGAACATTAGGATAAACCTAAAGAGCATCTTGTAGAGAAGAAAAAACCTTAAGATGCAAGAGTATAGGTAGTATTATATTGGTTAAATGAAGCATATTTTTGGACTTGTAGTGCCTCAATGTAGAACCATGTTACACCATGATTAGAGTTTTGAGACTTAGTAGATCCTTCTATATGGATTGATTACTATTGTAGATAATAGATATCCATGAAATGTTGTATGATACATTGAGTATATACCATTAGGAGAATTCATACCTTCTTAGAGTTGTTAAAGGGTTAGTTTATCGAGTGTCTCAATGGTGATGGTTGTAATCAATGCTTAGTAGGAGAGTGCATATCATAGTTCATGAGTCATGAACAAGAGATTCCTATAATATTTTTTTGATCACTTTGGTCCAACCCCTTGAGAATGATTACATCTTTACATGGTAATCAATTCACCTTTGTCACTTATGTTTAGTATTATGAGTGTTTAAAAAGCATGGGATGCTTCTCCCTTAGGAATATATGTGAATTTTAGATAGAGTTATGCATCTTATGTACACTAATCCTAGGAGTGGGAATTCTAAAATATCACTTGTGGATTGACACCACCTAGTACAGTGATAGTTTTATTTTAGTAGAGTTTAGATGTCTTGGTTGAGTATTCCTGTGTGTTAGGAGTTTTCTTATGGATTAACACCCCATAAGCTTATATGGATTGGGAAGAGGTGTCATCTCACTTAGCTAGAATAGAGGTGAGTAGCTACTCTTTTACCCTCTTTTGACATCATTATGATCCAACTGAGTGGATTCATATTTTCATGATGTTGATTTAGTGTTATCTTTAACGAAAACTTGTTTCTAAAATGTTGTTTGACAATATTCTCTAGAGATAGTGGGATAGTGTCTTCTACTTCTTATTGATAGAGAAGTTGTAGGAATAGAATGGATTGGTGTGTCTATGTGGTTAATAGTTTTCATTATAGTTGCAAAAATACGTTGTGATACTACACTTATAAGCTGGTAAGTATCTAGTGGTTTTGGAAACTTGGGTTGTAGTGTTTTCTTAATACCTTGTGAGGTATTTAAGAGTGTTGTTGTTATGGATTTTTAGAGTCATACTTACCAGTGTTATTTAATCTAAGCTTGTGAAACTTTGACCATGTGCAGTGGAAAACCTTGAATTTAAATTGGTTTTGGATTAATATTTATAAGTTATTGATAATCATTTTGTTATGATTCACCTTTGATTAGATTTTTATTATGTTAATATTTATTAAAACATGTTGTTTTTATGAGTCATTTATGTAGATTTCACTAGAGTGAGTAGGAAATGGGATGTGTGAAACCTCTTGATAGTCTAAGGTGTTAAGAAAAGTTTATAACATGTTGGGAAGTTAGCCAAATTATAGTAGAGGAATTGTCTTGCTTGTTCCTTTATAAGGTTGTAACGATGGTGTGATCCTTGGTATTTATATGTTATGTTAATTTTAACATTATTTTCTCTAGACTGCGAGTATAACAAAGATGGGTTAAGTGGTGAAATTTGATACTAGTTATGTTTAGATAATGGTAACTTAATGCAATTATGGAATGATTATATGAATTTTATTTTGATTAATGTTGATACATCTTGAATTACTATCACATATCATTGCCTCCTAGGATCTGTTAGTATTTATTTATGATTCATTTAACCTTGTGCACATTTTGCATATCATTAGGTTGTGAAGACCTAAGGGATAAGTGGTGAATTAGCAATGTGAGTACTAAGATATGGGAGTGGATCCTAATTAGTCTCACATTGAGTTTTTGTTTAATTAGTTTGGATCTGACTAGGGGATCTTATCGAATCTGGGATTTAAGAAGCAAGACTTGTCAAATTCAATCATATAGTTATACGCATGTATACTAAGGAAAATTTATTCCTTAATTTTGTATACATTGGAAATGTATTATTTATATTTTCTATTCATCATCATAATTATCAATAGATATGTGGAGTAGCAAAGATATTGACCTACACACATCGTTATTGCTAGGTTCTCTAAGCACTTTTCTCTGAAATGAGAAAAACACAATCTAGGTTAGAGAGATATCAATAGGGACTAAGAAGCATTATGGAACTTTACCTGGCCATTTTTTAATGAATTTTATGATGATTTCATGTATTTTTGATATAATATTAAATTTGAGAAGTTAGAAAAATTATTACCAAGATATGTGGGACCCTTCAAGGTGTTAAAAGTGTTTAATCCTGTAGAATTTAGGTTTTTATTTCCACTAGACATAACATTATTACATAATGTCTTCCATGGTTCTTATCCTAAAATTGTATAGTTGATCCTCCATGTGTGTTGGACTGAAATACTTTGCAGGTTCTAGACCCTAGGGTGATCATGGTAGAACCAATCAAAGTAGCTAACACTCACAAACTTTTTTGTGTAATAGAGAGATGTAATAGTGCAAGGTCTAGTGGTACCAACAATCTGAGGATAGTACTACCTAGGAGGACTATGCTAAGTTCTCTAGGTGATTTCCACATTTATTTTCTTGATTTGATACTTTATACTATGTTATTTATTTTTTGAATAATGTTTTAATTCAGAACTTATGTTTAAATAAGTTTCATTTAGGATGATAACTAGATTTACGGGGGAAGGATGTTATATCTCAATTCCTTGCTAAGTAAACTTACTTAATTATCAATGAATATATGTAGTTATCAATTTGATTTAGTTATTTTTAGTTAAGCTAAGAGTTATATGTTGGTATGAGACAGTTGAATATTGCTTATATTACATGATTTCATTACTATGAGTTAGCTATAGTGTATATTTATACATTATAATCATGATGAGTTGTTATCTTAGTTGTATTTTATGATGTACATATGTCATGATGTTATGGAATAAATACCTACTTATCATGATTTCAATGGAAGAGAGATTTATCCCTCAAAGCTTGAAGGAGGGAGAGCATCATTGAATAGGATGACATAGATAGAGATATTGCGGGGTGATAGATAAATTGGCTAGAACCCTACACACACCACATTAGTTAGTACATGTTATATGCATAATGGTATGGTTAGTTTAGTGAATTTTTATGTTATTTGCATTTAGATGGTTGTTTATGCATGTTTAATTTTGGGTTAGTTTAATTTAATACTGGTATGTGGCATGCATCATGTGTGATTACATCATAGATGCTATGCATAGTATTAAATGCATAATTTTATAGTTTAATTATGTTTGTGATTGGTTTAAATAATGTATGATTTACCAGTATAGATCAAAATAATAGGTTCTATATGCATTATCCTGGATATTAGTATAAACTTGATAATGGAAGCCTAGCTAAGGCATTAATAAATAAAGCAATGGTATTTTATTATTCTTAGAAAATAAAATAAATAAAAATTGGATAAAGTAAATAAAATAAATAAAACACAAAAACCCAAAGAAAGGAAAAGAAATACATAGAAAGGAAAATAAATACACAAAAAAGAAAAAATAATGAAATAAAACAAAGAAAAACAAAAAGAGATCATCTTTAAAAAAATAAGAAAGTAGATACTCATTGAAGAGTATAAAGAGAAAAGAGGGCACAATTCTAAAGGAGCCTTGAGTGTGGTAGTGAAGGAAGGACAAAGAAGAAAAAGAAATAGCAATGTAAAATTTTAGGTAGAAAATGCCATTAATTTTTGTGTAGTCATTTTGATTATTGTAGCAATCTTGTAAAATTATAGAGAACTAGGAGAAATTATATGTACAGAAACCTAAAATTTTGTAGTTAAATTCAACGATTCTCATTTATATTTTATTACCTATCTTTGTATTTTATAAAGCAGTAGTATACAATTGAAAATGATAGTTATAAATAGTGACTTAATATTTACATCTAGTTAAATTCTAGTAAAATGGTAATTAGTGGACTTATATGTATAGTGATATGTGTTATACATTGAGTAGAATATTAGCTGCTCTAAAAATATGGCATTGAGTTATATATATTGATCTATGTTAGGCAATCTAATTATAAGCAACAATTATTCTATATAATATAGTACCATTGAATAAATACAATGATCTAAAATAGGTCTTGGGTAGTGATTTAGTTACTTATATATAGGTGTATACTTTCTAAAAGTGAGAAATTGATTGCCAACCTTATAAATACATAATATATGACATTATATCATTTGTGAATATATTGATGAGTAATAAGTAAACCTTGTCTTCCATTGATATATATGTATATTATATATACAAGCCTGAATGCTACATTCCATAATATATGAAATATACTTTGTTGTTAGTGTCAGTGAATGTAACTTCATTAATAGTATCAGCGTAAACACTAAAAGCCTTATATAATGGTATTACTATTATATTATATATAATAGTATAACTTTGCTAATAGTATCAATGTAACATCAATATATTAGCTTACGTATAATTTAAAATTATCTGAGTATATTATCAACGAATGTATATATTCTCATCTCATATGTAAATTGATATTGCTCTAGTTTTCAGTGAAGTTAATATATATTAAGATAATGATTTGGAAGAGGGTATACCAGTGAATGCATGTTATTATATTCATTGAAATACAAAACTAAGTGTTTATATAAAAGTGGACGTGTGTGTGTGTGTGTGTGTGTGTGTGTGTGTGTGTGTGTGTGTGTGTGTGTGTGTGTGTGTGTGTGTGTGTAGGGATGTTATAAGTCATTGTTATACAATATCCATATAAATCATAACAGACTTAATAAATATACTATATTTATTATATACAACAATCATTCATTGTATATATATCACACACACACACACACAACTAGTTTTGTATACTTTGTAATGGTCTAAATATATACAAATTTTTGTATGAATTTCTAATTGGAATGTGATTGGAATGAGTATACAATGAATGATTGTTATATATAATAAATCTAATATATATATATATATATATATATATATATATATATATAAAGTTTTCTATGATTTATATGGATATTGGATAGCAATGACGTATAACATCTGTACACACACACACACACACACACACACACACACACACACACACACACACACACACAAAATCTTATAAATCATGAAACTTATTGTTTCATCTTATATAAATATTCTTGGATGCTATACGTCTAACTAAAGGAGGATTACCTATATGTTTGTATGTGTGGTAAAGGAGAGAGATATACAATATAGGAAAATAGGTATGATATAGGAGAAAGCGATAATGGATAATTGTTATTATTATTTTTTACCACATACCATGGCTCAGACTATGCTATGGATCTAGAGCCAATATTCATATATATGATAAGCATATCAGAAGCAATAGTAGATCTATTTTGGCATACTTAGATATATATTCATAGTTATATAAATACTTATGCCTTTGAATATTGTATTTATATGTTATATTATTCTAACGATATGATGTTACATGTGGTATTCACTGTGGCATGTGGGCCATTCCACATTATATCACTGGATAATATTAAAATATCAAATATATGGTGCTTTCCCATTTATCAAATCATGGAATGACTATTGGTGTGGACAAGTGTATGTCGATGTCCAAAAGCTGAGAAAGATACTGATTTATATAAATTGAGATTTAAAATATTGAATAACATGAAGTAACATATATAGATATAAATAATTAATATGTAGATGCTACATAATATGTGAATTACAATTACTAATATATGTGTAGAGCTCATATCATATCCATGAAATATTTGGGATTTATTTAGGAGGTGTTTTTAACTAATAAAATACATGTGGTAGCATATAGTTAATAAGCTATTTGATGCCCTACTTTAGATCACTAATTTATACTAATAAATATTTATCCAGAGTCCATGTACAAGCTTTGTCTAGATCCTTTAATTATATAATGATATTATGTATATATGTTTGTTACGACCATAGCTATAATAATCTGCATATTGCATAGTCATACCTATTCAGGGAATATATCTATCTAAAGACTTAGGTATTATATTCAAAGTATTATATATATTGGTGTGATGGGTCGTGTGCCTATACCTCTAGTTCTATAGATTATGTGTTTGTGAGAATTATGACTGGCTATTAAAACTAAGTAGTGTGTGTAGTGCTTATCATGGAATGTATTGTATTTGAATCTATGTATGGAAATTAGATTATTCAGTTTAAATATAGGATAAACCTAGTTGGTATAAATTGTACTTGCTTGCCTACTATTTAGGATTATGGGATATTTGATTCTTAAAATTATAAGATTGGTTGTTTGTGATTGAGCAGTATGCTCATGTATAATGAACTATGATATTTTGGGATGTCATAGAGTGTATTTTATTTGAAAACTATAGTCTAAATGTATTTTATACCTAGGTGGTATAAACCATAATTGTTATGTCTAGATTCATTCATACATTTGATGAACTAAATGTATACATTTTGGTTACTTTTATGTTTAGCATATTTTATGATAGCTAGTAGAAAGTATTATATTGTGTCTACCTATAGAAATTAGAATATGTAGCCTAATATATATATATATATATATATATATATATATATATATATATATATATATATATATATATATATATATATATTCACTTGTTACTTATTAATTATGTAATAAATGATATTGTGGGTATTCTTTCATATGTTTGATATACTCAACATATGCATTTAATTATTCTTATGCTTATCATGTTTTGTGATTATTAATAGAAATTAATTTGTATGAATCTACTGGTTATATAGGTTAACCAAATCTTGCATTATAGGTACTGAGTAAGTAGTGAGATGGACTTTACTAGCTTACTAGCATCACAATTACAGATGAAGATGATTTGATCAAGTGGTGTGCATGAAATTGACTAATCCTAGAGATCAATAATTATTTGAAAAACATTAGCCAAATTAATATTAGTTAGATATTATCATTTCATATGTATGATTTACATGTTTTTGTGATATCATGTTAGAAAAAAATTTATTTATGGTACACTACATGTTCTTAGAAATCATATAGCACATGGGTAATAGCTTGTCTCTCTGTATTCCCACACTATCACTATATACTCATACATAAAGGGAGGGCCATTACATGATGGGAGATTGTGTGGGGGATCTATGTTCCATGGTTGGTGGTGAAAATTTATTGGATGATGCTCTCCCTCTCCACAATAGTACTTATTTGGAGATAACACTTGAGATTGCCAGAGATACTAGAGTTTGAGAACTCATGCTCTATGGATATTTGTATCTTATATCTTATACATTATATTTTATTTATTATTATTGAGACATTATTATGATAAGATGTAATTATTACTTATTATACATTTATAGTAATGGCTATATGGTTTTACTAGCTATGGCTAGGTATTTGTAATTAAGTTCCATATTTGGTGATGATGTGTTTCATATGATGTTAATGATTGGTAATAAGTAGTTGTTACATGATTATATTGCATTAAGATACTTAGTATGTTTTATTTGGATCACTAATTATATTCTCATGATGAGTTCTAATAAAAGAATAAGTTGATTAAACCAAATAAATTATGTTTTTCTAAGTTCAAACCTAATAGGGTTGTTACATGCTCCCATTGAGCCTACAAAGGCCCATTTTATTTGAAACATCATCTATTAGGGTTTGTCTGTGGATGACCAACTTAAACGCATGGGGTTTCTGAATCCCATTTGCCCAGCCTGCCATTAACCCAAGTCTATTAAACACTTTTTATGATTTTTTTCTCACACTCAATCATAATGACATTGGATTTATAACATCTTTCATCCATTTATACATGAGTTTTTTATGTGGAAGATGGGACTCTTGGGGGAATCTAATCTACTTATTGAAAGATACAATAAATTATGGTAGTTTTTTTTACTAAAATTTTATTTCAAATTTAGAAAGCTAGGAAATATGCTTGATTTAATGGTGAGGAAGCGAAATTTAGTTTTTATATTACTAACAAAATTAATATCATTTCTAATGTCACTATTTAGATTCATATCTAGACTACCAATTTTATCCTGAAACTTTATTACCTTCAATGCTTTCTTGATCACTAGGGAAATTCCTCTTGTGTAGTTTGCTAAGAACCTTAAGTGCTACCATATTTTTCATCACCCCCTCATAGACGGGGATTTGGTACATGTTGACAAAATTCCAAAAATAGACATAGGAGACTCTATCCCTACTAGTCACCACCTTATTGGTCTTCCCCATGACATGGTAGGCCATGTGGGCCTTCCAGGACTAGAGGTGATGGCAGAGGATACCCACCCTGAATAAGACCATGGAGGTGATGGAAGTGGCTAGGGCCCTCCCCCTTAGGGCAAGTATATGAGGTAGGATTTGACAATTTCTCTTGACAGACACATGTATGCAAATAATAATTCACAAAAAAATGATGGATGATATCCTTTACCTTTAGATAAAGACCCCTACTCATGGTGGTTTGGGTGAAGATCCACAGGATCCAACTAATCCATCACCTTCTCCAACCACCATGTTTGTTATTGCAACTTAATGGTTGCCTTTATTGATATGTGCTCTTATGAATGCTTTGTTATTTTTTATACATCTTTGATTTGATGTTTTGTTGAATGGTCATTATTGACCCTTTGCTAGACCTATTGCTTTTCAAGGATTTTTTATCCTCAGTTTAACTTTGATCATGGGGGTGTGACCTTTACACCCATTTTATTGTATTATTATCATTGTAATTCACACACACACACACACACACACACACACACACACACACACACACACACACACACACACACACACACACACACACACAGACACACACACACAGAGACACACACACACACAGACACACACAGACACACACACACACACACACACACACACACACACGTGCACACGCACACGCACACGCACACGCACACACGTGCACACGCACACGCACACGCACACGCACACACGCACACACACATGCACACGCGCATGCGCGCGCGCGTGCACACACACACACACACACACACACACACACACACACACACACACACACACACACACACACACACACACACACACACACACACACACACACACAATCTTTAATAAAAAAAATCCACTAGATGAATTATATGATGTGTGCCAATTGTAACTAAACAATCATATCTCATTAAAAGTGTGAATCCAAACTAAACCCTATATAATAACCTTACTTTATAACTCAAATATTTTAGTTTCCTCTACCTCATTAATCAAACTACTAGGATATTTTTTTAAATATAAATAAAAATTTGATTATGGAAGGGTTGTGAAAAATTAGTTTCTATTCATTAATTCCATATACCTTACACATAATCAATGAAATGAAAATAGTTTATGTCCTAGAGTCTTTATAGATAGTTTAAAGATCCAAGTCTTCATCTCTTTGTTCCAAACTAGTCAATTCAAGGTTCCTTACAATGTGATATTTGTCCATAACCTGGTGAATGTGTATTTCTTGTGAACTATTTTTAATACTTAGGAAACATAGTTGTTTCAAAATATGGAACACTACCCCTATGTTGGTGTATATTTTAATAAGTACAAATGTTTTAAGATATTTTTATGCCATTTTTTTCACTATCTAATTTAGTTCCAACACGTGATTCATAATCATTCTAGTAATGGTATTTTAATTTTATGTGATACAATTTTATTTTATCGAAAATAATTTAGTGGTCCCTTTCTTATTCTTTAAAAAACATATCATGATCAATGTAGTCACATAAAATGTAGTAATTGGTAACTTGAGTGTGGTTTGTGACACCTAACCCATAGGTACCTCTTTCTTTCTCTCATGACCATCATAGGTATCTTTTCACTGATTCCCAATCATCTGTAGCCTTCCAAACTTGATCTTAGCTGAGCCATACCCCTCTTTCCATGACTAATCCATCCCCATAAGCCTCGTCAGCTAAGGATAATAGCACCAAACTTGGACTGTAGCACTGGTGCCACTCCTATATGCTTTCAAAAATCTTTTCAAAGTTATTTTTTCGCCCCAATGGTTATTCCTTCCGATTCCCCATCCTTCTCCTTGTCAGCCTAATGTGAGTACATTCAACCCATGACCAATAGATCCTTATTAAAGCCCATTCAAAGATCATTTGGAAAGGGTTGGAAAATATCACTAAATAAGCAAGAATACAAGCAATAATACTCAGGTAATCTTCTTTATTCTCTACATATAGCCAACCAACACACTTACAAGCTTATTCAAATTCTTACACCAATCTCTAGCCACCTCAAGCACATTGAGTTTAACATTTTGCATTTTCATCCACACTATTACACAAAGCACATCAAGTGGGAGAAATACATATGGCTTGATCCATATTTATATTATTTGGATATCTACATACTTAAGACTACCTAAACTTCATAGATAAGGTCATACAAACTTGATGAATAAAAACCAAAAAGCTTAAATCCTCAGGACAATAGTAGTAGAGGTGGACTACAATGCCGATGCCACTCCTATCCATTTTCAATGCTCCTATCCAATCATAAAAATAAGGTTAGATCTCAGATTTTGATAGTGTCACAGTCTTGCATAGTGAATATCAGACCCTATCTCAACCATATCAATTAGTTTCTAGCTATGTTTTCTTTTCTATCTCTTATTGCTATTTTTAGAAAGATCAAAATTGTAATCTAATTTACACAAATCAGTAGCATAATTATTACATATTTGTTTACTAATTTTATATTCCAGACCTTTAACTAATTAATAATAATACACCAATATTACCAAAAATTGTAAAATCATTTGGTGAAACCGACTTACTTCATCTGTGCATAAAAATCCTAAAAACCCTAGGGTAAATTTTCTACTAATTTTTTACTTGCATAGTAAAATAAAACATTTGCATTAAATTTTAAAATTTCATAGTAATTTTAAAGATAATTTATCTTTCAAACCCTAGTTTCCCATAGTAGGTCCCAATATTTTCCCAATAATTTTCTAAATTTTTACTAGCATATTTAAATCAAAAAATTCATTAAAATTTCAAAATTCAATGGTAATTCTCAAAAACATTTATTTTTCCAAACCCTAGTTTCATGTACTAGGTCCCATCAAATCACTAATTTTCTAATTTTTTACTGGCGTATCTAACTCACAAATTCACATTCAATTTCAAATTTTTATAGTAAATTATTCAAATAATCAATTTTCAAACCCTAGTTGCACACACTAGGTCCCGTTGCTTCTTGAGGTATCACCTTACATGTTTGTGATCTTCGTATCCTTTTTAGGTAATTTTTAGGACTTTACATTTCCTATATTTAGTTCTTTCATTTTCTAGCACTTTACATATTACAAAATATTTCAAAAAAATTAAATAAACTTTGAATTTGTTTTCCTACTTTAACAATGGCTCAATATACTGATTTTGATGAAAAAATAAAAAATAACTTTAGGAACTCTTAATTAAACACCCTAACATACAATATGACATGATTAAAATACTACAAGAAGAACAACAAAGAGTGAACAAAGATCAATCTTCCCAAACCATAGAGAAACTAGTTACAAATGACACTATGAGGGAAACTATGTCTCAACAACCCCCTATAGTAGCCTAATTTGCCTCTATGCCACTAGCTACAATGAGTACATCTTTGTCTCCTGATGTGGCAGCCCTTAAATAAGAGATAATATATCTTCAATCTAAGGTGTTACATCTTGAGCATGGTGCCTCTAGAGTTACGTAGGGCTTGAATTTTTTTGCTCTACTGCATACACAATTGACATATCATATTGATTATACACCCTTGACACAATGTTTTGTTCAACCCAAGATTACTCTATATGATGGCAAGGGTGATCTAGAGATATATTTGAGATCTTTTCGTGCATCATGCTTGGACTATGTACTAAATGACTGGCTACTTACCAAGATATTCCCATATAGCCTAAAGGATTATTCTTTAAAATGGTTCTAAAATCTACCAAATCAATCAATCAATGCATTCAACCATTTAGCTAACATGTTCTTAAGTCATTTCAGCATTAACATTGGTGATAAGGTTTCATATGCCCAAGTTTCACAATAGAAACAAAGGTCAAATGAGAATCTCATAGATTATGTTGTTTGTTATAAGACTATCTTGTCTAATATGACTAGCCCCATGGATGATCAAGATTTACAAGATATCTTCAAATAGAGCCTTCTACTAGCTTTGCATGAATCAATTATGTTCAAAAGATTATCTTCCTTCACTAAATAATGTCACACACTAAAGGAAAGAGAAGTCAAATTAATTTCAATGGACAAACTCAAATACATAAGTATCTTAGAAATAAAAAACAAGAGTAACATCAAAGTCCCATACAAATTCAAGGTCAATGATATCAAGAGTTAAAATCAACTGATAGTTAATGTGGCTTCCAAGCCCCCTCAACTTGTGGTTTTATCATCACAATCTACTAGTTTCTCTAGCTAGAGTTTTACAACAACTATTACAATGTAACAACATATCCCTCCCTCCTATTCATGAAGTTGACCCAACAAAGCCTATTCTATGGGGATATGATCAACATGATTTTTGTGATTTTTATAGGGCACTAGGACATACAACAAACAAATGCACTAGTTTGAGACACAAGATACATGATTTGATAAATGGCAATCATATTGATCTTGACACTTCAGTTGAACCTCCTTATGCAAAGCAAACATAGTATAAAGCATTGAAAATCTTCTCTAATCCTTTTCCACAGCATTCCAAAGAAGAGGCATGAGACACATTAGGGGATCACCATGCATATCATTCATATCCTCCACTAGATACACACATGGCACCTTTAGTTGAGTTACATCCTTTGAGCAACATGATTGGTGTATAAAATTTGAGATTTCCATCCAGACCTTCTATCTCCTGCTCAGAGGAGGAGATGATCAAGGATGATTAAGATTATCATGCACTCTTTATTAGAGATTACATTCATAATCATCCTATTCATAGTGTTCTCATAGACAATGGATTTAGTGTGAACATGTGCACTATGACATTATTACAACATTTAGGATACTCAAAGAAGGATATTAACCTGATAGACATAGTTATTAGTAGATTCAGTGGGCACATATAGAGTTCATTAGGTGACATTGTACTTCCTCTATAGGTTGGTCCAACACATAAGGACATACCATTCAATATAGTTCTTGGTGTAAGAATTTTTTATATGTTACTTGGTCAACCTTAGATTCATAAACTTCTAACAATACCTTTTACAGTTCACAAATGCATGAAATTTATTCATGCTAATCAAGTTATTACAATTGGTGGAGTTCTATATGAGTTACCACTCCCTACTTTAGATCCATCTACTATTTTATAGTCACCAATTTTAATTTTTCTACCAGTTTTAGTTTCTCCACTAGTAATAGTTCTTATTCTAGTTTTGATTCAGACATAATTGAGTCATCAATCACCAACATAGAGAGTTTATACACCTTCATAGCTCTGAGATTCTAGATAGCTTCTAGATACAATGTTCACACCCAGGGTAGTATCATTGAGATCTCATGTATCTACTCATAGAGCACATGTTCATAGAGCTTATCTTACTACTAGTTGGGTCCCTAAGATCCCTACAGTTGCATCCACTTCTCAAAATTATATAGGGACCTCACACTCAATTTCTAATTCAGATATTTTGGAGCATTTACAACATATACATCTTTCAAAGCCATAGTCTTAGCATTTACATCAAGCTTCATGATCACACATGATTCCTCTCCTTGATATAGGATACCATGATAGGAAGTCTCCCATGGGACCCATCAGTTAGTATCATTTCTCCTCAATTTTACCTGTACATAGTTTCTTTTTGCTTACTTGTGCATAGTTTCTCATTATTTCTTGTACATATTCTTCATATGATTGATTGTACATAGTTTATAATATATCAAAAACAAAAAAAATTTAAATATGTTAGAACACCAAAAATATTTTGATTATATGCATTATCCATGCTTTACATTTAAACTTCTATGTTAAACTTACATTTGTTATTCTATGTTGTTGTTTGTTGATTTATCTACATTACCATGCTTCACTTGATCTCATTTGAATGTGCGTAGTGACATCCATATCTTTGATTGATTCACCCTACCCATTAAGGGGCATCCTAATTCTACATTCAAGATACACATTGATATACATACCCTCTGGTTCCATCTTCTACATGACTACACCATCCCAGTTATGTCATTCTTACGCCACACACTCTAGTTATCATGTTGATGTACATTATTTACTAGCTTACACAGATTACTCTATCAACACTTACTAGTATATATGACTTGTGTATTTCTTAGAATTGACCTAGTTTTGTACTAACCTGTCTTCCATACTTTCCCTCATGCTTTGATTAGTTAGATGTGATTCTATTTCTAGTTATTACATGCTTTACTTTCTTGCTTAGCATAGATAGATTGTTTGCATTTATTAATTCCTATTTTATCTCCTATATGTGCCTTATGACATTTTTCAATGTCCCTTTTATTCCTGTGTGTGATTTATGACATTTGACAATGTCCTTAGCTTTTAATTTTTAATGCGATTTTGGCTTTCACTACAACCTTGCTTATTTCATTTGTATGTGTATATGTCATTTAAACATGCCTTGTATGCTTGTTTTTAAATTTGAGTGACATGTGCCCATGTCCCTTATTTTATTGGCCTCTTGGTTACCTTGTGTGCTTTTTTTTTGTTTGCTTCTCATCGTTTGCAATGCATGATCCTAATGATACATTATATTGCTATCTTGGATGCCATGATGGACATCATGGTCCATCCCTCCTTGCCAATTGACAACTCACCATAATTCTTGTTCAAATTCAGTATATTGCACATGTTATTACATTGTTACATTTATCTAGGTATACCCCTATTGATATAATAATATATCATTGTAAACAATGCTATATTTTGAGATATGTTATCAATTATCATTGCTATATCATGCATCTTTATAACATAACACACTTGTAGGGCTCTTTCTTTTGAGGGTAGTCATTATAGGGTCTTAGTTCCTACCCTTAGAAGAAGGGGTAATAAATACGGGTTTTGTCATAGAGATCAAAGTTCCTAACAATAAAAATTCTAGCTTTCAACACACCTAGAATAACAACTAGACATCAAACTAGTCAGACGAGACCAGATAAATAGTTAAATTGTCAAAATAGTTACCATATTTGGCCTATGACAAGAGTGTCAAGATTAGATAATAGTTATGGTGCCACTACTATCAATTTTATTGCTCCTATCCAAATAATAGGAAAACTAGATGTTTTATAAGCAGGTAGAAAACTAGGTTCAACTACAGTTTTACATAGTTAGACCAGTTTAGGATTAGTAATTTTTAGTACACTTTTTAAAATAAAATATAGATATAGGGGGCATCATGCATGGCATGGTGTCTCTCACTTGTAATTTTAGATATGATAATTGGTATAACTTATAGATCAGAATACATGTTTTAGACATTAGTGATTGGGGGCAATATGTGTGGTACATTTATTTTCTTTTCTTTTTGAGTTCAACACTACCTAGGCATTCTTAGTAGTTATGTGACTTATTCTATCTGCATGTGGTTGGCATGATTTTTGGAGTGGATTTCATACAAGCCTACATCCAAATTTTTGGAGTGGCTTTCATATAAGCCTAGTGCACTAGTTTTGGAGTGGCTTTCATACAAGCCTAATCTAAATCTTTCAGAGTGGCTAAGAGTGGCCTAGTTTTCATCATACATTTGGCTATCCATGATAATATTATTAGATCAAAGTACATTCATGGGCTTCAAGATCCATCTCATACAACACATATTTCATATTGATATTAGTTCATAGCTTCACTTCATGAGGCAATGATGGAGCCAAAGTACTAGCTAGCCTTTGTATTATTGAGCCACCTATTCAGAGGGATTAGACACATAGTCCAAACATTGATTAGCACATGCATGATCACCTATCTTCACTTAGTGGGTGATGATGTAGCCAAAGGGCCAACCTTTACATTCTCGATCCATTTATAGGGAATTAAGCACTCAGCTCTGTTCACAATATTACTCTTGGTACAAAACACATCTAACATTACTTAGCATCATAACAAGTTTTATATTGGTTTGTATACCTGGTGAGGTGTATTCATTCCTTTTTTTTAGTCTCTCTCTTACCCAAATTTGTACATTATTATTTTAGATATAGCATATCTAGTAAGAACTGATATACTCTTTATTTTCTTTTATAGATTTGACACTCCATAACGTGCTCTCTCTCTACACACCCAATATCACATAGCTTCATGTGATTCACCCTTGTAAGTAATTTTAGGTATGCTTTCTATTTTTCCTTTATATTAGGATTTTGATTTACTACATCACTAGAATAAAGGGGGGGGGGTAAATGTAGTCATATAAAATAAAAAAATTAGTAACTTGAGTGTGGCTTATGACACCCAACCCATAAGTCCCTATTGCTTCCTCTCATGACCCTCATAGGCATTTTTCACTAATTCACAATCATTCATAGCCTTCTATATTTGATTTTACTGAGCCAGACCCCTTTTTCCATGACTAATCCATCCTCCAAGCCCCATCAACTCAGAACAATAGTGCCACTCCTATCCAATTTTGATGCTCCTGTCCAAGTGCTTTTTTGACCCTAATAGTCAGTTCCTTTTAGTTCCCCATCCTTCTCCTTGTCAACATAATATAATTGCATTCAACCCATGACCAATATATCCATATAAAATCCCATTCAAAGATCATTTGGAAAGGTTTTGTGAAGATCACTAGTTAAGAAAGAATATAAGTAAGACTACTTAGGAAATCTTCTCTATTCTCTACATACAGCTAGCCAATAACTTACAAGCTTATTCAAATCCTTACACCAGTCCCTAGCCACATCAATCACATCTACTCTAGCATTTTACATATTCATACACACTATTACACAAAGCACATCAAGTGGGATAACTACACATGGATTGATCCTTCAAAATATTCAAAGCTCTACAGACTTCTAACTATTTAAACTTCAAGACAGGGTCACACAGACCTAGTAAATAAAACCTAAAAAGCTAGATCCTCAAGACAAGAGTGGTAGAGATGGAATATAACACCGGTGCCACTTTTGTCTAGTTTCATTGATTCTATCCAATAATAAAATGAAGGTCAGATCTTAGTTTGTGATAGTGTCCCAATATTTCATAGTGAATATTAGACCCTATCTTAGTCATATGAGTCAGTTTACAGCTAAGTCTTCTTTTACAACTCTTATTACTATTTTTAAAAAGGTCAAAATTGCAATCTTATTTACACAAATTAGTAGAATAATTATTGCATATTTATTTACTGATTTCCTATTCTAGACCTTTAACTAAATTATGAGTAATACACCAATATTCCTAAAAATTCTTAAATCAATCAACAATTTTAATTGATTTATTCCAATTTTATTCTTATGTAGACATTTAACATCTAATTATGCTTCATTTTTAGGTACATGTTCATAAATAAACATATGTCTAGGTAGTGATTGGTGGGGATATACATATAACATTGATAAATAAACTAAGCCTATAATGTGTAAAAGGTGTATGCTATCTAAGGATTTATGTTTATTCAAATTATGCTCATTTAGATATTCATGATGGAAAATTGTGAATTATATATGTTCAAATAAGAACATAAATTTGTAATCCATTAGTTTTAAAAAATTCTAATACACAACCCACTATAGGAATAAAACTACACTTATTATCCAACATTCTTATTTTGAAAAATTGTACAATATGTACCTTTTATCAACACTTATACGTTTAAGAAAAATAAAATGTGTATCTCTTTATTAATTCCTTTAACATCAACCAATTTAACCACCCACCCACTAACAACATACATGCACATTTGTGAACCAAAGTTCACCCATGGTAAACATGTATATTGTGAAATGTGTGAACACACACAAGGAATGAAAACCATTCAAAAAAAATATTTATTTAAGTGTGGGTTGTATATAGAATTTCCTTGAAACAAATTTACAAAGTACTTTGGGTCACCATAATATATTAGAACATGCATTATTTATGATATGAAAAATGACTCAAGCATGGATCATGTCATAAAATGTTTATTCAAAAATAATTTTTTGCATTATAAACATATATGGCCTAATCCATAAAGTTTTAATAATGTATAAAGTTTCTTATATGTGTGTAGCATCAACATTGTGTGTAGTTTCAACAATGCACCCAAAAAAGACTCATGAACATTAAAAATTATCAATGAATTAAGGTAAATGTTTAAAACATATATGTATATGTTATTGCGAATTTTACACACAATGAAATTGCTCTTCATATTAAACTATGCCCAAAATTACATAATGCCCATTTTAATGAACCTACTTTTGAATATTAGAGGTCTCCTTATTTATATGTGCTTCATGTACCCACTTTCATTAACAATTGTGATCATTTATAACTCTATTTAACTTTAATATTCAATATATGAGTGTTTGATTTGAAATAATTGATGTGAATTACTAGAAAAACTACATCAAATAAATATGGTTTTATATGGAAAAAATAGAAAATAACATTAATGTTAAAAACCTAAGATGATGACGATAATGATAGGTTAAATTTAAATCTAATCACAACTAGAGAAACAAATTGCATATTTATATTGATATAACCTTGATAAAAATTATATATTTCATTAAAACCTATAGCTAAATATAAATCTAATTATTTCTTCATGATTAAGTTATGTTAAACAAGAAAATCAACAAAGCTATAAATAATCCTTAAAAAATATATACAATTTCAAAAATATAAGATTATTAATATTTTATATAAAGTCTTAAGAAATTTTAGTGAATGATCATATTAAAATTAACACCTCTTCAAACACATACAATTTATTTAGGGCATTAGGGTCTATCATTAAGAGAACATGAATCATATTACCCACAAAACAACCCTTCATCAGGTGTGAGGATTGATAAATGAATGTAATGGGAATTTAAAAATTAGGAGTAGACGTATAATCATGTAGATGGATTGAAAAAATATATTTCATCCATAAACTTTATACATTTTCCATTGTTTGTATATAAATGACTGATATCCCAATTATTTTTTAAAAGATCTCAAACTTTGTTTTTATCACAACATTGGAATTTATGGTTAATTTTATGGAGAATACATTAACCATTAAATGTTTGTATTGGGATTTTCACCCATGTTTAACTACAAGTTACATGTAGTTGAAATTACTAATCTCCAATTTTTTAAAGCACATGATTTGGATGAAAATTTAATATTCCTAACCTTTTAATTTGCCATAAAATAACTACTGACTAAATTTTAATAAATCATTCATTAAATTATATGATTAATGTTTTTAAGTTGTTAATTTTTAGAGTGATGTAGGGGTGGTCTAATGTTATGGTATCTAAAATAAGTCTAATTAAATTAAATTCAATATCAATAGCTAATTATTTTTTTTTTAAATTAATAATGAGGCAATACACATGTGGTTTAAAGGTGTATCTTTGATGAGTTACAATATTAAGATAGATGCATCAATCTAATATTTAAGACAGATATTAGAGTCATAAACATTTCCATAAAATCTAGATCTAATTAAAGATGGATATATGAAACATTAAAGACACTTGAGATGGATATAAAAATTGGTTGGACACTTCTAATGGGTGATAAACATGCTATAAATTGAGTTTACAACTATATTCACTTAGTATTTATTTAATGTTTCAATTCTATAATCTACACAATGTGACACATATAACTTGAAAAACATAATTTCTTATTCATTCCATAGAAGCGAAATGATATTTGAAACTTAAATAAAAGAAATAAATTTTTAAGGTCTTGTGTTTAGGGTTATCAAGGTTCAATAAACATCATTAAATTATCATGTAGATAAATGGTGGAAACCACTTGATTAGTAAATGTCTCTAAGAAATAAATTTCAAAAATAAAAATAACTTAAGAGATATATAAAACCCTAGTGCATGCATCAAAAGTGCGTATTTCAGAAATACTATCTTTCAATTATGATAAATGTTATATATAATACTTGATATATCTAAATTATGATGAGTTTGCAGTAAAATATTTATGAATGATTGTTGTATGTGTGTAAAATGAGATACAATGGTTTTTTATTTATAGACAATAAAATTATAATTAGGACCCTATTAGAGTGCCAAAATTGACACTAAATGGCTAAAATGGAAAAAAAAAGATGCAATAAAGGGGACTAGTCCATCCTAACCTAATGAAGAGAACCAAAGGGTTCATAGGCATTGGAAAAATTGTTATAATAATAAAAACCATTGGGAAACTTATAGGATATATCCTAAGATATAATGGATAACGAGACAAAGGTGTGAGAATCTTATATTATTGGGGATAATCAAAATCTAAATAATGTGCCAATAACACCTAATCTAGACCAATAATTGAAAAGTAGAAAATCATCCTAAAAACATAGTAATTAAATAATTATAGATTTGTATAAATCACTTTTATGTTTCTATAATAAAAATAAAATAAAAAATAAAATCATGCCTATAATTTTAAATTCACGTGCCTTGTCTAGTTGAAATCTGTTGTCGATCACATCTTATAAGTACATTTAAAACACCACGGTTTGAGCAAAGTAATAGGTCATTAGGCCTACCATGTAAGATCATTGGGTTTAATTCATGATCTAACTCTCAATAAATTCCCCTCCAACTTACCTAGATTAAAAATAAAAAAGAAAATGAAAATATACATGTAAAACAATTAATAACTAATGTTATTTGTTTTGTCAAAATGTATTATATTCATAAATAATTAGTAATATTTTATTTTATGTGTATAAATTTCACATGAGTATTAAGATAATACTTTAGAAAATTTCTCTATTATTATTTGTATGTTTGTGTTTTCTTTCTTTACTTGCTTGTGATGCCTTGTTACAATACCACTTTTGTGGGAATGCTCTGATAAGCTTGCATTTATTATGCATTAATACCCACCATTTGGGTGGATTTTTTATATTTAAATAATCATAAACCATTTTATTATAGTTATTTTTTTATATAGTGGGAAGGATGAAACGAAAAGAATCCCATAAGTTTTTGCTAAAGGTTAAAAATGAAGTATAGATTATGTAGTTTTCCTCACCCTAATGTTTATTTGAAATTCAATGCTATTGATAGCATCTGTAAGAACATTAATCATCCAAAAAAACACATATATTTATTTAAAAGTGGTAGTAATATAAAAATAAAATCTAGAATCTATGGAAATATTTTTTTTGTGTATGGACATGAGAAAATTCTTATAAAATTCAAGGTCAAAATAAAGTGCTTTCAATATCAAATATCATACGTCAGGTTGAAAGAAAGTTTTTTTTAATATTAATTACTAAATATGTGGTAAAAGAAAAAGGTATTTTAGTTTTATATTTTGATCCAAGGTTGAAATAAAATTATTGTCAAGTGTTCAAAAATTTATCTAACCAACACAATAATTTTTTAAAGCAATAATCAAAGGAAAATTAGGTTTACAAGTATTTTTTATTATAAAATGAATCAATAAGAGAATTAATCTTAATTTTGATAAATATAATATAATATAATTTTGAAAATCAACTTGCAACAATGAGAATGAAAGAAAAATATGTAATTCAACAAAGTGAAATCAAATAAAATAAAACTAGCTACAAATGAAATGGAAAACTTTGTTATTTCACTGTTTGATTTGAAAGTGTCAAAAATAATGATAGGGGTTGATTCTAATAGTTACCTAAAGCTATTATTGAAACTGGTAAAGTGTTAGGATTATCAAACTAGATCAAGATCAACTACCACTTATGATGTGAATTAGTCAATCTTGACTTTTGAATAAAATCAAGAACTTAGGTCATACTTTTTTTGATATATTGAATTAGGTTTGTATGCATTTATTTAAGTTTTTGAGTACATAAAACCCTATAAATAGTTTGTCTAAATGTTGAAATCCTAATAGGGATTCTAATGATTAAAAACCTATAAATAGAAAAATAATGGAGTGTAATGGGTTAAATTGATTCCAATCACCCCCACAATGACTATTCACTACCAATATATCCAATACTATGAAGAGGGAAATCAAGCCCACATATTTCTCCCACTTGGAGTGTTTTGTGAAATTGTGCTACATTGAATATATGAGTGCATTTAGAGATGGTTTAAACTTTATTCTTATTTTATTTGGATTTGATAAAATCATATTTAAATTTGGATACAAATTAATTAAAATGATTATAATTGAAACTGGGAATAATAGGGGAATTTTTATCAATGTAAAATAATGTAATAATGCCTCTATATTGAAATTACCAAGTGGTCAAATAAGCAACATATGTTTGCCTTTATAGTGATCTTAGAAAAAAACCTCACTCTACCTATCCTAAAAATATGCACCAATATATAAGAAAGAGTTTAAAATTAAAAAGTGACCATTAGAGGGTCCAAGGTAAGGATCAACCCATAGGGGTTAAGATCGATTGGCACTATTGACCCAACTAGTTGATCCTTTTCTTACAATGCAAACATGTGAATTTTGGGGTTTGGAATGTCTATATAGATGCTAAAAGGTGATTTTAGCATTTAGACCATTTATATAAGTTCCAAATAGAATTTAAAAAATAAATAGTAAATAAAAGTGATTAGGATAGGGTGAGGTGGATAAATAGGTCCTAATTAAGTGATCAAGTAAATTAAAGTGAAATAGGGCGAAAATTGACATAATCAAGCATTCATGACTATATTTAGGTGAATATACATCTAAATGCAATGATGTGATCTTATATCTATAGACATTTTGAATTTAAATCAATACCTTATTAGTGTGAAAATTAACATAGAAAAGGTAGGGATCATGATAAATGGGGCATAAATAACTAAATGAGCTAGGAAAAGATGTTAAATCACCACACAAAAACTAGTGACTATAAGTTATTTCTAGTGAGATTAGGAGTATATCGACATGATCTTATTCAAAGAGACTATGAAGCCCTAAAGTAAATATCTATAAATTCCAAAGAATTTGGGGTCTTACTAATTTAGAAAAAAAATTATACAAGTTTTCAATTATTCTTAGTTGAATTTTATTTCTAGATCATTAACATATGCTACATATAAAGTTAAATTATGAAGGAAACATAAAATATAGAAGGAAAATAGGGTCCATAAAAGAAGACAAACATGACAATAAAATATTAATCTAAACCAATGATCTAAAAGTACATAAAGACACTAACACATTAGTAAATAATTATTTATGTACAAAAATTCCTATAAGAAAATTAAGTGTTTATATATTTAATGAAAGTAATGGCATAACACATAAACATTGGCTAATGGACTTGGAAATACTATTATACTTTGAAGAATATTTCTCAAGCCTATCAACACCTAAATTTTTTTTACACCCTTTATTAAAAATTTATACATAAAAAATGCACATGATTGACAAGATTCTATACAATTACTACTATTACATTCATTAGTTGAAAATTAGAGTTTAAATTTAGAAATCAAAAATGAAGTTGGAGAATGGAATGATAATTACACACATTTTATTTGATTAGGTAAAATCTAGGTTTTAAAGGGACCTAGAACCAAGAGAGAGAATTAAAATAGGATTAACAGACCAAAACTAGAGCTGAAGAGCCAAAAAATAAGAAACTATAGAATAGTGAAGCAAAGGTCCCAAACCCAAAGCAAAACCAAAAACCAGAGTGTTTTAGATACTTGGAGCCAAGGGTTTTGAGATCCTATAATTAGTAGTGTGCAAAGAAGTTTTTATAGATGAAATCACAAAGGGTGAACTCCCATTATCGTGTTTTCTTAGAGGGTACCCCAGGAGGTCCACTAGAGAGGAAAGTCTTTTTCCGTCTGGGTCCTCCACATAACCATCCCAAGTTCCAAAAACCTTTAGCTCAACAAACGTCTTTGAGTACTTAGTCATTCTCATCCTCCATATTTTTAATTCTAATGTCTTTTGACCAACAAGATGGATGTGACAACAAACATCTCCAAAATGGTAGATAAAACTAGAAGTTGAATTCTTGGGATCCAAACTTATCAAAGAAATATTTTGTTGATAAAAGTTTCTTGTATACTCTATCATTTCTATCAACCATAAATTAGAAATCTTAGGGAAAACTAAAATCTTGAGCCCAACAAGGAAGATGTGAAAACAAGACTCCCCAAAAGAAGGAGAAGAATTTGAAAAATTGGAATCGAAGCCCACTAAAAAAATTAAATTGGTCCAAAGACCAAAAGTATGACCACTATTGAAGCTAGCAATCCAGCTAACTTACATGAATAATCCCATCACTTTTAAATCAAAATTTAAAGACCCATGTTTTAGCACGAGGATATAACACATAAACCTAAAAAAAAAGTAGATAAAAGTAGAATTTAAATTCTCAAAAAGAGAATGCAACAAAAAGGTCGCATTGATCTAAGTACCACATGACTACCCACAAAGGAGGCCAATGGTTGAAATGATATGGCATGGAAATTGCAATGCTCCCAAGTTCACATCACCCTTCTATTAGGGCATCCAAATGGAAGATTGAGGGATCGATCTCTAGGATAGACCAAGAATGGAAAACTAGTGGAGGAGTTTAAAAAATTTAGCCAAGGTGGAAAAATATCTCTAACCTCCCACAATAATACTAATGCCTTTGTTTACCATCCAAACATAGAAACACATAGTGACCACATCAGGGAAAAGAGGAATAGATCAAAGATTTCTCAATTTGACTGGGATACTCTGATTTGGGTAGCTACTAGTGTATCCTGAATATTTTGCATCTAAAATAGGTGAAACCTAGATTATATCCTATTAAAAATACCTAACTACTAAAATAGGGTGATAGCCAATTACCTTAACAAGTGTGTAAGAGAATGAAACTACACGGTCATCTAATACCATGCTAGTGATATCATCCATGGAATGGCACAATTTCCATTTCACCCTATAGAGATAGTGGGCCATAGGAAGTGGAAGACTCAAATAAAATTTTGATGGAAAGGAAAGTAAATAAACCCAACCTATTATGGTCCCCACCAAGCCTACCTAGCCACCAAAAACATTATGCTATTCATTCCAGTCCCAAGGTAACTAAACATCTTCAACTCACCTCCAAAATATTTTAACAAAGTAAGACTCTAGAACCAGCAAGCACCATCAAAAGAACTAAAGGGATTATAGGGTTTTGAAACTTTCCTACCAACTCTATCTCATGGCTATTCTTGATCAGAAATTTAACTTGATTCTCAACCACAGGTTCCACCAAAAAGTAAAAACTCAAGTTTGTGTTAGTGGCTTTAGAACTTAGATCTTGAAAGGAGGGAGACAAAGGAAACTCCATCCCTAGCTCCTTTTCCACCCATAACTTACACCAAAGGGATACTTCTATCCACATATTGTTGTTATCAATCATAACCAAACAACATTCTTCGTGAGGTCTAATCATAGTTTAGGGTGCTCTCTAAGATCCACCTCATAACCTAAAAAATTGATAAAATTTTCCAATAGGTACTTGATGGCTTCTTTGAGTAGTGCCTCATGACTCTCTTCCTTTGATAATTGTAAAACATATTCCTCTCCATACTCCCACTCCTATTTGTCTCCATTTTTTCCCTCTATTAGATCCTCCCCAATCACTCCATTAGATACTCCCCACCCTCTCCATTTACTAGGTCCTCCCCTTTCCCTCTCTCCATCTTGATTATTATACATACATATATGATATAAGAACAATTTGTAATTTTATTAGCTACCAAAGATAATAAAATTAGAGTAAAATAATAACATTACATCTCTAAACTCAAATATAATGTAAGAACTCTAGAACCATCTCAAAAAGGGGATGCTAAACAATCAAGAGCCCAAAATTAAATATATCATCTGGAATAAAAATACTCTCACTCTAAAATATTAAAATGAACATGTTTAGAAATATATTATGATACATTAAAGGTTTTAATATAGACATAACAAGATAAAAAGGAAAATTTTTAGGTATAACAAATATATTCCTGTAGGTAAAGGATAGTAAGGAGGTTTTGAAAAAAAATAAGGATTAGTTAAAATAATAAGAAAAATATTATTAAAATGCTTGGTAAATTGGAGTGATAATGAGAAGGATTTGGCCAAGATGAAAGAGGAACTATCCCATAATTAGAGATGAAGTGGATTTTAAAAACCATATGGGCAGTAAATAACCCAACTAGATTTGAAAATATAGGGTATGATATCTCCTACCCTTTATTAAAAACACATATAAGGGAATATAGATTTATATATTATTATATCTCCATCATATTTAAGATATTTACTTATGCACTCAATGCACTAGAAAGTATAGCCAATAATGCAATAAGATGTTAAACCAAACATTATCAATAATTGTTGACATAATCACATCATGGCTCAAATGTATCCCCCTAGATAATCAGTGTTGAATTTCATGTTGAAACATCAAATTATTGTAAATTTATCATTATCTATCAACATGTCATGAAATAAGTGAATAAAAATGATACAACAATATTAAGTTAATATATTGATAAATAAGTAGACATCATAATTATTATACATGAAATTTATCTTATATTATGTGTGTGTGTGTGTGTGTGCACGCACGCATGTGCGTGTCTATATATATATATAATCATTCATTCTAGGATTATCACATCATAATATATTAAATCTTTCTCATTCTAGTTTTTCAAAATTATATTAAAATGTACCAAATCTATAGTTACCAAAAAACAATAGTTAAGATTTTAGGATTTTTTATGAATTCAAAGGATAAAGGGGATGATTTTAGTGATAATTTTGCATACATAAAAGTATTCAAGGGGGCTTCAACATGTGAAGGAATGAATAAGATGATGTAAAGGATGAGGTGCCAAAATGTTCTTGGTCAAACCTTCATTGTGGTTTGGGTGCTCTAGTGGCCATTATTGGTCAGGATATTAAACCCTTTATGGAGGATAATGAGGTGTACTTAGATATCATGATATCATTACTGATAGTACTAAATATTCATTAGAAAAATCTTTGTTGGCACACTTTTATGATTACAAGACTAGAATTGATGTATTTAGAGAATGGTCAGCCATGAAGTTGAAACTGATGGGACATATTGAAGTGGTTACCATGGCTAAGAATTTATTCTTGGTCTCCTTCTCTTATTCGTAGGACTGTGTGAATGATCTTGAAGGGGGGCATGGTTTTTGGTAAAATATTTTTTGTCTCTAAGCAAATAAAAGCCTAGTTTTAACCTTGATAGTGAATCATTAATGGTAATCCTTATATGGGTTACACTACCAAGACTCCCCTTAGAGTTATGGTAGGAGGTTTTTCAAGGAATTATTAGAGCTATTAGACAACCTATATGTATTGGTCTAGTCACAAATCCCAAAAAGAGGTTAGTTGAAGGTAGATTCAATGTATATTTTCTGATAGAAAAACATGTTCTAAAAAGTATTCAACTCAAATCCAAATTCAAAACATAGACCTAGAATATCCTTTATGAAAGGGATTTCATATAAAAAGGGTATGATTTGATAGGACATGCCAAAAACAACTATTTGATTCAGCAAAAAATGTTAGAGAAGGATCCTTTGAAGGACACCCAAATTAATAAGTTAGCATGTGGGCCCTGCGAGCCCCAAGGAAACACCCAAATGAAATAACATTTCCCTTATGGCTCTATTAAGATAAATGATACTTATATTTTAGGAGTCCATGATCCTAGTATTGAGAGGAAATCTAATGATCCCATTAAGGACATGTTGGTTTTAAGGAATTTTAAAGAGGTAAAGCCCTCCACTAGTTCCTTGATAAATTCTACGGTATCACTAATTATGAAGAGAAATGAGCCCCCAAGGCTACTTAGCCCGATAGAAAAAGGAAAAATGATTCTACCTTCAGAATCTAGGTCACCCTTTGGTTCTCAAAAATCTAAGGTGGAGATCATTTTGGAAGGCAAGAAGTTAATGGGATACCCTAGGGATTCCATTAGGACTCCTTCCCATGATAATAAGAATTGCATTGCCAATGGGCTCAACATCCAATTTGGAATGGATTTTAGTCATATTATTTATAGTAACCAATGACCCCTAGAATGGTTAAAGTAATTATGACATCATTATGAGACCTCCACTAACTTAAGAGCATAAATGGATAGAGGTGAAAATTCTAAAAAATGAAAGGAAAAAATTATCAGCTGGAGCTAGTACAAGAGGAAGGAAAACTGAAAATAATAAGGAAAATCCCCATAAAGCAACAAATGGAAATACTCAGGGATCATCGAGGATCCTTAGATAGTCCAAGCTCTTATAAGTTCTTTGCAATGTTATACAAACAGTCAAGGTCCTTTAGGACATTCAAGTTTTGTTAATATTATTCATCCCCATAAGTTTTTAAATTTTGATAACTATAGGGGAGTCCTTGATAGGATCCCTCATGGTGCTAGATTACATGAGAAGGATTGGTAGCATACAATATGCATGGGCCTAGACTCACTTCCCATTCATATGGGTGTTCTCGATTCAAGTTGTTGGAATAATTAATGTGTTTTCAACAATATATTTTTAAGTTTGAATTATTGAGGTGAAATTCACCTTTAGAAAATAATTCGTGAGAGGGTTATTTATTAGTCAAACTATGCCACTAGAATTTTAAAAGTTCTCAACTTTTCTTAATCGCTTATTAGATCATTAATTTCAATTTAATTCTTAGAAGCTTCAATTATTATCTCCCTTTTCTATGTGGGATGGAGAGTATAGAGGGTAACCCTAATAACATTAAAGAAGCCTCAAGAGGTGATAACAAGTACTCTTATAATTTATTGATTTGTAAGAATCTGATCTTGTATGTTCGAGATAAGATTTTGGAAAAGGTTGAAGAGAATTACAATTACAACTCTCTCATATGGAAATTTGATGGAGCAAGGAATGGAATTGAGGTAGTCAAGATTTGGACCAAGAATAAGTGGAATAGATTAAGATTGGTTGAATTTTTTTCTCTTGATAATAAGTGCTTATTATTTTCATTTGGTTGTAGGAATGATTATATTAATATTCTTAATGAAGACCCATGGGTGATGGGTAATGTAATTATTTTACTTAAACTTTAGAAGTTAAATTGGTCCTCCTCAAAATTTAAGTTGGATAGGTTTCCTTTGTGGATTAAACTCCTAGGTATCTCTCTTACCTTTTGGGATGATTGGATTCTAAGAAGTATAGTAGAAACCATCAGTTTGATTATGAATATCGACCTAGGAAACCTCTCTTGTAAAATGTTGATCTTAGCCTAACTTTGTGTGTTTGTCTCAATGGATCAATATCTTTCTATCTATATTTAGCTCAGATTTAATCTAGGTTCCTCAAATAAAAAAATCATGTTTGAAAGTGAAAAAATAAATTGTCCATGCTGTAGTAAATTTAGTCACATTAAGTACTCATTCTCGATGACCCAAAGAATATAACAAGATATTAGCCTTAGGATGGAGGATCTTAAAGTTATCTCCAGATCTTAAAGGTATCATGGGGAGTTTTTGAAATTAACTCAAATGAAATCCTTAAAAATATTAGGAGTCATGATGTTAAAGACAGTCTGAGTAGGAATAATCTATGGATCCTATCATAGTTAGTAAGTCTTTTTGGATCTCGACATTGGTGTTTGCATTATTTTATTTTGGACTTTTTTTTATTAGCCTTAGTTATTTATCTTTCACCTATTGGGGCCTAGACCCCACCTATTTCCTAGGCTAGACACCACACTAGTTTTGTGGGGGTTTATAATTAAATCATAACAACTATTATTATTTACTTTAATAGACACATAGATTTACTACAATGTAATAATACACTCATAAAAAATCATGTAAGGATACAATATTTTTAGCACTATCTATGATATAAATTAATATAATAAATTTAATTATTTTAACCTAAACCATTATAAACTAGAACAAAATCATAAAATAAAAAACTATTGAATTTCAATTCCTCAATAAATTATGTATAAAAATTATAAATTTCAATTAGACTATAGACTTTCGATTATTTTGATAAATTTTGTTAATATAACATGAATGTTTACATTTAAATATTGGGTGAATGAGTACTCATACCTATTTCATAACAATTATGGATTATATCTTAGTGTTTCACATCCCCTAAAAATTACACATACACTTGAAGCTAAATTCAATCTTGAAAATATCAAAATTTAAATGTGGTTAACATTTTCCATTTACTAGGAGATTGTGTCTAATGAATTCTAGTAAATGTTGGATGAAGTATATCATATAAATAATAAAACATTCTTGAGATTTTCATAGCCTTCCAAAACAAATTAGGAGGAGTGATTCATATTTGTAAAACTAGGGTGTGTGGGGCATGCACAAAAATCAATTTAAATGTAATTGTGAATTTACCATTTAAATAAGGATCCTTTATATAAAATTATTTGTATGTCATTTTACAAAACTTTATGGGATTAAAAAATCACATGATATTATTTGAACATTACATGTTATCTTTTATTTGATTAGGATAAAATTATGATGGTAATGTGTTTTTTGAGCTATACTTTACACATGAAATTAATATGGAAATTAGTACTTCATGATTTCATTAGGTTGTAAGTAAATAGAGTATTATCAACAATATTATTTATAGAAATAAATCATTGAAAAAAACTTACTCAACCTTTTGAAGTTTTGGGGTGCACCTTTAGATGGATATGTCACTTAAGAAAACATAAGAAACACCCAAGATAATAATGAGAACTTTTATCATTATATTTTTTGAATATTTTTATGTGAATAAAATATGTAATTATGACTAGATGATAGTAAAATAAACATATACCTTTAATCAAATTGGATAATACCAATAAAATATGCTTTGTATAAATTAATTGTTGAGGATCCAAATTCACAATATTGATAATTTGGTGGCCTAATCCAAAACTATCCTCTTCAATTACAAATAGCCTCACCTAAAAAAATGTGTTGTTGTAAACATATTCAAATTAATAGAGCACTTAAATAAATAATGTAATGAATAAATAATTTTAAATAGAAAAGTATAGTAATTTAAAAATAATTTATGTGGACATGCATTCTTATTTTTATGATAAAATAAAATGGATGTGTGTTATCGATCAAAATAGCCTCTAGATACATTATCCAATGCATGTTAATCAGAATTAAAAAACCATATCTCATTAAAATTATGAATCCAAACTAAAACTTACATAATAAATTTAATTAATAACTCAAGTATGTCTGGTTTTCTCTACCTCATTAATCAAACTACTAAGAAAAAATGTTGAAAGAAAAAGAAAAAAAATAATAATGGAAGGGTCATGAAAAATTAGTTTTTAAACACCAATTACATACACAATAAAAAATATGTAAACACTTTATATCCTAACTTGGTGAATATAGATTTCCTGTGAACTATTTTTTCCTGCTTAAGAAACACAATTATTTCAAAAGAAGGAACACTACCCCTATGTTGGTGTAGATTTTAATAAGTACAAAGGTTTTAAGATACTTTTATGTCATTTTTTGCACTATAAAATTTATTTCCAACATGTTATTCATCATCATTATAGTAGTAGTATTTTAATTTTCTCATATAAAATAATTTTGTCCAAAATAATATTGTAGTCCCTTTCTTATTATTTTAAAAAAACAAATGTCATGATCAACAATTTTACTTTATTTATTCCATTTTCATTCCTATGTGGACATTAAATATCCAATTACAATTCATTTTTACATACATTAAATATATGTCTAGGTGGTGATTGGTGAGGATCTACACCTGAAATTGATAAACAACCCAATCCAACAATGTGTAAAATGTATATGTTATGTAAAGATTTGTGTTTATTTAAATTATATTCATTTATACATTCATTATGGAAAATTGTGAATTATATATGTTAAAATAAAAACATAGATTTATAATCTATCAATAAAAAAATCCAATACACAACCCACTATAGGAAACAAATGTTCTTATCATATAACATTCATATTTTGAAAAATTGTGTAATATGTATCTTTTATCAACACATATACTTTAAAACCCATAAAATATGTATCCATTTTCAACATTAGTTACTTTAAAATCCACCCATCTAGCCACCCACCCACCAAAAGATACAAGCACATTTGTGAACCAAAGTTCACCTATGATAAACATGCATATTGTGAAATGTGGAAACATGCACAAGGCATGGAAACCATTCAACAAAATTATTGATTGAAGTGTGGGTTGTGAATGCAATTTCCTTGAAATAAATTTCCAAAATATTTTGGGTCACCATAATATATTATAACATGCATTATTTATGATACGAAAAATGACTCAAGCATGGATCATGTCATTTAAAAAAAAGTGGGGAAAAGCTATTTTTTCAATTATAAACATATATGCCATAATCCTTAAAGATTTTATAATTTATAAAGGTTTCTTGTCTTTGTGTAGCATCAACATTGTGTGTAATATCAATAATGCAATAACAAAGGCTCATGAAAATAAAAGATGATCAATGACTTAAGTTAAATATTTGAAGAATATATGCATATGATATTGTGAATTTTCTACACAATGAAAATGCTCTTCATATTGAACTATGTCCACAATTACATAATGCCTATTTTAGCGAACCTAGTTTCTAATATCAGAGGTCTCCTTATTTATATTTGCTTCATGTACTCACTTTCCTTAAAAATTGTCATCATTTATAACTATTTTTAAATTTAAGATTAACTAAAAGAGTGTTTGAATTGAAATAAAAGATGTGAATTACTTGAAAAACTACATCACATAAATATGGTCTTATATGCAAAAAATGGAAAACAACACTAATGTTAAAACCCTAACATGATGATGGTAGGTTAAAGTTAAATCCAATCACAACAAGAAAAAACAAATTTCATAATTATATTGATATAACCTTGATAAAAAAACAATATTTCATTAAACCCTATAGCTAAAGAGAAACTAACTATTTCTTCTAGATTAGGTTACCAACATGAAAATCAACAAAGATGTAAACAGTCCTTAGAAAAAAGCTACAATTTAAAAAATATAATAAAATTTCATATATAGTTTTCAAAACTCTTAGGGTACAATCATATAATTATGAACACTTCTCCAAGTACATACAGTTGATTTAGGGCATTGGATTCTAGCATTAAGAGAGCATGAATCATAGTACCCATGTAAAGGCCATTCTTCAAGGAATGAGGATCAATAAATGAATGTAAGGAGAATTAAAATATTATTAGTAGATGCATAAATAAGTAGATGGATTTAAAACATATCTTTCATCCATAAACTTTATACATTTTCCATTGTTTGTATGTAAATGACTAACATCCCAATTATTTTTAAAAATGACTCAAGCCTTACTTTTTTCTACAACATTTGAATTAAAATTTAATTTCATGGAGAATATATTAACCATTAAAAATTTGTATTATAATTTTAATCCATTTTTAGATACAAGTTACATGTAGTTGAAATTACTTCTCTCCAATTTTTTTATAAAACACGACTTGAATGAAAAATTAATCCTCTTAACCTTTTAGTTTGGAAAAAAATAACTACTAACTAAATTATAATGAATCATTAGTTAAATTAACTAATCAATGTTTTTAAGTCCTTAATATTAAGAGTGATTTAGGGGTGGTAAAATGTTATGTCATTCAAAATAAGTGTAAATAAATTTAATGCAACATAAATAGCTAACATTTTTTTAAAATGAATGATGAGGGAATACACATATGGTTTAAAGGTGTATCTTTAGTGACATACAATCTTAAGATATATGTATCAATATAATATTGAAGACACATATCTATTAGAGTCATAAATGTTTCCCTAAAATCTAGATATAATTAAATATGGGTGTATGAAGCATTTAAGACACTTGTGATGGATGTAAAAATTGGTTCAAAGCTTCTGATGGGTGATAGACATGCTATCAATTAAGTTGAAAATTGTAATCACCTAGTATTTATTTCATTTTTCATTTCTATAATATACACAATGTGACACATCTAACTTGCAAAACATGATTTCTTATTCATTCCCTGGAAGAGTAGTGATATTTGAAACTTAAAGAAAACAAAGAAATCTTTAAGGCCCTATTTTGAGGGTTATTAAGGTTCAATAAACATTGTTAAATTATCATTGACATAAATGGTGGAAACCACTTAATAAATTTATGTAAAAATTAAGTTTCACAAATAAAATTAACTTAAGATATGTATAAAATCCTAGTCCATGCATTAAAAGTGCAGATTTCATCAATGATATCTTTAAATTATGATAAATTTTCTATTTAATAATTGATATTTCTAAATTTTAGTAAGTTTTGAGTAAAATATTTATGAATGATTGTTTCATGTGTGTAAAATGAGATATAATGGTTATTTGTTTATATATAATGAAATTCTTATTGGGGCCTTACTGGAGTGCCAAAATTGACACTAAATGGCTAACGTGAAAAGAAATATGCAATGAAGGGGACAAGTGTATCCTAACCTGATGAAGAAATAAAAAGGGTATATAAGCATTGGAAAAAATCATATAAGTTTCAAAACCATTGGGAAACTTATAGAATATAGCCCAAGATAGGATGGAGAAAGAGAGAAAAGTGTGAGGGTCTTAAATTATTAGGGATGATCAAAAGCCAAATAATGTACCACTAACACCTAATTTAGACTAATAATTAAAAAATAGAAAGTCACCCTAAAAACATGGTACTTATCTAATAATAATATAGTATAATCCAATTTTAAGTGTCTTTAATAAATATAAAATAAAATATAAAAACATGACTATAATTTTAAATTCACCTTCCTTATCTAGTCAAAATCAGTTTTTAGTCAAAACTTTTAAGCGCATGTAAAGGTTCTAGTGTTGGGGAACAATAATACGTATTTTGGCCTACCATATAGGAGGCATGTGTTCAATTAATGATATAAATCTCTAATAAAGTCCCATTAAAATTAGCTAGATTAAAAATAAAAATGAAAACAAAATTTTACATGTAAAACAATTTATAATTAATGTTAGTTTTTTCATCAAAATACACTATATTCGTATATAATTAATAGTATTTTATTTAATGTTTATAAATTAAAAATTATTATTAAAATAAAACTTGAGAAAATTATTTGTTATGGTTTTCATGTTTATATATTTTTTCTTTGATTGCATGTGATGCCTTGTTTCCATCACACTTTTATAGGACTATTAAGATTAGTGTGTATTTATTGTGAATTAATATCTTCCCTTTGGGTAGATTGTTTCTCTTTAAATCACCACAAACCATTTATTTGAATCTATTTTTATATATAATGGGAATATGGAACCAAAATGAGCCCATAAGATTGTCCCAATGGTTAAAAATGAGATATAAATTTTGACAATCCGGCTCAACTTGATGTTCATTTACAATTGACTACTACTAATAGTGTTTATAAGTAGTATGCAGATAATTTTATTATTTATTATTATGTTGGTCATATCCCCTCTAACGAATCCCTTAATGACTTGATTTTTCATCATTGGGAACCCTTGGGTTTCTAGATCATTGGTATCCATGACCACACCAAGGTTTTTTTTAAACTTCAAATGTCCCTCTCTAGTCCAAACCTTTATTTCCAAGTCAAGTTGTTGGTTCTTTATGAATACACTCATGATTTTTCCCTCTTGGACTCCTAATTTACAAGTTTCTAAATAGACTTCCCTTAGGTTACCATTTTGGGTTTATCTTTCAATCCAATTAATTATTCTATGGGTGTTTCTTGATGATATTGTTATACTAGTAGGGTATAAGGATTGATAAATAAGACCATTCAAGAACCCACAAATCTAAACCATTAAAAATAAAAGCATCACAAGAAGATACAAGGATAAAATTAAAATACAAGGTAAATCATAAGATATTCATAATAAGACATGAAAGTACAATAGAGGGACCTTGTATAAATAGGCAATGAAAAATAAGAAATAAGCTTAACTAACCAATGTGGAATAAATCAACACAAAGAAAAAAACTAGGAAACGATGAAAAAATATATGGAACCTAGTAAGCATGAAAATAAGATACTCTAACACCCCCTAAAATGAATATATGGGATAAAAATAGCCAAAAACAAAGTGGCATATCCATAATAGAGTTTTCAAAAAAAGGCCTACTCAAGTACTTATGTAGTGTGTGTGTGTGTGTGTGTGTGTGTGTGTATATATATATATATGTATGTATGTATGTATGTATGTATGTATGTATGTATGTATGTATGTATGTATGTATGTATGTATGTATGTATGTATGTATGTATGTATGCATGCATGCATGCATGCATGCATGCATGTATGTATGAAATGGAGAAGGAAGATGTTCTCATGAGCACTCCCTAAAGGTATATTTTGAAACCCCAAGCATGTCATGAAACTCAAGGAAATGAGGTGACGCAAAACACTTCATGAATATGTTGGCAACCTGATACTTAGTTAGAATGTACTTCAAGAAAAGAAATCCATCTTTAATGTGTTGTCAAATGAATTTCACACATATCTCAATGCGCTTGGTCTAGTGGTGATCAATTAGGTTGTAGGATATGTGAATTTCACTTTGTTTATCACACCAAAGTACAATGGGTGAATCTTGTGTAAAGCCAAACTCTATCAATAACTGACAAATCTAAAGAACTGTTGACTTGTTGTAACTTCTACCCTATACTCAAGCTCTATATATGAAACTTCAATAACTTGCTAATTCCTTCATGCCCAAGCAACTGGAGAAGAACCAAGATAAAATTTGTATCTATAAGTGGAATTCCTATCATCAAAAAAACTTGCCCAATCTAAATCAGTGTACCCAACCAACTTAGCATAACCCATGATATAGTCTAATCCAAAAATGAGTAGTGCCTTGAAGCTATTGTAAACTCCTCTTAGGAACCTACTAATGACTGTCATGAGGAGAATGTGTAAATATAGATATAATCCCAACTATAAATGAAATTTTAAGGAAAGTATGGGTTAAATGCATAAGATTCCAAACCATCTACCTGTACAATATAGGAACACAAAGAGGAGTAATGTATGTATAAGTGAGAATGACTCTAGATTGAAAAGGAGAGAGACTTGGTATGCAATCAACCATGCTAAAATTATGAATAAGATCAAAGATGTACTTCTATTGACTTAAATTAATCTTTGAATCTGATTGAGAAATATGCAAACTAAGGAAGAAGTGTAAAATACTGAGATATACCATACCAAACTATACTAAAATTTCCTATGGAACAACTTGAATCCAAGAAGAGGAGTTTCCTGTGAGAAGCATATCATCAACATACAAGACTAGTATAATAATGTCCTCCCCAACATGTTGGATATATACTGTGGGATTAGAGTGGTAATGAACAAAACTAGTAGAGAAAAGAAAAGAATCCATATTCTCATAACAAGCTAGAGGGGCATGTTTGAGACTGAAAATAAAACTCTTGAGTCGACAAACAAGATAATAATCATGAAAAACCTAGAAAACTATTATATATTTCTTCTTGTAAATCTTCATGTAAGAAGGCACTCTTAACATCCATCTAGTACATTAGCCAACCCTATGATGTAGCAAGAGAAAGTACAAGGTGAACATAATTCATCTTGGCAATGGGTTCAAAAGTCTTAGAGTAATCAATACCTTTGAATTGTGAGAAACCCTTTACAATAAGATGTGCCTTATAATTATCAATAGATCCATCAACTACATACTTGGTGCAGCATATCCACTTGCACCTAACCAAATTTCTTCCTTAATGAAGAGATACCAAATCCAAAATATGATTCTTCATAAAATAAGAATACTCATTTGTCATCACATCATCCCACTCTAGTATACCATACACCTATGAAAAATATTGTGGATCCCTAGAGAAATCCTAACACAAAGGTCCAATCCCCGTAGAATGTGTATGATGATGTCTAGTGGCTGGAAGATCCTATATAAAATGTTTTACCTTAGAAAATATAGTACAATCCCATAATGACATAATAGAAACATCAATGGGAATAGAATCATCAACATCCATAACCTCCTTATGGGCCTCTTAAACTACCTCTTCAAATAATGAATCCTCAAGAGGAGGTGAAGAACCAACAAAAAACTAAGAATAAAGCATGAAAGAAGAATCATGAGAAGTGAAGTGCTCATCATACTAAACATGTGTTCAAAAAATAACATTATGAGTATCATGAACTAAAATTAGATAAGCTCTTGTGTCCTCACAATATCCTAAACATATCAACAGTTTTCTCTTCTTATCCAATGTTTTCTTTTTCTTATTTGGTACAAAATCCCAAGCATGGATCCCAAAGAGTCTAAAAAATTAGACATCAAGCTTGGTTCTACACCAAGCCTCCTCTAGAGTCAAATGCTCAAGTGATTTATGTGGTGTGTGTTTCAATATTTAATTCACATAATTAACTACTTCTACCCAATAGGTAAGAGGTAAATCCCATGAATGCATCATGTAGTTAGCCATATCATTTAAAGTTTAGTTCTTTCATTAGGATAAGCCATTCTATTGTGGTGTATGTGGAATATAATGGTGGTGAATAATACCATGAGCTACCAAAAAAATTAGAGAACTCTCTAATGAAGTACTCCCCCCATTATTTGTATGACACATCTTTATGCAACTAGAGGATTGTTTCTCAACCAAAGCCTTAAATAATTTGAAGTGTGAAAAAACATCACTCCTATACTTGAGAAAATAAACACAATTATGCCTTGATAAATTATCAATAAAAGTAAGTGCATAATTAGCTCCATTGAAAGTAGGAAAGGCCATCAAATCATTGTGTATAATCCAAACTGGTGAAGAAGCTCTCTTTAAAATACCCTTAATAAACATATCCTAGTGTTGTTTCCCTAATGCACAACTTGGTAAAATTCCATCAAGATATTAAACTATAGGAAGACCATCAACCATATCTTAAGTGATCAATTCATTAAATTATCTATAATTAAGATGTCTAAATCTCTCATGCCAAAACTTACTCTCAGAATTTGCATGAAAGACCAAACATGTACCTCTAGGAGGAGTATCATCAAAACCCTCAAAGTAATAGAGTCAATAACTATGATCAATATCACCCTCTATAATAAGTGTATGGGGCTCTATCAATGCTCTAATTTCAGCCCCCTGTGGTGTGAAGATTGCTTTATTACCTTGACCATAATGAAAAATCTAATAAACAAAAAGAAAATTTGTAGTGATGTCAAGGACATAGAATGTAGCATTGATGCAGCTACCCTCAAGCTATATATCACCCTTTCCCTTAATATAAATAAAGGAAGAATTTCCAACATCAAATTTGGAAGTAAAATTTAAATCAAGAGATAGAAAAGACTCCTTGGAATAATTCATGTGATTATATGTACCATAATCTATGACCCAACTATCTAAAATAGGTTATGGAGATTTCCAAACAAAATTAAGTGCTTTGCCATGTTTATTGAGTGGAGTGGAGATAGAAATCTTGTGTTTTTGGATTGCATCCTCTAAGGCTTACATTCTCTTAAAACACCTATATTATTCATGACTACTCACCACACAAAAGAGCATGAAATGCTAGGCTTATTCTTGGATTTTGAAGATGACTTAGGTTTAGAGTTATTAGGTTTAGGTGCACTTTAAGATGGAGGAGTATTCTTGGATTTATTCTTTGATTTTCCCTTGCTCATAGGATTATATGCTACTAATGTTTTTTGAAAGGTGGAAATCAAGGTGAGACAATTTGGATTCCTCCCTAGTAAGCCATTCACAAAGAAACTTGAAATCAAGCATTTGAAATGCAAAAAATAAGGTATCCATGCTAGAGAAAAAGGTAAAAATAAAGATTTGAAATAGACCTTTCAACTTGGATAGAATAAAGTACACACACTCTCCATCTTTATTATCTCATCCACTCCCTTTTAATTGTGTCAATTTTTTTTTAAACTTTTGAGATGGTTTCTAATAGAGGGAAACTATTTAGGATTGAGAGAAATAATCTTGACTTCAAGTTGCATGGCTCTCATGTGATCTACTTTCGAAATTAAAACCTTTAGTTTAGCTCATATTTTGAATGGAGATTCACATCCATCCAAAGGAAACAAAATATTGTCACTCACATAACCCCCAATAAAACCCACACACTATTAAAATTTGCATTGGTACTGAAATTTTTTATATTCTCTAGTGAACTATGGTTGAACTTCATTTAGTAGGGACCATAATCCTTTGCATTTAATAATTGTTTACATTCTAGGTCTCCATGTAAGGTAATTATGTGTAGTTAAAGGCTCATATTTATCTAAAAAAGAAGAATAAATCATGCCAGTAAATCACCAAAGAGTAAAAAAAATGCAAAAAGGGTACACAAATCGGCACTGAGACAACCCCCCAAAAGATTTGTATTGAGCCTCCCCTAAATTTGGTACTTTATAAAAGTGGTGCATTTTTAAAAATAGATGACACAAATGGATACATAATTGAAAACCATATACTTTAAAAAAAGTATGAACTTGATTTTGAGTTACTATTTAAAATTTATAGGATTTATGAATTCCCATAAATGGGCTAAAAGTAATAACAATTACACTAGAAGCTGATTTATGTGACCAACTTGGTAATTAACCCATCCTTCAAACCACTCATTGGAACTAAAATTTCACTACAGTCTTCCTCAAGCCAACAAAAGGAAAAAAATAATTTACCAGACACCCCTATGCTTATGCAAGTGAGATATACTTCCTCTTAAAGTAAAAAAATATAGCTATTAAAACAAATAATGAATAAGAAGTTGATTTTGAGAGGATAAGAGAGTGGATTACATGTATCTTGTGTATGCCAGGTGTCTTAACCCTAGGTAGGGGGTACCCAAGAAGTCTCTTGGTCTAAGTAGAAATATAAGTTACTACCAAGGAGAGGGGAGGTTGTTGCCTCCACATACCTCCAAAGCACCTTCAATGTTGATCTCCACTATAAATTATGCATTGATCTCCACTTTCTATATATAATTCTCTCCAACCCTCTAGGTAGAACTATTACACTCTACACAATCCTCCAAAAAAGGTATAGACCAAGAAAAAGCCCATGCAGGTGTGAGGTATTTCTCCCTAAGCATAGTCAATAGATTTTATCCTCTCTAACATAGACCATGTAACTATCATATTTCCAATGATGAATAAAAATAACTAGTAGTCTCCTTCACGTAGGAAACAAATTACTCAAATAAGAAGATGACACCAAGGATAATGGTGCCAAGGTAGATGTATAACTGAAATTAGGTAGTCCATATAAAAACACATAGATAACAAAAAGGACACCACCTAGTCTCCTCTAGAAAATAGAAAACCCTAATCTCCTCCAACACAGACCTAAGAGGAGAGGCAACTCGGAATGTCCATGCAGGTTAAAAGGAAGGGATGCCAGCTAATCAAATAATAGATTTGATCTTCCTTAAATCATAATGCATTAGATAAAAACCTCCAAATGTACCAAACAATATGTAGATGAAGTTATTATTTAGAAAAAGAGATCTTTTAACATAGAATAATGACAACTGGAAAAATTCTAGTGCTGACCTCTGATCACTCGAATGTAGTCCACAAGAAAGGAATGTAGATCTTAAAAAATATAGAAATGAATAGAATAAGATCAAAGTATTGAAAGTAAATAAAGATGTGTCAAAGTACTAGAATTATCTAAAAAACCTTGCATCAAACAACTGAATGGTTGTAATTCTTCAAGGCTCTTGTACCATATAAGGAATAATACATAAGACCATTCCAAGAATCCATGAATCTTAATTATTCGCAACAAAAGTATCATAAGAGGCTACAAGGATGAACTGTAAAGACAAGGAAAATCATATGATATTCAGAATAATAAATGCAAGTATAATGGAGAGACTTTGCATAAGTAGGTAAGGAAAACTAAGAAACAAGATTAAATAACCAATGTGGGATATATCCACATAAAAGTCAAAAATAGGAAAAATACAAAAAAGTATCTAGAACCTAGTAAGCATGAGAATAATATACTCTAACATAGGGTGGGTTATTATTCACAAGGTAGATAAGTTTTACTTTACATGCCCCAATAAACATTTTTGTGTCGAGGTTGGTTTGATTAAGGACTTAAAATATTCCATTGAAATTCAATTAGGGATAGATTTATTCTTACTTAAAGTCACCTACATCAATCTAAAAAAAACCTAATTTAGATATCAATCATCTGGACATATAATTAATTATTATCCCCTTATGGCAAGCACAAATTATTTTGGTGAGTAGGTGCCATCTAAAAGAATAAAAAAGGTGGTAGACAAAAATTATGGATTGACAATAGTGGCTAATGAGTCTAATAATTGACCCAATTTTACCCCTTCAATAGCTCCTTTTTTATCTCATACGACCAGTATTTTATACATCCAACTCAAATTTGTAAGTCAATTTTGTCATTATAAATATTCAATACATATGCTATCTATATATGTGATATTTTGTGTTTAAATTGTTTATTTATGGATAAAATAGTGTTATTTATCATCACTATTTTGGCATGGTTACTAATCAAACAATACGGCACCCATAGAAATGAGATATACTAAATTAGGTCTCACTTGTAACATTAGTTGTAGCCTTCACAATGCATCTGTAGCATTTGGGGAGTGACCCATAACAACAGTTATAGGTGCATTTTTGGAATTGTCACAATTAGTTAGCCTATTTGAGAATATCTCCTCCATGTCTTTGGGGATGAAATAATTCCTAACTTATAAGGAAAATAAAAGTTAGTTTTATATCTAAAAACCCATATTATTTATGCATTAGATCGTCCCTTCATAATAGTTTCAATAACATACATTTTTCTTATGTCGTTTACCTTTTGTCCTACTAGTTAATTTATATTTTGTATTTTGCTTTATGATATTGGAAACTCAAAATAAAATATGTCCCTCTCTATTTAAGAGAAGAGTAGAAGAGTGGATTTTGAGAGAGAGAAGATTACAAGAGATATATCATTTGATACTTGTTGTAACATTTTTATGTAATCTACCTCCAACAATACATTTCATTGCTATAGAATCATTTAGTGAAATTGAAATGAATTAAATTAAATCATTTACAACCAATAAATGGATTGGAATGTAAATCCAACTAAGGAGGGCCCACTTGTAAGGAGTTATGATGATAATCCTAACATGTTAAGTAGTTTTTTTAGTTATGTGGAACATTTATATTTTTATTCAATTTCTACATGTGTGTATATTTAGAGTTATTAGGATAATTATATTATAAGGAATATGTGTTTCTATATGGGAAGCTTCCAATTATAAATTAAAAATTAGTTCCATTAATTTATTTTCTATAAGCATTTCCCTTTCTTGTATGTGTGTTATTTCAATTCAACAAGTGTGTTTTCCCAAATATAAAAAGTGACTAGTGTCACACATATACTTTTAAAACCTTTCTGAAATGCACAAATCATGGCTTAAAATTAATTAAAGTAAAATTATCAATAAATCAAATGGTTTCCCCTAAGGAATAGGTCTGTTAGGTTGTATGTGAGCACTTATTTCAATAATTGATGGTTTGATTTTTCTAATAATTTTGGTACCATTACTAAGGATATGTTTGAAGCATTGGGATCCTACAATGTCAGGTTAATATTTATTAATTTCTAGATCAAAATTCATGCTTCAAATATTAATTTTTTTGCTTTCTATATTAAAATTTCCTAAATTCATAGATTAAAATTTCCCACTTTCATAGAATAAAGTTTCCCTCTTTCTAGTTTAGTTTCAATTTATACAAATTAGATTAGTTAAAAATAAAAACATGAATTCTATTTCAAAAATCACCTTCTATAGGATAGGGAAAAATATTATAAGTAGAGGTTTGTCTATTTCATGCAGTAAAAAGATGCCATTTAGGTAAATTCTTGCCTAGATTAATAAAGTTTGATATAGAGATAGAGACACCACCTATAAAAAATACAAGTTAAAGAATAAAACTCATGGTCACATAACAATAATCACCAGATGTTTCATCAAAAGAATCAACAACTAAGGAGTTCTTGGTTGAATTGGTAAAGTAGTCTGGGAATAGGGAACATGAATATACTCATACTCTTCAGAAGGGTATATTAGCACCATTCTAAAGAGTGCCTATGTAGTCACATTTTTTTCATGAATCGATTTTTTATCTCCCTCCATCCTCAGTCAAACTTCTCTCTAAAATATAATTTAAATCCCTTCTATCTCCACAAAGAATTTTCATAAATACAATCCCTACTGAACTAGTTAAACAAAATGATATATTCATTGATTATTTTAAATTTTTTATGAGAGACTCTACTCCATTATCTCCAACTATAATATTTTATTTTTATTTAAAAAATCCTAAAGTCCCAATTTGTTACTCACCTTGGGACAAAAATATCTACAGAGAATGGTGGGTTGCCAAAAATTCTAGTCTATTACTAGTGTGAAGAATCATGGGGGACCTCCAAGGTTAATATTCCATCAAAGAAGCCACAACTTTTGAGTTTCCCATAGACACCCCTAAGGGTGTTTCACTTAATAAAAAAATCATCTCATCTACTTTGCCTAGCTTTAGGGGAATGATAAGTTAGGATTCTAACACATTCTTTTTTTAGTTTGATGTCCCATGTCATAGTTTCAAATAAAATCAGGAAGTATAAAAAATGAAATTATTTCTAGTTGCTCTTAAATATGTACCCTATTAGTGGTTCATGGGGTTGGGGAGAGATAAAATCTATACTTGGATGGATATGAAGGAGAAATCCATCTCTAAGTATCATGATTATTGAAGAGGAAGATATTCAAAGAGAGATAACATCTTTTGATTGCCACAAAAATAGTAATTGTTGGAGGACTATATGGAGATATAAGAATTGTTGGAGGAATATATGGAGATATTCATGTTTAACCTAAAAATTGTAAATAAAATATACTAGACCCAAAATTCATCAAATTAATATGTTTAAAGGGAATCAATATATCATGTATAGAAGTGATGAAGCTTATGAGTATCAAAGACATATCACAACTATCATTTGACAAGATTAATCTCTTACACAAAACTTATTCAAGGTATATGATAAATAAGACCATAGAGATAAAACATTTATGTCATCATATTCAAATTTACCAATAGAATCTCATATATGGAAGTGATAAATTTTTTGGAGGACATGAAACATGACATTATCTAGCACTCGGATACATGATTGGACATGTTACATACATAAATAAAATAAGAAGAGGAAAAACAAGATTTGGTTTTATATTGTCCAAACTACGACAAAAATAAAACATACTATAAATGTAATGTTGTCATGTAAAAGTGGAAAGCATAACAAATAAGGATCCAAAATCAAAGGAACTTCATGCAATCATCAGAGAAGGAGATCAAATTTGTATGTAGCTACATGTAAATCATGGGAAAGACCACATAATCTAGGTATGCCATCAAATTTTGCATTTTTTATTATTAATTTTTAGTTGCTCCTCCTAATTGGTATGGATCAAACCCATAGAACCTAATGCTACCTAAAAAAGAATATTTTACACAATAAAACTTTAAATCCTAAAATAATTAGTAGTAGTTTCAAAGATAAAACTGGTTACCAAAAACGTCTCAACCTCAAACTAATTGGTAAAATTTCAAAACCACCCATGCCAGCCTCAAAATTTGAATCAATAATGGTACTCTCCTTCCAATTAATGGAAATAATCTTGGAAATAAAACCACCCATAGTATAACCCAAAAGTTGGTTTTTAACAACAATAATAACAATCTAATTCAATGATTAACTACAAAACCAATCAACTCATCAACTACCTCAATTAGATACCCAACCTACACCTAACCTAAATGATAAGTAAATTAATCATCATATAATAATGAATGGGTGTCATACCCCAACTTATTCAGTGGAGGTAGATAATGTAGAACTTAAAATGGAAGATTTTACCAAACCCCACCACCAATCAACCACCATCGTTAAATAAAACTCCTACCCATGAGCCAACCACATTCACCAGTCAAGGAGTGGATACCACTCCTTTCCTAGAAAGGTTAAATATCTAAAGAGAAGAGCCAAAACCTAAATTTGACCTTGTAAGATAATTAATAAATGTATTTTAAATATATCATTATTACAATAGATAATAAATTAGCCAATATACACCAAGGCCATATGAGACTTATGCCTCAAGAAAGATACTTGTAAGAAAAAAGATCCAACTATTTTCCAGGTACTTAGATAATTGGAAAATATCATGTTGGTAAATATTTTCCTGCCTAGATTTGTTAGCCCATGCAAGCCTATTTCCAGTGTAACACTTTATTATATTTAGGGTAAACCATCAATGTGATGACCAAAGAAATAATAAATAAAATTAGACTCATATATCTCTATGGAGCTCCTACGGCTCTATAAATGGTAAATAGATCAACTATTAAACCTAAAGGAGTCATTGTGGACATTGTCATCTTTGTGGACTCATGGGAGTACCCAATAGACTTCATGATATTTCATCTAAAGGACAACTTAGGAAGATATCCTCTCATCATAATAATATATTAGATATCTATAATATATGCATTCATCAGCTACATATCAAGGAATATATTGATCTCAAATGGAATCACCATAAAAAATGGTCATATATCCACTACCCTGACCTATGTCTAAAATAGAAAAAACACCTTATTGAAAGATGAGAATGATGAAGGAATTCCCATCTAGACATTTCTTGTTTTTGAATTAATCTAATATTTTTAATAATAGAAAGAAGACAATCTTTTAAAGCATCATGAAAAACACTTATCAAGCTAACCCACACACAAAAAACCTTTTCACTTATACATAATGACCTCTTCATAATATATTTCCAATAGAATAATATTTGTACATGAGGGGAGATATTATAAATTTCCATCATCTCTTACCATACCATTGCTTCCTTGGCATGTTACTATTTGACATCGAGTCTATGACATCATTATCCAAACAAGTAAGAATACTACCAAGATTCACTCTTAACATCAAAATAAAAATAAATCCACACTAAGAAACTCAATTAAATACCAACTTATAAAGAAAGAATAATCCTTTGTATTGGATTACCATTCTATGGGAGGTATAAACCTATATTTATTTACTCATAATACACACACACATTGTTGTTCCCAAAATCTGTCACTTGTTTTTGGGGACAACATATCAACTATTCTAGTCATGTAGGCCAAAATTCTCTCTCCCCTTCTCAAAAAATGTTATGAGTGCTCAAGTTCTTCAATTATTCAAGTATGTTCAGTCAAGGGACTCGCAGGTTCAATGGGTTCAACAACTTCAACGAGTGGGCTCTCATAAAGGAACAACTTCCAAACACTTAGGCAATTTCAAGGTTGGTTCAACGTCGAGGTTCAACCAAAAGGTCCATCGATAGGCTTCAAACAAATGGAATGAACCCTTGAACCATTGAACCATTGAACCCTATTTCAACAAGGTTCAAAGATTCAAAAAAGAGTTAAGTGCTCAATGAGTTCAAAGAAGTTCAATGCTTCGAAGAGTTCAACGAGTTTGAAGACTTCGACTAGTTCTAAAGTTCAATAAATCTGGCAGACTTAAAGAAAAGAAGGCTTTAAAGAGTGAATGTTGAATTGTTGAACTGTTGAACCTTGGACCAAAATGGTTCAACGAGTTCAAAGGTTCAATGAGTTCAATAAGATCAAAAGACTTAAACGAAAGAAGACATCAAAGAAGAAAGATTGAACCATTGAACCTTGAACCAAAAGATTTCAAACTTAAAAGGTTCAATGAGTTCAATAAAGTTTGAGAGACTTAGAATAACAAAGGATTCAAGGAGCAAAGAATGAAAAAGAGTTCAAAGTTCAAATATTCAATGTGTTCAATAGAAAAGAAAAGGATCTAGAAAGTTTGAAGGAACAACAGATTCAAAGAAAGAGAATGAACCATTGAACCTTGAACCAAAATGGTTCAAGGTTCAAAGGTTCAAGTAATTTAAAAATTTGAAAGGAAGCTTCGAGTGAAGGAAGAAAGTGAAAGATTCTAGAGACAAGTTCGAAGAGATGGTTCAACCGATTGAACCAAGGCGCTGATAGGACCGCCCAAACTGTTGAACCATTGAACCAATGCACTCTCATGGCTCAAAGTTCAAGGTTAAACATGTTTCAAGTGACCAAGTGACCAATGATGTCCCCATAGATGTCAAATTCAAGGTAATAAAATGCTCATTTATTTTCAAAAATGGCGCAGAACCTAAAGAACAAACTCAGTGACCAGCCAAAGAAGGAGCCGAAAGAGCCAACAGAAAGGGATGAGATATCCTAAGAGCTCAGATCAAGAGGAAGAGATAAAATACAAGGAAAGAGGGAATGATGCAGAAAGACCAAAAATATCTATATAGGAGTTATTTCTAGTTGGTGAAACAGTCCACCAGGTGGACATCAAAGAGCACAAGCACTCAAAAATGCGGCCTATTTTGCTCCATCAAGTAAATGTGAAGTAGACACCTGCACAAATATCAAGAAGAGGACCAGGTGGTCCATACTTTAAAAGGAGACATTTGAGATGAATTGACATGCCACAGTTAAGGCTAATGCCCTGTTCCAGCATGGCCCCTTGACAGAACTAAAAATGCATTCAAGGCATTGAATGCCATTTTGTGAAACAAAAAACCAAGTCTTTCTTGGATGCTATATATTGTAATCTCTTATTTTATGCAAAGGAGATCTTTGTGTTATATAATTAAAACTCTACCCAAATTGAAAGGCATTTCTTGAGACTTTGCGCTCAGATTGTTAATCATATTTCTTTATTTGAATGAGAAAACAAGTGACCTTTCAGACTTTGTCCTAGAATAACTTGTGTTATTTAGGAAATTGTTCTTATGTCTATTTCCTAGAAGCATTCTTATCCATTTAATTTAACAATTAGAAATATTGGAGGTAATCAGGAAGGTGTCCTAATGCTAACTGTGGAGAGACTTTGTGCTACCACAATTGTCTTTAGTGTGTTATTTTTTATTTCTATGTAAAGGATCTTGGGATGACTTTGTGCCTCCATTGTCCTTCGTATATTTCACTCTTTGGTAGTTGAGGTGGAGACTTTGTGCTACACTTCATTCTACTATGTTACTGTGCCATATTTCAGTGAGGGAAGCAATGAAAGACTCTGTGCTTTCGTGGGTTTCTCATGGTTACAATTACTACTAGGAAGGAATCTGGCTGTTGACCGAATTTTAATTCTAAAAGAAGAGAAGTACCTTCAATAATTACCTAAGATTTTTCCTTTGATCTATGAACATCATCTCCAAAAAAAGAGAGATGGATGGTGTTATCCTATCCTGAGTGTTATTTTCAGCTTATATATAGTATATTAATATATCATAGTTATAGGGAACCTCCCTTTGATGAGAGAAGAGATTTTTCCCCTTTTGATGTGGTCGACCTGCACATCTGGCTGATAAATCTCCTTATGCTATGGTTGAAACACCTATTTTGCCCATTAGTTAGCTAGTGACAAAATATTCACCCAACAATTTTTGGTGACTCCGCTAGGGATCGATGAGCATTTCTAGTCCTTTTCTAGTATATTCAAATTGAAGCACTTAATATCACTAGGGAATGATGTGAAGTAGGAAAGAACACTGCCAGCTTCACACCAATAGTTTTTGATGACTGTATTGGGGATCAATGAGCATTTCTAGTCCTTTTCCAGTCTATTCAAATTGAAGCATTTCATATCACTAGGGAATGACGTGAAGTAGGAAAGAACACTGCCAGCTTCACGCCAACAATTTTTGGTGAGTCCACTAGGGAAGAACAAGCAGTTCGAAGCCTCAAGCTTTAAGCTAAAGTAGGAACAGTTCTTTTCCATTTTTATTCTACAATCTGGCAGCTCCACAGTATACATGAAGCGAAAGATCTAAAGGTATTGTTGACCCTATATTCGAGTTGGTATAACAAAGTGATTTTGCCCTGTTTCCTTCTCCATCTCACCTTCAGTGAACTAGGAGTTTTCCTCATACAAAATTTAGGTCTCCATTACCAAGAAAACCATCCATTTCTACTATTAGTAGATCTTTACCAATACATACCCCTCAGAGATTTGTTATCCCTCCCTTCAATAGTCAAATAATGGTAGTTCAAGGCCCCTAGAGTAACTCTTTTCATCCACTCAATATAACTCCACCTCTACATGAGCTACCTCATAGTTCTAGGAAGAATTTCCCCAAATTCTATGGTGATGGGAGAGTTTATCCATATTATAGCCTTCAACATAGCCTATGATGTGATAGGCATGGAGTATGAGGATGTAGAAGTCAAGCTATTTGTAGAAACATTGCAAGGTGCTGCTGTAGGCTAGTTTTATCTTCTGCAAGCTCAAATAGTGACTGACTGGAACACTCTCAAAGCCAAGTTTGAAACAAGGTTCAAGCCTATAGAAGATGTGCATGCCCTACTAGTTTAGCTCACATATATGAAGAAGGAGCCTCATGAACCTATGAGGGACTTCATATCCAAATTTGACAAGCTGAGGAACATGATTCCTACAATTGCTCAGCCAAAAGCTGAGAATCTCAAATGCTTCTTCACCAACTCTCAACTATCTAAAGTGACTTTTCTGCTAAGACGTGCTAGCCACATAGACCTTGCTACAGTGTAATATTTGGCTACTGAGGTGGAAGATGATCTCATCTTAGCAGGGAAGATAAGGAGAGATCCTAACAAAGGTAAGTCTTCTTCATCCTCTGAATGTCCATCTACAGGCACCACTGATCTAATGGTGCAAAAGCTAGAAAATGAGTTGCTATCTCTCAAAAGCAAATGGTGCAAGGGATGTCTACTCCTCCATATCGAGATATACCAAGGAGGACATTCCCTAATCAGTCATACCAAGGCAATGCTGCTAAGAATCAAGGGCAGCCAAATCATCTTCCTTCCCTATAAGGGAAACTTGCCATTGAAGTAGCACCAGCCAACTCAGTAGTTGGATAACTTGAAATAGAGTCTGATTTCTCTTTCCAACCTGAGTTGAACCCATAGGATAATGCTAATCTCTTCACAGAGGGAGAAGAATAATTAGCTAGTGAATCCAACATCAGTTTTCTAAATTACCAAGATGAACCCAAAAGTAAAGGTGAAGCATTTGATGGATCATACACTATATTCATCTGGTCCCAGAATCAGTCAGTCTAGCAAGCTGATAAGGAAAAAATAGAGGACCGAGCTCAACCATCAATTTCAAGTGCTAAGCAGAGACTACTCTGCCTTTTCAATTAAAGGACTTGGTTATCACTAGAAAAGTAAGTACCCCAAATGTTTCTGCACCTTCTACTTTAAATTCACAGACCAATACCACCCCTCCTAAAAACTAGAAGGATGAAATACCTTCCCCTGTTCCTAATTCATTTCAGACATTTGATATAATTGACCATGTGAAGAAAACCAAAATTCAAATGTCTAAATTTGAATTCCTACAATCCAACCCTGAGTAGTTGGACAAGTTAGTTGAGTGTGTGAAGAATAAATCTATCCCTACAGGATAAGATGTTAAGAAGGTAACTCATGATCCCCCAAGGAACATGTCCATCCCAAAAAAATTTGTCATTACTCCTCCTACTTCTCTTGGGAAGATAGAACCATTTTATGTCTCCCTATTGATAAATGGTCACCAGCTGAATAATTACATCATAGACTCAGGTGCATCTGATAATGTCATGCCCACCAAAGTGGTAGAATCTCTTAGTATCGCACTGACCAAGACATTTGGGAGGTGTTTCTCTATGGAGAACAAATAAGTGCCACTACTGGGACAAATCAAGGATGCCCAATTTGCATTTGTGTCATTCCCAGATAAGAGAATTAAGATGATAGTCCTAGTGGCCAACATCCCAGCCTCCTTTGACATTCTGCTTGGATGAAATTTCTGCAAGGATGTTGGTGGAGAACTGAGCATGGACCTATCTCAAGTGAGGATCCCAGTAAAAGGCATCATGCAGAGATTGCTCCCTAAGAAGGAGGCAAAATTTATTGTCACTCAAACATCAGTGCTTGAAGCTCAAATTCTGTTTGAGTCTTCAAGCGTGGGTAATTACTTCCTGACTACAGAGGATGTTTCTGTCCTAGCTGATGAAACTTCTAAAAATGACAAATTAAAAATTGGTTTAGATGGAACAACAAAAGGATTCGTAGAACACAGTATGAGTGCAAAAGAATCCTCCCCTCCAATTAAAAGAAAATTTTAGGAAAGCACAGTCCCTGATGATGTATGGATACTAGAATTTGATGGTAGTTATTCTTCTACTAAATCTGGAGCTAGGATTGCTCTAATATCTCCTCAAGGAGATATTTTTTCTTTTTAATACAAATTATAGTTTAGAAACACCAATAATACTACTGAATATGAATCACTGCTACTCAAATTGAAGGCTGCTCAAGATAGGGGCATCAAAATCCTTCACACCAAAGGAGATGCTGAGCTAGTGGTTTGTCAAGTGAGGAACCTGTATCAAACCAAGAATGGAAGATTGCATCATTATTACAATTTAGTTTAGGATCAGATTGAAAGATTTGATGCTTTCAGAATCTCTGTAGTGCCCAAAGAATTTAATAACCAAGCTAATGCATTAGCTATTTCAGTGACTCTCTTTGTTCCTCACCAAGATTTTGAAGGAGACAAGTACACCATCAAACTGGTCTTTTGACCAAGTACTCTTGACAATGTCAATCATTGGCAAGTGTTCAAAGATAACAACCAAATCATCAACTTTTTAGAACAAAAGGATAGCTTTAAAAAGCTTCATTTTGAAGGAAATGGACATCTACCACAAAAATCAGCTCAGGAAACAATTCCAGATGTAGGTGAAGAATTCCTACAGCTTAAGGGGAATAAAATCCCAAAAGGACTAGTTTCTCTTGAGAATTTATTTGATAAGCATGACAAGTTCATCACGCAGCAATAAAAGGATTCAAGTTCCTCTCAGGAGTTTGATCAAATAAATTTGGATACCAAGGAAAATCCCAAGATGGTGAATGTTGGGAAATGTTGCACTCTTGAGGAGAAGCTCAAATTTACTACCCTGCTTCACTAGTACATGAATGTTCTAGCATACTCCTATGATGATCTAAAGGCACTCAAACCTAAAGAAATTTGCCATGAAATTCCTATCAAGAGTGATTCGTTGTCTTACAAGCAGAAATCTCAGCAGTATAATCCAAAGATATTAGGTACTATTTTATTTGAAATACAAAAAATGCTGAATGCTAGAATAATTTTTCCAATCCATCATTCCACATGGATTGCAAACATAGTCCTTGTAAGAAAAAAGAATGGCAAAATTCACCTCTATGTGGATTTCAAAAACTTGAATCAATCCTCTCTAAAGGATAACTACCCTTTGCACATCATCGATCAAGTCCTTCAGATGGTGACTGGTTCAAAGATGTTATCAATATTAGAGAGCTTCTCAAGGTGCAATCAAGTAGAAGTTGGTGAAGCATACCATCATAAGACTATGTTCACCATGCCTTAGGGCACCTTTGCATATCGAAGAATGCCATTTGGTCTGATAAATAATGGGACCACTTTCCAGAGAGCAATGGACCTTACTTTCAGAGATGAAATAGGTAAGTTCATTATGGTATACCTTGATGACTTGACTATCTTTTCCAAGCATCGCCCTGATCATATGCACCATCTGTAACAAGTGCTGGGACGATGTCACTAGAATGACATTTCTCTAAATCCCAAAAAGTCTATTTTTGGAGTAATAGAAGGGAAGCTTCTTGGACACATTGTATCTTGAGAAGGCATAAAAATTGACTCAGAAAGAGTCAAATCCATCTACAAGCTTACTCTGCCCACAAGTAAGACTGCAGTTCACTCTTTTTTTAGAAAGGTGAATTTTTTATGAAGGTTCATTCCTGAGTTTGCAGAGAAGACTCGCCACTTTGTGGACATGATGAAGGGAAAGGACACTTTCAACTGGACTGAAGAAGGCAAATCAACATTTCAAGACATCAAGACAGCGATTGCCCATGCCCCAATTCTAGTTTGTCTAGATTACACCAAAGGCTTCATAATGTATAGTTATGCTTCTGAACACACACTTTCAGTAATTCTGGTTCAACAGAACAAAGAAGGTGTGGAATCTCCCATATCCCTCATGATTTTTCCCCTCAAAGCTCATGAGCTGAAGTATTCAAACATGGAGAAGCATGCTTACGTAGTGGTAAAGGTAGTAAAGCACTTCCATTTTTACATCCTGAACTCACACATTGTTGCCATGGTTCCTGATACAATAGTCAAGTCCATATTAACTCAGTAGGAGTTTGGAACCAAAAGGGGCAATTGGATTGCTAAAATCTAGGAGTTTGATCTGGTTATCAAACCAACAAAGTTTGTGTGAGGAATGTGCCTCTACCAATTGATTGTTGATCACATACCAAAAGAAATAGAGCATGAAGAAACAAAAGTGGGAGACATAACAAGAGTTCTCTTTGTCACCACTATGGATGAGTGGTATTCGAATATCACTCATTTTATTACCTATGGTGAGTGTCCTACTCACTTGTCTCATAAAGGAAAGAGGACTGTCAAGTTGAAAGCTGCCAACTTTGTCCTGTGGGACAATGGGCTATATAAGAGGAACCTTGATGGGGTATTATTTCGTTGTGTGGATAAAGTGCAGCAAAACAAACATCTAAAATCCTTCCACAATTTGGCTTGTCGAGGACATTTTTCTGCACTTGTAACTTCCCATAAGATTCTACAAGCCAGGTATTATTGGCCTACCCTATTTCAAGATGCATACAAATGGGTGCATAAATATGAATTGTGTCAACAGTTTGTTGGAAGACCCAAATTGGTTGCATTGCCTCTCAAGCCTATAGTAATAAAAGAGCCATATTAGCAATGGGGAATTGATTTCATAGGTGATATAAACCCATCTTCAAGTGTTGGACATGATTATATCCTCATAGCCACATATTACATTACCAAATAGGTGGAAGCTATTCCAGCCAAGCATGCTACTTTAGAAGTAGTATGCAATTTCCTCAAGGAGAACATCATTTTCAGGTTTGGGGTGCCAACAAAGATAGTGACTGATAATGTAGCCTATTTATCTTCCAATGAGATTACTCAGTTCTGCTTGTATTATGGGATTACCCTGTCCCACTCTTGTCACTATTTTTTGCAAGGAAATGGCCAAGCAAAATCAAGCAACAAGAACTTGGTGACCATCATCAGGAAGTTGGTAGATGACAACCAATAAACTTAGCATAAAGCATTGTTTAATGCTTTATGGGTAGATAGAATTATACCCAAGATGGCAATATGTATGTCACCTTTCCTACTTCTGTATGGTCTCAATGTAGAGAAACAAATCACCCTAGAATTACCAGCATTGAAATTGGCAAAGGCAGTCAAAGATCAGACATATGAAAGCTCCATCGACAAGAGGATCATGTGCTTGACTAAGCTGCATGAGCAGTGAACTATGGTGGTGGACCGAATTGTTGTGCATCAAAGTTTGGTGAAGAAGCTCTTCTACTAGAAAGCAAAAACCCATGATTTTCAGATTGGTGACCAAGTTTTATTATGGGACAAGAGAAGAGATCCAAAGGGAATGCATGGGAAATTCAATTCTCTATGGAGAGACCCATTTACTATTCATCAGTTCAATGGTAAAAATAGTTACTTGTTGAAGTATCAAGATGGCATGCCCTTTTCACTGCCTCATAGTGGGCAGCATCTAAAGCACTTCAATCCTTGATGTATCAAGGGACATCAATTGTACATATGTATATATGTATAGTATTTAGTTTTGTTTGGTGCTTTTAATTTTCATTTCTTTTTGGTGCCTTTATTTTTTGGGTAGCATGACTCTATATCTCAATGGCATACTTAAAGGCACTAGAGATTCTAGATTCTACTCCCTTTGATTATTTTTACAATCGATGGAAGTTCCTCAATTAGAGTTAGCTATTGTTCCCAAAATCTGTCACTTGTTTTTGGGGATAACATATCAATTATTTTGGTTCTACAGGCAAAAATTCTCTCTCCCCTTCTCAAAAAATGTTCTGAGCACTCAATTTCTTCAATTATTCAAGCATGTTCAGTCAAGGGACTCGCAAGTTCAATGGGTTCAATAACTTTAATAGGGGGGCTCTCATAAAGGAACAACTTCCAAACACTTTGGCAATTTCAAGGTTGGTTTAATGTTGAGGTTTAACCAAAAGGTCCATCAAGATGATTCAAACAAATGGAATGAACCCTTAAACCTCACTTTAGCAAGGTTCAAAGGTTCAATGAGTTTAAAGGTTCAAAAAAGAGTTAAGCGCTCAATGAGTTCAAAGAAGTTCAATCGCTTCGAAGAGTTCAACGAGTTCGAATACTTCGGCAAGTTCTAAAGTTCAATAAGTTTGGTGGACTTAAAGAAAAGAAGGCTTTAAAGAGTGAAGGTTGAACTATTGAACTATTTAACCTTGAATCAAAATGGTTCAATGAGTTCAAATGCTCAACAAGTTCAATAAGATCAAAATACTTAAATGAAAGAAGACATCAAAGAAGAAAGATTGAACCATTGAACCTTGAACCAAAAGAGTTCAAAGTTCAAAGGTTCAATGAGTTCATAAAGTTTGAGAGACTTAGAAAAACAAAGGATTAAAAGAGCAAAGAATGAACCATTGAACCATTGAACCTTGAACCAAAAGAGTTCAAAGTTCAAAGGTTCAATGAGTTCAACAAAAAAGAAAAGGATCCAGAAAGTTTGAAGGAACAACAGACTCAAAGAAAGAGAATGAACCATTGAACCTTGAACCAAAAAGGTTCAAAGTTCAAAGGTTCAAAGGTTCAAGGAATTTTAAAATTTGAAAGGAAGCTTCAAGCAAAGGAAGGAAGTGAAAGATTCCAGAGACAAGTTCAAAGAGATGGTTCAACTGATTGAACCAAGGAGCCGATTGAACCAAGGAGCCGATAGGACCACCCAAACAATTGAAAAATTGAACCAATGCACTCTCATGGTTCAATGGTTCAAGGTTCAACGTGGTTCAAGTGACAAAGTGACCAATGATGTCCCCACGAATGTCAAATTTAAGGTAATAAAATGCTTGTTTATTTTTAAATATGGCATAGAACCTGAAGAACAAACTCAGTGACTAGCCAAAGGAGCTGACAAAGACAACAGAAAGGGAAGAGATAGCCCAAGAGCTTAGATCAAGAGGAAGAGATAAAAGACCACAAGGAAAGAGGGGATGATGCAGAAATACCAAAAATATATGTGCAAGAGTTATTTCTAGTTGGTGAAATAGTCCACCAGGTGGACATCAGAGAGTGCGAGCACTCAAGAATGCGGCCTATTTTTCTCTATCGAGTAAAGGTGAAGTAGACAGCTATGTAAATATTAGAAAGAGGACCAGGCAACCCATACTTCAAAAGGAGACATTTGAGATGAATTGACATGCCATAGTTATGGTTGATGCCCTGTTCTAGCATGGCCCCTTGATAGAACTAAAAATGCATTCAAGGCATTGAATGTAGCATGGGCCATTTTGTGAAATAAAGCACCAAGTCTTTCTTGTCTTCTATATATTGTAATATCTTATTTTATGAAAAGGAGATCTCTCTGTTATAGATGCAAAACTCTGCCCAAATTGAAAGGCATTTCCTAAAACTTTGAGCTCAGATTGTTAATCATATTTCTTTATTTGAATGAGAAAAAAGTGACCTTTTAGACTTTATGCTGGAATAGCTTATGTTATTTAGGAAATTGTTCTTATGTCTATTTCGTAGAAGCATTCTTGTCCATTTAATTTAACAAGTAGAACTAGTGGAAGTAATTAGGAAGGTGTCCTGAAGCTGACTGTGGAGAGACTTTGTGTTGCCACAATTGTCTTTATTGTGTTATTTTCTATTTCTATGTAAAGGATCTTGGGACAACATTGTGCCCCCATTGTCCTTCGTATATTTCACTCTTTGGCAGTTGAGGTTGAGACTTTGTGCTACACTTCATTCTATTGTGTTACTACGCCCTATTTCAGTGAGGGAAAACATGAAAGACTTTGTGCTTTCATGGGTTTCTTGTGGTTACAATTACTACCAGGAAAGAATCTGGCTGTTGACTGAATATTACTTCTGAAAGAAGAGAAGTACCTTTAGCAATTACCAAGGATTTTTCTTTTGATCTATGATCATCATTTCTAAAAAAAGAGAGATAGATGGTGTTATCCTACCCTAAGTGTTATTTTTAGTTTATATATATAGTATATTAATATATCATAGTTATAGGGAACCTCCCCTTGATGAGAAGATAGGTTTTTCCCCTTTTGATGTGGTTGACCTGCACATTTGGCTGATAAATCTCCTTATGCTATGGTTGAAACACCTATTTTGCCCATCAGTTAGCTGGTGACAAAATATTCACCCAACACACATACATATACATATACATATACATATACATATACATATACATATACATATACATATACATATACATATACATATACATATACATATACATATACACACATAGATACATACATACATACATACATATACTCATATACACATATACACATACACATACATATACATATACATATACATATACATATATATTTATATACATACATACCTGATTGTCTAGTAAATTATCAAAAAATAACTCTAAAGTCTCTTGGATGTGGACTTTATCTATCCCATCTTAGATAGATAGTGAGTACTCCCATAATCATTATGCCAAAGAAGAATGGTATATATATATATATATATATACTAACACTGACACAAGGAAAGATGACTTCCCTGTTCCATTCATTGACAAAGTTATTGATACACTTATAGGGAAGAAGTACTTATATTTCTTAAATGATTTCAATGGATATAACTAAATAATAATTTCATTCAAGGACCAAGACAATGCCAATTTTACATGCCCTTAGGGAACTTATGCATAGTTAGTCCTCCCATTTGGATTATGAAATGCTTCTACAACCTTATAAAGGATTGTCTTAAATGCATTTAATGATAATTCCTATGAGTGTGTGCAAATATAGATGGATGATTTTAAGTTTATGGTAATTCCTAAGATAAATTCCTTAATAACCTAGAGAAGGTCCTCTAACATTGTCAAGACAACAACTTATCATCAATCAATAAGAAATATGACATGATCATGACATAGGGTATTGTATTAGGACACCATATCTCACTTGTAGGGATGAAAGTCAACCATACTAAAGTAGAATTAATAAATAAATTATCTACACCACAAAAATAAATAGAGGTTAGAATCTTCTTAGGACATTCATGATATTATCATAGATTCATCAAAGATTTCAATAATATATCAACAAATTTATTTATTTTAATGGCTAAAGATGCTAAATTGGTATGAATTGACGCATTTTAGGAAGCATTACAAACTCTTAAATATTTATTAGTGACAACACACATGCTATTAGGTATATATTGGAAATTACCTTTCCATATTCATATTGATGCCTCTGACACAAACTTTAGGGTTGTCATTGGAAATATGGATCATTAAATAATGCCATATAATTCATTATAAAAAATATTCACAATGGAAAACTCAACTACACAGCCATAGATTTTTTTTAGATAGTACATTCTATAAATATATTTTGACATTATATTAATAATTATTCTATTTTTGTTCACACAAATCATTCTATAATTAAATAATTGATGAATAAATGAACAATAAATGGTAAAATAACTAGATGGTTATTATTACTATAGGAATTTGATATTACTATAATAAAGGGGCCTAGAAAAGATAATGTAGTTGTATATTTTATGTCAAGATTAACATATGATAAATAATAGTCTATTAGTAGATGACTCATTTCTAGATGAACATCATTTTGATTTGTATAGTAACACTCCTTGGTTTGTGGATATTTCTAATTATTTGGCTATAGGTCAACTACATCAATTTTTTTCATGAAAAGAGAGATCTAATTTTGTAGAGAAAAGTCTCCCAACTCATGTGTATATGTGTAATAAAATATGAAGTATTTGATATCCTCCATGCATGCCATTATGAGCCCTATGAAAGACATTTTGTTGTAAAGATAACAACATCCAAGATTATTATTATAAGATATTATTGGCCTACCCCATATAAATATTCTATTTCATCTACTCACTAATGTGATAGATGTCAATCTATCGAGAAACCCACACATTTTGATTAGATGAATATCCAATTGAACATAGTCTTATAATCTTTTTAAAATGGTGAATTTACTGTTGGACTTGTAAATCCACCTTCTAATAGAAATGAGTATAGCATGGTGTGCACATATTATTTCACTAAATGGGCAGAAGTAAGAGCTTTAACACATGCCCAAGATGAGACATTAGTAGAATTCCTCTATGAATAAATCTTCACATGATATGGAGTTCTAAGGGAAATAGTCTCAAATCAAGGATAGAAGTTCATGTTTGATTTCATTGAAGATTTTTTTGAGAATAGGATATATTATATAAAAAAATCTAGTCTGTATCATCTACAATCTAATGGTTAAGTAGAAGTCACAAATAGAGACATGGAAACCATTATTACCAAAAAAATAGCTATACACCACCATGATCAAGAAAAATGTCTTATGGAATTTGTATGGGACTAAAGGACCACATGGAATACCACCATGAGTTTCATTCCTTTTGAGCTAGTCTACAATAAGAATATTATTCTCCCTATCAAATTTGAACTCAAAACATTAAGTATTGCTCTAGAACTTGGTATGGATTTATCTAAAGCATAAAAAGAGAGAATCATGTAGCTTAACTCCCCTAATGACATCTGAAGATAAAATTTTATTAATACCAAAATAATTCAAAAAAAATGGATCAAGTGGCCAGATAGGTTAAGAAAAACATGGAAGTTTTATCCTAGTGATTGGGCCTTGAGTTATGACTCAAATTAAAAAGATAACAAATGAAAAATTCAAATGCAGTGGTTCCTCCAATATGAGATCAAATAAGTGTTGGAAGATATATTAGTGAAATTTTTACCATCAATCCGATTAGATACTTGTAACAGTCAATGGTCATTGCCTTAAGATTTATAAAAACCACTTTAAAATGATGCATTCCTTCAAAAAACCATCCAGGAAGAAAGGCCTTAAATGCATAAAGAACTCTCCTAAATATTCTATGAGAATTTTAGCTCAACATATGACTCCCAGAAAATATCTTACCGATTTATAGATTGATAACTTTACCCAAGCATCTCTAGGATAAGGTTTGAATACGACACAGTAGTTTTAGTAATAATGGATCAAAAATACCAAGGTAATTTAAAAATAATGGATCAAGTGGCCAGATAGGTTAAGAAAAACATGGAATTTTTATCCTGGTGATTAGGCCTTGAGTTATGACTCAAATTAGAAAGATGAAAAATGAAAACTTTTGATGTAATGGTTCCTCCAATATGAGATCAAATAAGTGATTGAAAATATATTAGTGAATTTTTTACCATCAATCTGGTCAGATACTTGTAATGATCAATGGTCATTACCTTAAGATTTATAAAAACCACTTTGAAATGATGCATTCCTTCAAAAAACCATCCAAGAAGAAAGGCCTCAAATGTATAAGGAACTCTCCTAAATATTTTATGAGAATTCTATCACAACATATGACTCCTAGAAAATATCTTACTGATTTATAGATTGATAACTTTAGCCAAGCATCTCTAGGATAAGGTTTGAATACCACACAGTATTTTTAGTAAAAATCTATATTTTTGCTTGATGAAAATATGAAAATGGGATTGAGTGGAAAACAAAAATTTTATCCACCTAAGAGTATAAATGAAAACTTTTTGCTTCTTTGATCACTCGTAGTCACCTTAAACTTTATATAGGCTATATGTAGGTGCTAAAAGCTACTCTTAATTTTTACATGTGTATACTTGCATCATAGTTTGTATAGGTGATGTATAATTGCATAATATTTGTCATAGGTGATATATAGTTTCATCACTATTACTACAAGTGATATGTAGTTCCATCTCATATTATATATGTGGTATACATGTGATATGTAACTATATAAAGGTTGTTGTGGGTACCCAAAAAGATTCATGTAATATTCCATAACAACCTAAGACCCATAAAATGTTTTTCATTTTATAAATGATGTGAATACTTGGTCCATTAGATTTCAAAGACCACCTAATTGGAGTTATCAATTCATATCAAGGAAGGCACTTGGTTTAATTCAAACATTCAGGTAGTTTTTAAACTCTATTCCTCTAGATGCCAAGCATTGAGTAGCTTCATTTTAAAATACATAAATTTATTCCTATAGCAGCCATTTCTTGAACACACCAACCAATTATTAACACCCTCATTAAGATGGATGTTTGTTGGTTACTTTTTATAGGTAGTTGTGCAACCCTCCATAAGGCCTTCAAACTAGTAGATTATCAAAAAAATGGAATTCATTTTATAAATTCATCATTAAAATCACCATCCTTAAGGATGTCAAACTAGAAACAATTTCAGAAGATCTTCTATCTCAAGTAATCTATCATGATTCCTCAATAGATGCAAACACTAATTTACACCTTAAAACCACCAAGGATTTAATTATAAAGGGTTGATTTTGATTGGCATGACTAATGTGATAATCATCTATGTATGAGAAGTCCAAGATCGAACACACAAATTTGTTTCAAAATGAAATCACAATGAGAATATAAAATGCAATAACATGTATTAGTGAAGAAGGTTACTATACAAAGTTTACAAAAAACCTATTGGCACACACCCAAGATTAAATACTTAACGAGCTCTCTAATGCAACAATAGATGACTTACAAGCTAAACAACCTACTGACTCTACATTAGAAAAAATGATATACTATAATAATACACAAAATCCACCATGGAATACCTTGGATGAGAGACCTATAAATAGGTTGGTTGAGTGCATGATGACTCAACAATATAGGGTGAGTTGGTGGTATCCTCTACTATGGGTGGAGAGAGAACTAAGGGAACATAATGGAAAGATGACACCATCTACCCACTAAGTGACCCCATGCACTCACATGTTTATTATAACATTAGGATGATGTCATTACTCACCTAATAAAAACCTATTATCCACCTAAGTAATATTATTATATATGTGTAGGATAGCCATATAATGGGTAAAAAACCTACACCAATACCCCCACTTAAGTGTAGCTTAGGTGGACTAGATATTTGGGACCCAAAAACAAGGCCTTGTTAGGTACCCAAGTACATATAAATACCCCATCACAAAATAGAGATGTATTGCCTCCATAAGTGTTAATAATAATCCCCCAAGTTTGTAAGTACAATGCACACTCAAATATTAGATGTTTGACTCATCTGTTAATGTGTCCATGAGAAATCTCTAAAAAATAAGATTATTTATATTGTGAGGCGAATTGGCCTTCTGCCAGAGTGGAGCTCACCCAATAGTATTTGACACTCAAAATTAATATATAATGGGGTGTGATGTGGGGGATTGGGGAGGTAACCCCTAATGGGTCAAGGGTGTAGCACCCCTTGCAGGGTCTAAGGGAAGCACCATAGGCATACTCCTTGTCACGATATAGGGTAGGGTTGAGGGGCAACCTCGCAATGCCAAATGCAATTTGAAGCTTATGTGGCCTTTATAATTGCCTAAATTTTTTAAAAAA
>JARHVA010004142.1:975000-1077500 GCA_037957365.1 Torreya grandis | reverse complement strand
TTATGCATATACATTTCTTATCATTGTTAATGCCATAACTAATAAAATATAAGATTAAAGTAACATAGAAAAAAAAGAGATGAAAGCAAAATAAAATAAAGAGACAGACATAACAATAACATGATCTATAACTAAGAATATAAGAACAAAAATATAATTAAAAGTTAGTCTAGGAACATAGTAAAGATGAAAATTAAGTCTAAGATAATCAACAAAGCTATCTCATAAAAAATAAATAAATAAACAACAATGATATAAAATAAAACAACACATCAATAATAAATCTAAAACTAAGATTAAAAAGCAATGAAACTTCAAAGAAAAAAAAAAAAAAAGTTTATCAAGATTTTTTTTTTAAAAATAAAGTAAATAGATAGTAAAAATTAGAAAAATAGGTAAGGAATTTGAAAATAATAAATGATTATTCTAATAAACTAACTAAATAATAAAACAAATCTAACATTAAAGATTAAACTACACTAACTATAAAGATTAAATTATGACTAAACAAGATAAGAAATAACTCTAATCTAATAGCATAAATAAATATAAACTAAACAACTAATTAAAAGAAGTGTGAGACTATGAAAAGATAATTGTCTTATGGATATGAAAATTAAATTTTATTGAAAAACTAATAGAATAATTCTGTTTACGAAGATAATATTTAAATGAAAATAGATATAGAATTGATAGATTAATAATATTCACCAAATGTGAGATATTCATCATTATTGAGGTAAAGTACATGAATTTATATGTATATGACTACATATATGTAATCATAAATGACATTAATACTTGATAATATTTAAATAATTAGTTATGAATAAACTGATAAATCTAGATATACTTTTGTTAATAAAGTTGATTACTTCGCCATTAGATAAAGCATTGTTTGGTGCATCTACAAATGATTGATCTCAGAGAATGCTTTCATATATATGTATGAAAATATTTAACACTTTAATAGCTCTTAATACCTATGTGTTTCTACCTATGCATAAATAATTAGTTATGAATAAACTGATAAATCTGGATATACTTTTGTTAATAAAGCTGATTACTTCACCATTAGATAAAGCATTGTTTGGTGCATCTACAAATGATTGATCTCAGAGATTGATTTCATATATATGTATGTATGCATGTATGTATGCATGTATGTATGTATGCATGTATGTATGTATGTATGTATGTATGTATGTATGTATGTATGTATGTATGTATGTATGAAAATATTTAACACTTGAAGAGCTCTTAATACCTATGTGTTTCTACCTATGCATAAATATATCAATTTCACTATCTATTCAAACCAATAAAACAAAATCAAAGATGTCATTTCATCAAATTTGAAACACTGTTAGAGCTGCATCTATCTAAAAATTTCAAATCTAAATTATCTAAAATAAATATTATAATAATATCTCAAAAAAATAATAACTAATTTTAATCAAAGTCACTACCAGAAATAAGGTCAATTAGGGTTGTTCCTTTATATGTTTAATATTTTGTATATTCCATTGATGTAGCAGGTAATTCAACTAAATTAGTGCCCCCACAGTCATCATCAATCTCAAGCTTTACTTTCTTAAGTACACATGTTACAATGGGTTGACTCATAGGATTAGCAACATGTTTTTTACTATAATAAAATATTTTATCTAATATAGGTGAGGAGGGTCTAGTAATCATGGCCAGATAAGGATTTTGATTAACATGGTTTGAATTAGTCTCAGGAAAGAATTTGGAATGATAAAAAAACATGAGGATAATTGTGTATTGAATCAATGAGAGTATGCATTTATTGAGAGGATTTTATTGGATTACCTCATCTAAAAGGATTAAATATGTAATAAGATCTCCTCGAACATCCATGAGATACACCACATAAAATAACAGAAGATGATGGTATATTTTCTAATCAGTTCTAGAATATAGTATCAATCACATAAAAATGTCTGGATACACAATTTCCATGTTGAAAAGGTATGTAGAAAGTGTTGACAACCCTACAAATGTAAAAAAGTCTCCCAATAAATCTACTTTATGAAGGAATGTCATCACCTTAACTTCCACTATCTCCCCAAACAATCATTCCTAAATTATGAGAATCTATTGTCCACCTGACATATAATTTTAAAACAATAAAAAAAATTGAAATAAGAAAAATTATGCAATCATAAATGTCTTCAAAAAAATAAAAATATTCATTATTCATTTGATTCATTTCATTCATCCACTATTAAACAAATCTAAATGCTACCAAACATAGACATATTTCCCAGTATCATAATATTAAAACAAAACCTTAATTTTAGAAAACAATATTATCACAACTCAATTATTAATGTCTATTTTCAAACATTTAAACATAATAAACCACTTTTGCAAGTCTATCATTCAGTTAAGTTCATTTGCAAGATATAGTGTAATTTCTTATGAATGAGTGAAAAGAATTCCATAAGAACTTCATGTAGAGAAGAGGTTTATAAAAAACAAATCAAAAACATAATAAAAAATGCATATAACTCAATATCACCAAAATATATCATTAATGAAACATTGTATGCAAGTATTCATAGGATACTTCTTAAAGAACTTTAAAAAAAATTGAAAAGCATGCAACCAAATATGCATTTAGGAGTTTTTTTCAAATAACTATCTTTGAATAATATCAAAAGATTTTTAATTATAAAATACATCCTATAATTCTAAATATTCCATTTACATATTTATCAAATACAACTTAGAAAATCCAACTATACCATAATATCATCAAAAACTCACAACCAATGTTTCATGCCTTTTTGAAGTATTGAAAACAACTCATTTTATATCAACACTCCATTCAAAGGAGTACCAAAAACACCAATATCTTGTAAAAAAATTTACAAAAACTAATTGTACTAAAACACTAGAAATAAGAAATAAAATTCTCAATTTGAACGCAATTGTGTTAAAAGCCTTCCATATGATGTCATATCAAGTCATTGCAAACCAACTATATATTTGTCACTTTTCTTTGTATAAACTTAATGCAAGATAAATGACTGAAAGATAAAATCACAAAACCCTATGATCTTTCCCATTTATATCAAATTTAATGAAACTCAAAGTATCCAAACGCAAAAAATACCTAGAAAGAATCAATATACAATTTACATGAAACTATGTAAAACCTTTTCAACACCATGGCATAAAAATAATGAAAACATATATTTGTATTCATTATATAAAGTTCATGCAAGAAATTTTTGACAAAAAAAGATCAAAACATATATTTTTTTACCTTTGTATCAACTTATGCAATAGGGTTTTAATCACTCTTAAGTTAAAAAAAAGTGCCATTTTCCAACATCGAACTGATTGTTTTTCATACATTAGACTGCAAGTTTTGATATACAAATCTATGTATGCATCTACAAGATTTATGACATGAAAGACCAAAAATAAAATCATATTCATGATTCTATTGAAATAATGTTATTTTAATACTATAGATGACAACCCACATCAAAACCTCAATTTTGTAAGCTCTTAAATGGATAATTGTGCATGCATGCCCAACTTTCTTCAAAATCATGACTTTATGTAAGAAAATAGAATAATCACTAAGATTCAAAAAGGTATTTTAAGACATTGTTACAAACCACATTAAACAACTTCAAACTCGATACCCATGAAACTAAAAACTACTTATCATTTAAATATAAAAGAAAATGCACAAACGTGGATAAGAATAACTAGTTATTTATCACAAAAAATACCACATGAAAGAAATACTTTTATAAATTTAACCATCTAGCTTCAAAAACAAGGAAACACTTTAATGTACAAAATATTTACAAATCCATGACTTTGACAACTAAAAATTCACCTAAGAGAACACATATCAAGTAAAACCAGCTTGCATACATCGTAGCACTACATGCACAAGTTAAAAGACTAAAGACAACCACATTGTCCATTTCTTTGAATCCAACCATAGACTTGCATAGCTCTGCTTCCAATTCAAGCTTGAAAAAATATTGAGTGAACCTATAAAAATTAAGTTTTTTATATTGATATGATTAACAAACTTTCCATTAATACAAATAAGGTGATGTGCCCATCAAAATAGTGGACAAAAACATTTACCAAAAATAAATTTACTAAAATCAACACCAGAACCATCATTAAGTCCTTAGGAAACTACCAAGAAATCACTAACTTTCTTCCATCGTGAACTGCAAACAAGGTAAGGATGACTCAATAAACCCAAGATGTCATGCACATTAACAAAATAATCACCACCAACTTTCCATTAATTTCAAATGATGTCAATACAATGCCTCAAACATATAATGATATGAAGTAATAAAGCCTCAAAACATTAGACCATATTGATATTAAAATCAAATGTCAATGTGACATTTGTTTAACCAAATAATGACCACCAACCTTAATAGGTGACTACCCCATGCATGATAATGCTTACCACTTAAAAATCATGAAGGAAAACTATAATATGAATTCAAATCATATGCTTACATCATGTTGAGATAAAGGACCTTATAAAAAACCATACAATTTCCACTAAGAATATGTTTGTAGAAATATATTTTACAGGGTGTCACAACAAACAATGATAGTGTATCCAAGTAGATGAAAAGTAATAATAAATACCTAGTTACTCACCAATTTGCATCTATTACCATCTTAGCAATGCTTGAAATAACACCATTATCAAGAGTAAAAAATTAATTGAAGTTTATACTAAAGAAAGATAACACATAATTTACAGACTAGTCATGCTTATGTGAAAGACACCACATTGTGAAAATATGAAAAATGTTACAAGCATATTAATATATGTCTCAAAACTGCAAAATTAAATAAGGAGACGCAATTTTATACTAATTGAAATTCAAGACACATATAAAATATACTACAATTATGAATGTTGTAAAATGATCTTAATAATAATGATCAACTCATGCTACATATAATATTTTAATAATTTTATGAATATTCAAACCAATTAGAAAACTATTTCATATTTAAAAATACGTAGAGTACACTTTTTTTAAACAAATGTAAACAAGTTGGCCTCTGTTAGTTTAGTTTTAATTATTATGACTTAAGTCATCATATGAAAGATTACAATCTTTCCAATATATTTTAGGAAAAAATGAGGGGTATTGAAATTGGCTATAATAGAGTCCAAAGTCAATGATAGTGTTCAGCCTTATTGTTTGACCATTTTATGTACTTTTCATCTTATGACCTTTTAAAAGCCTCATATGTTTATTTTATCATCAATTTTTCATGTGCCACTAGGTTATCACTAAAAATCAAAAGGTTTCCCTATGGTATAATTTATGACACCAAGTAAGTTTATCAATTAGCATGTACTTTGTCTTATTTAAAATATATTGAATTACATTATATACCAAATTTATACAATTGTAAGTATGAAGTATTCAAAAGCCAATTTGCATTCACATTGCTTGTACCAATGGTTAGAATAGGAGAAAGAACACAATCACCATTACACACACATACCTAGGAGGGATAACTACATGTGAATCTTAGGCGCTATTTGGATTATATGTCTATGTAAGAAATGCTTAGAAACAACTAGGTTATAAGGGTTAGCTTGATTCATGTGCGAACCCATTTTTATTGAGTTATAGGAGGTCAAAGGAAAAAAGAGCTAGGGTTTTAATTATTGATTATATTGTGCTCAAAATTATACATGTTCATAAGGACGAATTAGAGTTATAGGTAACATTATAGCTCTAGGAGGATTTGGGATGAGCTTCAACACATATTTAGGGTTGAACACTATGTTATATTAGGACACCTACATCAATGGTAGTGTCTTGAGGCAATAATAGGGTTTAGGGAGTAGGAATAGTCATTTAACAAAGAATGAATAAGACACAGAGGCTCTTCACTAATCTAATATCAATTCGAGTCACTGTTATATTTTAAAACAAAACACTAAACAATATACTATCTCTTTGCCCCATGGTTATAAAATTTTCATTGTATTTATTACACATGCTTGAATAGGTTAATTTCCTATAAATTAGCATATATTGCTCAAATCTAAACATTAATTTGCTAGATTCAAATATTTTATTTGTATAGTGTGTTTATATTATAGACCTATTTTACATAAAACAAAAATAAAGAAGGTGGCTTGGATGTATTAGAAAGGGTGGCTTAAGAAGAAACTATACATTTGCAATCACCTATAGCAATAGAGGTCATTGTGACTATTACACTACATGTAAAAACTAATATCCCTATGGAATCCTTATCACTAATAACAAATTAGAAACTTACAACAACATAAAAGGATATCATAGCTACTACATGTGCATAGATATGTGACAACCAATATAGATAGGAACATGAGAGCCTTTTGCTCTATGGTTGAAATATCTCTTTCTTAGTTGAACACTCAAATAGTATAATTAATATAATCTAGAGTATCCATACCAACCCATTTAATGGACCTAGTAAAGAAGAATTTATTTTAAGAGAGATGCTAAGAATCATGATTTACAAGTAGAATGGTACATTTAGTCAGGGTTAATTTTAGTGGGTTATATTAAAAAATCCTTGGAGGTTCCTTGGCGAATTGGATTCGCAATGGCGGAAAATCAGTTTGGAAGGTGATTAATTTTGTAGGCAAATCAAGGGATGAGGCAAGAGAATCAAGATTTTATGAATAGAAAACTTCACTATATATATATATATGGATTCCTCCAAAAAAAATATTTAATATTTAAAAAGTCATCACAATCTGAGTCCATATGCAAAAGTTATGGCCTTAGGAAGTTGGTTAGTTGATAGTGCACTTGTCATCAGACGTCCGCATGATGCCAATGGCCATCCACATGATGATGATGGCCATAGACACCTTATAAAAATTTTACACCTGACATTGATTTCTTTTATCACCATGCGGATGGTCATTGGCATCATGCAAACATCTGTTAGTAAGTCCAATATAAACTAGCTAACTTCCAGAGGCCATAATGTTTGTATACAGACTTGGATTGCAATGATTTTTTTGAAATTGCATAATTTTTTGAGAGGAATCCAAATATGTAATAATATTTATGTTTTGATTTTTTTTCATGTCATTTTAGGTTATAGATAGTTGTTGACAAATGCAAACAGCCATCGACATATGCAGATGACTATCAACATATGCAAATGGTCACCAACATATGTAGATGACCACTAGAATATGCAGATGGCCACCAACATATGTAGATGGTTGTCAGCATATGTAGATGATCATTTACATGTGTGATGTGAGGAAAATGTATCTATATTGTCTTTCAAGGTATAGATGAGAAACATTTATATGAATAAAATTATTTTAAACAGATAGTGATCTTACCTTAAAATTTAACTAACATCCATAAAATTTAGGTGATTCCAGGCTTTTCATTACACCAAAAATTTGTCAAATGCAAATTTATAAAGTTGGAATATTCATGAATTAATGAAGAATCACCACTAAAATTTTACCTGCATTGAGTACATCAAAATGAGGGAATAAATAAAAGTGATGAAGCAAATATTTAAGGACATAGAATAGACATTGCACAATAAAGATTAGGAGATTGATAGGTTGAATGAAAGGTTAGATGAAATCAAAAAAATAATCATACAAATGATGGAATGTATGCCACTTGCAAAAGTATATGCTCTTTACCTTGAAGAGCAATGGTTGAAGTTTCAATAAATGCAAGTATATAGTGACCTGCCTACCATAGTAAGTGACCCTTACTCCTCCTTTGGTCTTTATGTTAGAATCTCTCCAGAGGTGGAAAGTTAGCTTTGTAAATTCTACCTACATGACTACATTGTTATATTTTACCTTGACTAGAATCCCAAATTGTATGAGGGATACATGTTTATTAATTAGTTTTCTTTGTATTTGCTTAGTGATAAAAAGAAGGGAGAATAAATGGTAACATATCACAAGAAGGAAAATAGTGCTAGGTTGATGGTGTGAGGGGAATCCACTGAACCTTCAAAGATATCAAAATATTTGGTGACATTGTTGAATGATAAGGATGTGGATGTAAAATTTTATATAGGACATATATGTTAGGTTGTGGAGCTAAAAGCTTCACTGATGCAGACATGGAGAAGGCCATTGGAGGAGTTGCTGGAGTGTCACAGACATCGGTGTCAGCAATCCCTAGGCAGACAGGGACTGACGTCGAGCGCCTGTGTGGTTCAGACTGCGGATGTTACAGGCAGTTTGCTAACGAACCAAGTGTTTGCATGTCAAGAGCTAATTTTAGACTCAAAGCTGTGGATCCAATTATTGTAATTAGGTGTCTAATTATTGTTTGGATGAGATCTATATAATAGACTCATGGATTATATTGTAAGTTGTTCTAGTTTGAGTTGAGCAAAGTTTGCTTCTTCTGTGTGTGAGGTGAGCAAGGGTGTTCCTCCTAGTTCCACAGCAGTACCAAGGTGGGTGCTGGTTTTGGAGAGTCAGCAGGATTCTTCAGGGGTGTAGGATCTTGGTCAGCAAGTGTACATGGCCTCTCTATGAGATCTACATGGTAATTAAGATCATTGATCTACAGGTGTATGTGTGTGCATGATCCAGGTTTGCAGGTGTGCAGAACCAGATTGATTTGCAGGTGTGCAAGATCAGGGAGGACAACAACACAACAGGGAGCAGTATCAGGCAGGATCTACTTGGAGTATAGGTGTGTACTCAAAGCATAGAGGAAGGCAAGGAAGATCCTTCCATAAGTAAGGTCTATTGAGGTGCAGGTTGTTGCAGGTTCAGGGGAGATCTACTTGGAGTACGTTTGAGTACTTGTAGAGTGCGTGGAGCACTTGTGGTGTGCGTGGAGCATAGGTATAAGGTGAACACCAACTCAGTGTTTGAGTTCAGTGTTGGGACCTAAGAGAGAGAGATTTGAAGAGATGATTACTGTTCACTTGAGGTGTGGAAAGCCTCTAAAGAGGTGGTGGAGAAGAAGTGGTATCTTCTTTATTGTATTCTTTTTTGCAAGAGTTTTAATACAAGTTGTGTATTGTCTCTCATATCTTGTGTTATTTCTAGATTCTAGTTACTTGTTGATTCTGGTTATTTCTACATATTAAGTTGCTTGTATTTTGGTAATCAATTGTGTGCTTTCGGTATTCATATCCCAACACGTGGTATCAGAGCTAAGGTTGCAGGAAGCGGTTTTGTGTTTGGTTATAGGTCACTCTCATGGGTTTCTCATTGAGTGGGAGTAGAGCAATGGTAGATCAAAGTAAGCTATGAATGGAGAAGTTGAAAAGCACAGACGGTCACTTACGGTCCTATGGAAAGAAAGAGCAGGTAAAAGAAAATTGTTGGTTTGTGGAAGATCAACATGACAGAACTGAAGAAGCAGATGTTGCAGGGGATGTGGCACAGGATGCTCTGGGAGGTTTCTTGGATAAAGTTGAATCTTGTCTTATAGATTCGGTTGCCTCTTTCCATGCAGCCCAGGTAGAGGAGCTGGTGAGCCTTGCCAAAGAATTGGCAAAGGGGAAGTGAAGCTGAAATTACAGGCGGCCAACACACAGGTGTTGAAGGAGGTCATGCAGGTCCCAGGTTTGGAGATGTGGCTAATTTCTTCAGAAGAGTTGGGTGATGAGAGATGCACAAGAACTCTCACAATGAATGCACTTGAATTACCTGGTGGTAAGAAAATAGGTACTCTTTATCTACTTGTTTATATTATTGATTCTTCTTTTATTGCAGAGACGTGGCTTCGTAGGCTTGGTCACATGAGCAGGAAGGAGATGCATGTTCTTAAGCGAAAGACATATATATTTGAAAGGCTTAAGAACTAGAAAGCCTTGGTGTTCTTGGAGGAGATGGCAGACAGAGACCAGTGGATGGGGCTAGATACTTTTGAGCAGGGCAGTTTGGACATGGGTTTTAATTCAAAGGAGCTCGCGGGTAAAAAGTCATCACTCACAGGCAAACACAGGTATCGATGTCGGTCAGGGGGAACCGGCGTCGAACAGACAGGTGCCGATGTCGGTCATGTGCAGACCAAAGCCGGTGATGTCGGGCTGGGTAAGATTGACGTCGGTCAGGAGGACCAACATCAGCAATAGGTAAGACCGACGTTGGTCAGGGGGACCGATGTTGGCAAAAGATACACCGACATTGGCAGGGTCGGTAGTCAGGGACAGGCACATGGGAACTGACGTTAGTCGGATGCAGACTGTGTAGTGACCGAGGTCAATCACTGTAACGAATTTTGGGTGGACAGCAAGCTATCAAGAAGTCTCAAACACCCATATGGAGGATTGAAGACGTAAGTAGGCCTCAAATTTGTTGTTCCTCTTCTTTATACTAGTTTCTGACTGCAGAGCAGGAAGGATCCAAGAAACAGTGGGAGCATGGCATGGAGAGATTGCAGAACCAAGCCAGAGATTTGGTAGGGTTGCCAGCTGATATGAAAGCATAGAGACGAATGGATTCCTTAGTTGAAGAATAGAGAGAATGGACACGTGAGACGGAAGACCAAGTCATATGGTCTTGAGGAGCTGCAGCACAGTGGTACAGGGTTTGACAGGTGGAGGACGAAGCATGGCTTCAGTAAATGTCAGGTAACTACTGTGTTTGTCTTACCAGGTGGATGATGAGTCATGACATCATTCTATTACTGTATGTGGATAGTATGTTTGCTAGCAAGTTTGTACATATAGGGTTTTGCTGAGCTAAGGGTAAGATTAGTTCAGTGGTTTGCTAAGAAGAATTTGGAGCAGCAAAATTCTTTGGCATAGGAGACATGGAGGATCACAGGTTGATTTTGTTTCCAGTGGGCGTTGATGTGAATTAGGTGTTGGTGAGATGCAGGATGCAGAATCGGAGCACACCAAAGGCTGGATAGTTCAGTGTCTGAAATCACATGAGGTCTGGTATAGACCTGAGATTGCCCAAGCAGTGGGCGCTGTCAGAAAGTTTGGAGCCAATCCGGGAAAGAAGCACTGGAGGGTAGTTCAGTGGATTCTCAGGTATTTGAGATGGACCGGCAGTAGGTATACATGCGATGCAGGGTCAAGTTCTTTTCTACATGTGTTTGTAGATGCAGATGCGGCAGGTTACTTGGATGATAGGAGGTGAACCACGGGATGTTTGGTGGTTAGTCTTCAAGTGGGAGCTTGAAGAGGGATACAATCCAGGAAATAGATTAGACAAGGTACAGGTACAGGTATAATGCAGCTGTTTATCTCCAAGTGAGAGATTGTTAGGTTGTAGAGCTAAAAGCTTCACTGATGCAGACATGGAGAAGGCCATTGCAGAAGTTGCTGGAGTGTCACAGACACCGGCGTCGGTCAAGCCAATCGACATCAGCAGGAAAGAGACAGGAAGCAACCGACGTCGGTCAGAGATCAGCCGGCATCGACGACACCTAGGTAGACAGGGACCGACTTCAATCACCTGTGTGGTTCAGACTGCAGATGTTATGGGCAGTTTGCTAACAAACCAAGTGTTTGCATGTCAAGAGCTAATTTTAGACACAAAGCTGTGGATCTAATTATTGTAATTAGGTGTCTAATTATTGTTTGGATGAGATCTATAAAATAGACTCATGGATTGTATTGTAAGTTGTTCTAGTTTGAGTTGAGCAAATTTTGCTTCTTCTGTGTGTGAGGTGAGCAAGGGTGTTCCTCCTAGTTCCACAGCAGTACCAAGGTGGGTGCTGGTTTTGGAGAGTCAGCAGGATTCTTTAAGGGTGTAGGATCTTGGTTAGCAAGTGTGCATGGCCTCTATAGGAGATCTACATGGTAAGTAAGATCATTGATCTACAGGTGTATGTGTGTGCATGATCTAGGTTTGTAGGTGTGCAGAACCAGATTGATTTACAGGTGTGCAAGATCAGGGAGGATAGCAACATAACAGGGAGCAGTATCAGGCAAGATCTACTTGGAGTACTGGTGTGTACTCAGAGCATAGAGGAAGGCAAGGAAGATCCTTCCATAAGTAAGGTCTATTGAGGTGCAGGTTGTTGCAGGTTTAGGGGAGATCTACTTGGAGTATGTTTGAGTACTTGTAGAGTGCGTGGAGCACTTGTGGTGTGCGTGGAACACAGGTACAAGGTGAACACCAACTCAGTGTTTGAGTTCGGTGTTGGGACCTAAGAGAGAGAGCTTTGAAGAGAGAATTACTGTTCACTTGAGGTGTGGGAAGCCTCTGAAGAGGTGGTGGAGAAGAAGTGGCATCTTCTTTATTGTATTCTTTTCTGCAAGAGTTTTAATACAAGTTGTGTATTGTCTCTCATATCTTGTGTTATTTTTGGATTCTAGTTACTTGTTGATTCTGGTTATTTCCACATATTAAGTTTCTTGTATTTTGGTAATCAATTGTGTGCTTCTGGTATTCATATCCCAACAATATACAAGCTTAGAATTAGTATATAACACTCTTGAGCCAGATTGGTCAAAAAGCCTTTATCAGGCCAAGACTTGAGAGAATCACTATGTATAACGATGAGACTATGAGAGAGAAAATTCAATGGTTGGTTAAAACCTTTAATCCTCCCTTATTTAGGTTCCTTGTTCCTAAATGTACAAGAAGGGAACAAATTGATGAGGTTGTTGAGACTAGGAGATAGAAGAGAATAGAAAAGACTCATGGGTTTTATGAGAAGCAATGTTAGGGTTCATCTAAGCCTTATGAATTTGGAGAACTATGTGCCAAAATTAAAATGAGGTTGGATTTTCTCAAGGATTGGAAATGAGTTAAGTTTAGGGGTGTCATGAGTCTAAGAAATGGCCCAATTTGACTCCTTCAAATCTTCCGTTTTGACCCCATATAGCTAGCATTATATACATCAAACAAACCTCTTTATCTCATTCTTGTCATTATAAGCACTCAATGATTATGTTATCTATATATGTGATATTTTATGTTTAAACTATTTATTTATGCATTAAATAGTATTATTTATCATATTCATTATTTTGACATGGTTAGTAATAAAAAAAATACATAGATCTTAAAGCAAAATATGAGCAAATAGGGCACCCATAGCTGCAACATCGGTTGTATCCTTCACATTGCATTGGTAGCAATTAAAATGTTACCTATAGCATCATCTATATATGTATTTTTAGAATTATCAAAGTTAGTTAGTAGATTTGTGTGGATCTCCTCCATGGATTGGGGGATGAAACAGTTCCTAACTTATATGGAAAGGAAATTTAGTTTTAGATATAACAAACCATACTATTTTTCTAATTAGACCATCCCTTCTAAACATTTGTAACAATGTACTTGTTAGAATTGGATATATAAGGGTGAGAGATTCAAATTCCTTGGTATTCTATTGAAATTTGACAATGCTCCTTAAGAGCTGTGGAAATACGCCATTGATAAATTGAAGAAAAGGGTTGTTACTATATATCAAAACCCTTATCTTTAGCAGGTAAATTTTAGGTTTGTACCAATATTCTGGTAGGCACCCATGTTTACTATTCTTCTTATTGGTCTCCTTCTAAAGTCTCTTATAATAAATTAGCAAAGGTTACAAGGGGTTTTGTTTGGGCCAATGCTGAGCAAACTCAAGGATATCACATAGTTGCTAGGGATATTTGTTGCCTCCCTCAAGACAAAGGAGATATGGGCATTAATGATATCCATAAACTAAGTATTGCTCTTTGTGCTAAATGGGTGTTTTGAGTAATTAAAGCTAATCAGGGTATGAAATCCTCCTAATGAACTACATTTCCACAAATACTCTTATGGTAAGTCTAGTTGGGAAAATATTAGGTTTCACTCTCTGTTGATCAACACTACCCCAGTGAAAATTGAAGGTTCTTTTGTTGCCTAAATCATTTGGAAAGCTTTTGAAGCCATTTAACCTTTCTAAAATAGGTTGATGATGATTTTGGTAGTTTTATTTATTTCAATGATCACAATATTTGGTGGTCCCCCATCATGACCAATACCAATCTTCTCTTAGTGGAAATGCCAAGGATAAAAGCTCCACATTTATTTTAAAAAAAAATCATATTTTTGAGGATTTGCCTTCATCACATAATTATATTCCATGGCATATGTTAAAAGACAAATATAAATTGTTCAATTCATGATTACCTTCTATTTTATGTATCCAAGAATTGATGCCTAACATCATGCTTTATAAGATGGTTCTGCAACCTCCATGTGGTTGGTGGAAGGATTGGAGGTGGAATATTGACACTCAATTTCAAAATTACTCTCTATGTTTTATTTATCAAATTATGGGTCCATTATCACTAGTGTTAGACAAGTTAAATGGGTGCTTTAATTTAAATTCATTGCCAAGAATTGGCTCACCACACATAACAAAATTTAGAATTATAAGTTTAATCCCAAGCTTGTTCACTTCCTCTAGTGTCTGGGTTACCAAGGCCTCTTTCTTCGGGAGCATCTTTTACACATTGGGGTTGATCAGCCCAATTATCTAGCTTGCTCAAGAGTTGAGTCCTTCAAACACCTCTTTTGGACTTGCCCAAAATCTGAATCTACTTCACATTGGATTCAAAGTCTTTTCTAACCTTTCCATTTAGAGCCACTCTCCTAGTGTATGGTCTTCTTTGGGGATCCTTCTCAATGGTTGACTTATATTATTTCTCTTTGGAACTTTTTTAGAGCTATTATTTTATTTAAGCTATGGAAGTCTAGATATGTATCTATGTTTAACAATGAATAACCATCTCCTCGATTCTCTATTAATGACAAGGCAATTTTTATCTCTTTGACTCTTATGTAGATTCAAGCTCAAGCTGAGAAGGTGGCACTCAACTATTAATACTTACAAGAATCGCTCAGCGATTGGTGGGGTGAGATGGGGAGGGTTGGGGACGAGAGTGAGGTAGGAGTGCTCCTAGCACTATGGGTCGGATCCCTCTAGATCACCCACCTCATGGCTCTTATCCTCCGACACCCAAGTAAAGATGAAGTCACTCTCATAGTAGCAACCACCTCTCATGGTGGGGTGCAGATGTAGGGGGTTGGAGTTTTCCATTGCCCTATGAGAAGCTTGTTGTTGTCCTGTCACGGTGGAGCTTGCTTGTTCAAGGAGGTCGCCTAGTTGGAAGCATTGCTCAACCGTACTTTGGATGGGGCATCATTATTTCATTGGCACCTTCAGATAGCACTCAGGTTGATTGGGTGGGCCTTGATCCTCCTTCCGCTGAGCCTTCCTCTTCGAGTGCCCAGCTTTCCAATGATGATCTGTCATCACCTCCTTCTAGTGTTGCAGCGTGTCTTTGAAGAAATGTGTTTTATATATTTTTGCTAATTTTAATACCTTTGGGTTTTCATTATTTTCTAACATTATTTTTTATTTGAACTAAAATTTTCTTTCAATGTGAAATTTGTAATATACATTCGAACTGACCACTTTATTATTGTGACTGTTGTATTTTTTTTTTTTTTTTAATAATTAATAATAATTAAACTTTTTGATTAATAAAAGTTATATTGAATTTTATTTAATTATTTAAATTAAAATTGTTGACTGTAATATAATATAGGTTACATACCAAATTTCTAGGGCTGTTCTAGAAAAAGCTGGTTTAGAAATTCTCATCCGCAGATACTATTTTGTCGGTAAAACGGCTGCATCGCTCGTTCCCACGTTTACAATGTTTGTCACAAACCAAAATGTTTATCAATGGTTTGAACAAGTCCGCGCATCGCTGTTTTTGTGACTATTTGACTGCAATGGAAACCCCTAACGATGACAGCTGTCATTCATAACTCTCAATAAGGGAGAAACATTGCGGTTGACTTGAGTACAGCCCAAGCAAATAGTGGAGCACCGCAAGCTTCTCAAAACGATTCAACATACTTTGACCAACGTGTTACATAAATTTGAAATCTTATTTCAACGCCGACAACAGCTGAGAGTTTTCAAAATGTTTTCACACGCGAACTGTCTTTTAATTCTTCACTATAAATTTCTGCGGTGTCATTAGCGTTTCTGTCGAATTAACAATGGAAGGATCAGTTGAAATTAAGTTTGTGTTGGGTTTTGTTGTTTTCTTAACATGGTCTGCATCACAAATGGAAGCAGAGATACAATCTAAGAAGCCTCTATTTTCCGCCCTGTATGTATTCGGAGACTCCACCATTGATCCTGGCAACAACAATAACCTCAATAGTGTTGCCAAAGCTAACTTTCCTCCATATGGGAGAGATTTTCCTGATCATAAAGCTACTGGGCGATTTACCAATGGAAAATTACCAACGGACATACTCTGTAATACTCTTGTCTACTGCATTATGTCATTTAGTTATGGTCGAATTGAAGGATCTTTAAGATAAATTAGAGGTGTTTCTTCTTATATATTCATGATTACCCTGGCTAATTTTGCAATCTTTTGAACTATGGGTGTAGCTGAACTAGCGGGACTTCCGGATTTACTGCCAGCATCTTTGGATCCTCAATTCCAAGGAGAAAAATTGCTGACGGGTGCAAGTTTCGGTTCGGCTTCTTCCGGTTACGACGACAGTACCTCCAAAACATTGGTTAGTAAATACTGCGTTTTAGAAATTTTATTCTTAGATGGTGGTGGTGGTTGTTTCTATTTTGAAATAGAAATTTTGATCCAGATTTTGGATTAAGTGCGTGATAAAACTTTTGATCCAGTGTTGTATCACATCGCACGATCAAATGATATTTTTGGTAAAATTGTAAATTAAATTTTCTGAAGTCTAATGGATCCATCCAAAGCATCGATCAAAGTAACGTTTATTTTGCATTTACAGAAAGTGATAACGTTGGGGAAACAATTGGAAAATTTCAGGCATTACCGATTGCAGCTTGCGAATATGACTGGTCAGCTAAATGCCAGCAAGATAATCGCGGAAGCCATATTTGTTATAAGCACAGGAACTAATGATTTTGTAAACAATTATTATGTAAATCCTCTAATGACCAAAAAATACAGCCTTGTAGAGTACCAGGATGTTCTTTTACAGTCCCTTCGTGGGTTTGTACAGGTAATCAAAAATTCTCTGAGTGGACAGAAAGTAGACAGACGAAGTTTTCTGATTCGTTTGTAGATTGATGGTGTTGCAATTGTTTGCGTTTTTGCAGAGTATATACAGCGAGGGTGCTACGAGACTTGTTATCATTGGGCTGCCTCCATTTGGCTGTTGCCCTTCACAAATTACTTTGCACAATTTGCTGAATAACACCTGTTTTGAGAAGTTCAATGAAGTTGCCACTTCTTTCAATGATAAGACAATTGTATTAACAAAGGAGATGACTCTCAGTTTTCCTGATCTTCGAATAGCTTATTACGACATATACCAGAAGTTGTATGACATGGTTAAATTTCCTAATAAATATGGTAAGCACATATTTTATAGGTGTATGTTTCATATGTATCCCTTATTCTCACGATTTCTAAGAATACGATTGATTGTGGCAGGTTTTGGAGAAACAAGGAAAGGATGCTGCGGAACTGGTTTGTTGGAGGCATCCATCTTATGCAACAAGGGGAGCCCAACTTGTCATGACGCATCAAGATATGTATTCTGGGATAGCTTCCACCCAACAAGCGAAGCTTATAACATCATTGCCCAGGACTTGTTTCCAAAAGCTTTGAAACAGCTCAATTTATGATAATTCTACTGGATACTGATTTTGTTTTTAAAATCTCTTAAGGGGAGAGCAAGATTTCTCTTCATTGTTTAATTGTAATGCAATTCACAATCATATAAAAAGATTTCTCTTCATCGTTTAATTGTGATGCAATTCACAAGATTTCTCTTAATTGTTTAATTGTAATGCAATTCACAATCATATAATAAGATTTCTCTTCATCGTTTAATTGTAATGCAATTCACAATCTAAATTATATGATGGGAAATTCTAATGTTTGTATTAACATAAAATGATATGAGATTAAATTTTCGATGCATTGAATAATAAAATAATATATTAATATTGATAAATAAATGTAAATAATTTATTCATTGACCACCTTCACAAACGAACAAGAAAATGTCTTCCCACAATATTTTATTGGAGAGAGACGAACGAGAAAATATTGAAACCATAAAATAAAAGGGCCCAAACACATTAAAAACGCCCCCACCAAATGAATGAATTATCATAAATAAATAATAATCATCACTCTTTAAAAAAATTAATAATAATTTTTATTTATATTTAAACGATAATAAATTAAGTATCATTTCAAAAACATATTGCATTCTAAACATAGAATTCTGGTCAATATCATTTATTACTAAATATTTTTAAATATATATAAAAGTTAAAAGAGTATTTTTATTCCAAAACATTTTGATAGATAAGACACTATCATTTACTTATCATATATTAATCTAAATACGTATTATCAATAAATTTTTATTAAACATATACTAAAGAACACAGGTGCTATGATTAACGACTAGTCCATTAATTGCTCTAGAGTCTATTCTAGTGCTTACCCCCACTCTATAAACGTTTATAAGTTTCAAAGAAGGTATATAAAAATAAAACAACTACCAGCAAAGTGGATATGCTTTATACTTCATTTGTATCAAATAAAGTATATAAAAATAAAATAACTGCCAGCAAAGCGGATATGCTTCCACATATTTGAAAGTATAAAATAACTTGTCATTGGATGAAATTTTTCTGCCGCGTGGAGGTTAGCCGGATTCGGCTATGTCGGTTGTTTGCTGTACTTTTTCTGTATTGACACCATTTTTCAGGGATGACAACCTGGTATAAGACTTTACATTGCATATATGTATTTAAATGTGTTCTTGGCATTAAAATATAACTAAAATTGTCATTGTTTGCTGGGACCAGAGCAGCTCCTATCCTGTTGAAGACGAAAGCAAGGGGCCAAAAAAAAAAAATCTATTACAACTGCTAGATCCATGCAAGGAATTTTATACCAACATCTGTAAGTAGACAAGAAAAGAATCACTCTGACCAGTTAAATCATGAAAAAAAATGTGGAAATAATAAAACATCACAGGTTATATTTATGATAAGAAAGAACAAAAATGTGTGGATTTCAGCTTTATTGATTAACGTAATAGTTATATATTGATTCTTACACCTTGCATAGAACCTAATAATTCATCATGTAAATAAAACTTATACGAAATTCACGTGTATAACAAGACACTACGATCTGTATCTCCACAACCCATATATTATTATATAAAAACACGAGTCAATTGAATAAATAAATAGACTTCATAAACACTACGGTGGCCTGTGCTTCTTATTAAGGGAAAATATTTAATATTTGAGTAAGGTCTAATAGTTGAAAAGGGAGTCGAGGGTATGAAATTTAATTTTAAAATATTATTTTATTAAAGATAGATGTGAATTTTATTAATTATATATTTGTACTTAATATTTAAAATTAATATTTTGAATAGATTTATTAAAAAAATTTTATCTTATACATAATATTTTAAATATGTATTTTAATTTAAGAATTATATATATAAATATAAATACTGAATTCAAAAATATAAATTTTAAATTATTTATTAAATATAATTACTTTTTATTTTCTATCAATCAAAATATTATGAAATAAATATAAATGCTATATAAAATCTACAATCAATCATCCAAACCCAATTGGTCACTTCCCATGTCAAATAAGTGAAAGAAGATGCCTGACATGTAGTTTATAATGATCATGACCAGTCTAGGGGATTCTCTCTCTACCCATAGTCCACATCTAACTCCTCCTCTCTAATGATGTTCTCCCTCACATCAAGGGCTCTCCTTATGTCACAAACAAGTGAACAAATGGCAATGATCTAGGTGATGATATCAAAATCACATGATAGTAAAAGCATGATACTCACAATTATTCCACATAATTGTATAACAAAGCATGATATAATAATGAACCAATCATATAAAGTAAATCAATCCCTGATTGCATTGAAACCACACATTATTAATTATGTTTTGTGATGCTAATCACCAATAAGTGTCTTAAATCTTGGCATGGGAAAATGAGACATTACACAACACTAGTCATTGTAAGGGGTCTTGTTAGCCAAATTTTGGTTACCATAGACTAGTTCCATAAAAAACTTATCTATTCAAGCCTTCATCTTGATAGATAATCTTACATGTACAAATTTTTATACTAATTTGGTATTTTTCATTACCATTCCATTCTCAGTCCTTACATGATTGAAGAAAACATGCCAAGCTCAGCAAAATATTTAATTCATATTCAAAAAAATTCAAACAAAAACTTAAAATATAAAACTAATTTCTATAATATTTTATTTCAAATTTCACTCTACCCAATTACAATGCATAATCATTCTACATTTATTCATATGAAATAAAATTGTACAAAATATATTGTGTTATTGTTAGATTCTACACAATTGAATGTGAAAATGTGGATATGGCTTCGAATGTTTGTTAAAATCTAAATATTTTTCGTAGACCGATGAATCATTCTATGAATTCTTAAACTATAAAATTTTAGTTTAATTAAGTTTATGGTTTAGGTTTGATTATTGGAATTATATGTACTCATCAATTTGCAATCTCAATTTACAATATCAATTTGCTCTAGGGGTTTTCACCACAATTAATAATTAAATTTTTTGAAGCCATGACTACTTATAGTGGGATTTTTATATCTCACCAAGGCTATAAATTTGTAGTTACTATACTTTACTTCAATGTAGCTAATCTATGAATCATTTGGAATGAGTAATTATAGCTTAAAAAAATTTCCAACCATTTAAAGTTAACTTGTATAATATATGTCATGAATACAAATAAATAAAAAAAGTTTATTAATAATTACATCCATGCAAATAATCCTTCTTTCAATATTTTTCATGTTTAATAAAATAAAATAATTAACTACAAAACTGAAATAATGAAATAATTAACTCCAAACCATAAGACACATTCGATCATGACTTCTACATGTTCAATCACATATAATTATAAACTAAAAAATCATAGTAATGTAACATTTGTTTAAATATGAAATCGATAATAATTGTCACTTGAATGTACATAGGTGGTATCATTGGTGGAATCCCTAAAAGATTTCATTCACTACTAGGAGCCATTCAAAGTCACCCTTTAGTAGTGAAGATTATTTGTAAAATAATTTATTAAAAAGTGACCTTAATTGTTATTTTTAGTCAACAAGAAAATGTTCTCATCATAAATGTATTAAGTAATAATAGAGGATTACAAACAGATAATCCTAAATGAAGTTATGCCAACCATATCATTAATTAAATCACAATAACCACCTGTGACACATGTTAAATTCAAATGGCCATTAGTTTTTATAAGACCACTTTATCATAATGTCAAAAGAAATAAACCTAGAATACTAAAAAAAAAAATTCATTTCAGTCCTCATGTGAAGACGTACTCATAGATTGACTACACTGAATTGAACTAGATTTACTGGAGTACGAGAAATAACAAAAAGATTCATACACACTAAAAATATTATTTATTTTTTAACAAGCATTCCAAGCCATACTCACATTTTTTAAACCATTTGCTTTGTAGTATTAGTGAGGTATGAAAAACCTCACTTACAAGCACCGAGACCTACAAAATAACCAAGCAAACACAACATACAAAGTAGGAAGGAGTATGGCTCAATAAAGATGACACATAAGCTAAGAGAGTTGGTACGCATTTGTCATTGATCCAGAATGAAACAAAAAAGCATGGGTGAAATGATTCTGAAGTAGTGGCTATTAACTGTAGAGTGGTGAGTCATCACTACTTTGTAATATTCAACTAGGTGTATGCATTCTATGGGATACATAATTAGCTAAAGATTGAATGATGAAGCACTACATAAAAGAGTGCACTAGGCAAGACAAAATTACTCAGCCCAAATGATCCACATAATGACTAAACTTGGTGTAAGACATATTAATAATTGACAGAATGACTAAAGAAAATTGTTAATTTGTTGATAAAAATTAGAATCCATATTAACATTTCCAAAACCAAACGACACAATGTTAGTGAGGTATAAAAAATAATATGGATCACAGCCTTAGTGAGGTATAAAAAAACTTCACCTATAAACAATGATAGCAAGCCAAATATTGACAAAATAAATGTGAAAAATTCAAACCTTACACTTGTTGGAAATATTGTCATTGATGTCAAAGGTCTAGCATTGTTAGTGACAAAGGCCTCATAGCATTTATTGTCTAAAGGTGTTTTTAATATTCATATTATGGCTAAATATGTTGATATTTATTTACTATTACTGAATATATTTTTGGTTGCATAAAATCAAAACGAGGGCTCATGAAGAAGTCAAAGAGTCATAAAGAAAAAACAAAAGAGGGAAAAGATACATTTTCCCATGAAGAGTCACCTTGAGGAATTTGAAGGGTCACCAAGTAAAGACAAAAGAGGAAGGGCACATTTTTCCATAAAAAGTCACCTTGATGAATTTGAAAGGTCACCAAGATAAAGAAAAAAGGGGAAAGGATGCATTTTCTCATGAAGGGTCACCATGTGACTTTTTAAATAAAAGGATTTGAAGGTTCATGCAAGTTTGACACCATTTTCCATGAGGAGTGAATGGTCAAAAAGGGTGAATGACAAATGTCTTTTGGAAAGCTATAAATAAAGGCTTGAGAAGCCATTTGTAATATGCAAGAGAGTGCATGGTTTTTAATTATTTTATATAAGAAAAGAGGAGAGCATAGAAAGAGATATTGTAGAGTTATATCATTTATTGAGAAATCAATATTGAGAGATAGTTATGTTTTATACACAAGAGGGGGTGGTGCTCCCATGGGTTGGTGCTCCTGTGGGTTGGTGTTCATAAATAGTTGATGTGTTGGTGCTTAACAAAGGGGTTGGTGCTCCTACAAGTTGGTGCTCTTTCTTATACTTGAGATTGTTGTGTGGTTTTCTCACATTGGGTTTCCATGCAAAACTCCAATCTCTCTCTCTCTCTCTCTCTCTCTCTCTCTCTCTCTCTCTCTCTCTCTCTCTCTCTCTCTCATGTGGTGCATGTTATTGTTTTAGTTTTATTGCATATCTTAAATGCATGGTTAAGTGAAGTTTGATTAAGTAAAACTTTTATAAGATATATGATATATTGATTCACCCCCTCTTAGCATATCATGTTATTAACATTTGGTATAAGATTAGATTTCTTTGGAAAGACTTTAACAGCTTGAAGGTAGATCAGAGAACATATGACGAATGGATCGCATGAAGGTTTTTCTAAAAATAAGGTACCTTTATTTGATGTAAAAAATTATGCCTTTTGGAGTATAAGGATGAGGGCTTACTTGATGTCCTTTGGATTATACGTTTGACAAGTAGGGGTGAAGGAATAAGAAGAACCATAGATACTTGTGACTACTCCTAAAAAAAAGAAGGCAAATGAAAATAATGCTAAAGATTTAAATACTATTTTATGTGGTTGATGTGAATCATAATTTTTTAAAGTTATGTAATGTAATTATGCTCATGAGACTTGGGTAAAGCTTGAGAATATTTACAAAGGTGATGGATAGGTTCAACAAGCTAAGCTCTAAAATTTCAGAAGATAGTTTGAGAGTTTGAAGCTGGAAGAGGAAGAAAACATAGAAAGTTATCTTTTATGAGTTGATCAAATGTTAATCAGATTCAAGGCCTTAGAGAAAATTTAGAAGAATTAGTGGTGGTAAAAAATGTTTTTAGATCTCTACCAATGAGATATGATGCAAAGGTTTCAATAATCAAGGAGATAAAGAATCTAGCCAAGCTAAAAATGGATGAACTACATGGTATTCTTTTAGCATATGAGATGAGGATCAAAACAAGAAAAAACCTCAAAAATAGAAGCTGCTTTCAAGACATTAAAGAAAAAAAGGATAAAATTCAAGAATCAAGTGACAGCTCTAGCAATGTGGAAGATGACAACATAGATCTCTTCATCTACAAGCCAAAAAAAGGCACACGTAAATATCAAAGAAAATTGCCATTTAAATGTTTTAAATGTGATAAGATTATACATTTTGCAGCTAAGTGCCCATATAAGAATAATGGTGATAATGAAGAAGAAAAGTCTACCTACAAGAAGTAATTCAAAGGTAAATTCAAGAAGAGATTTGAGAAGAAGATTTTATATTATAAAGTTCCTAGCTCAACCAAAGATAGTAAAGTCAGTGACTTAGATGAAGAAGAGATTCTATTCATGACCATACATGAAGATGCCTCCATAAGTAAAAGTACAGATGATCAAGAAGAAGAATATGATGAAGGTGAGGTGAATCTAGAAGGAGAACTTATTTGTGCCTTAGAAGAATTACAAGCTATTGATAAGAAAAATCAAAGATTGAAGATCTAGATAAAACAAATGAAAAAGAGTCAAAAGAAATAATTGAATATCTAAAAGTACACATTGAAGAAGCCAAAAATATTGAAGAAGATCTAACAGCTCACTTGTAAAAACTAAATGGAGAATGTGAAAGGTATGTTGTTGAAATTACCTCTTTAAAAGTAGATCTTGAGAAAACAAATAAAGTAGTTAATGATAAAGCAACCAATGATTCAAAATTTAAAAATAACATTAATATGTTCAATAAGATATTAGAAAGCCAAAAATCAATATCATATAAGATAGGTATTAGTTTTGAAAATAAAAAGAGTTATGCTGAAGTTCTTACAAAAGAAGAAATATAAAGAGAAGAAGTTAAGAATGTAGAGGATAACTCAAATAAAGAAGGATAGAAAGAATAGAGTAACAAAAGACAAGAAGGTCAAAGATACATAAATTAGAATAGATTATATTTTCATGGTTATTAATTTTATTGTAATAGTTATGGTCATAAGAAAATAGAATGTCTGAAAAGAGCTAATAATTTTAGAAATAAGGAGAAGAAAACTCATGCAGAGTCAAGTAGACGCCACAACTCTTTTTCTCCTCTGTTAGAATTTGATGAAGAGGCCATAATATTTTACAAGTAAAATAATTTTAGACACATATCCGGGTATTATAGAAGTATGTTTGAGTCAATCAAGAAGGACAAAAGTTTCAAAGCTCCATTCATCAAGAAGACAGTATAGATAGGTTCATGGCAGAGAAAACAACTTGAAAAGTCTATGCTAGTCCAGCCAACTTTGCATACAAAAAATAAATAAAAACCATGGTTCATTGATAGCAGATGTTCAAGGCACATGACATGGATAAGAGCAAGTTCATAACTCTAAAGAATATCAATGGTAACATAGTGAAATTTAGAAAAAATACAACTGTTAGAATAGATGGAAACGGTACATTAAATTTGGATAATGGTATAACTAAGACTAAAAATATTTTATATGTAGAAGGTCTTAAACATAATCTACTAAATTTAAATCAAATGTGTGATCAGGGACACACACTAAATTTTTATATATAAGGTTGTAAAATTAGGAGAAAAGATTCAGATGTGTTGATTGTAGATTATTAGAAGATAGGCAACAATTTATATATGTTATCAAATATCAAAGGTCAAAAATGTTGTTTGATTTAGGTTGAGAAAAGTTGGCTATGGCACAAGAGAATGGGACACATAAATTTTGGCAATCTTGTTGACATCAGCAAGAAGCAAGAATTTATAGATCTTCCAAATATTACAAAGCCCTCCAACAGGCTTTATGAACCATGTCAACATGGGAAGTAGGTTAGAAGATGGTTCAAAACAAAAGAATACTCGACCAATTAGATGTTAGAGCCTATTCATACTTATTTGCATGGACCTATGAGAACTTAATTTATTCAAGGTAAGAAATATTTCATGTTACTTATTGATGATTTTACACATATGACTTGGGTGATGTTTTTAAATAAAAAATTTGAAGCTTTCAACCACTTTAAAGCATTCAAGGCTTTTTTTTAGAATGAAATTGATTTGAATATTAAGTTCTTGAGATTAAATTGAGGAGAAGAATTCATGTCAGATGATTTTATTGAGCATTGTGAAGACCATGGTATAAAGAGACATTATTTAGCACTCAGAACTTCATAGTAAAATAGAGTAGTTGAGCAGAAAAATAGAATAGTTTAGGAGATGGTGAGGACAATGATAAATAAATCTAAGATACTAGATAAATATTGGAGAGAGGTAGTAGGTACAATAGTGCATATTCAGAATCGAGCATTATTGAGATTCAATAGTGACAAGACACCCTATGAGCTATGAAAATATAGTGAGGTATGTTTGATTAGTTTAGAGTTTTTGGTAGTAAATGCTTCATAAAGAGAATTGATAAAAAAATTGGGTAAGTTTGAATCTAGAACAGAAGAAGGTATATTTCTTAGATATTCTAGAAAAACTAAAGCTTATAAATGTTATAACAAAAGAACTAAGAATATTGTTGAAAGTGCAAGTGTTAATGTAAATAAAAATGTAGTATAAAGATCCAGTGATCTAGTAGACACTCTTGAAATCATTAAAGAAGAATATTTTGAAGAAACTTTTGCACCAGTGGTGAGGCTAAAGGCTATTAGAATGTTTGTTGCATATTTAGTGTTAAAAATTTTCAAAGTGTTTTAGATGGATGTCAAGTCCGCCTTTATGAATTGGAATCTATAAGAGGAGGTCTAAATTGAGTAGCCTAAGAAATTTATTCTCTTAAGTGATAGTAGCCATGTATGCATCAAAAAGAAAGAACTGTATGGATTAAAATAAGCTCCCAAAGCTTGGTGTGTAAGACTTGATAAGTACCTACAAGATCAAGGTTTTAAGAGAGGTTTTGATGACAATAATCTCTAAATCAAGACATAAGATGAGAATCAATTGTTTGTTTTGGTATATGTTAATGACATAGTATTTGGAGGAAACATTAAAAAGATGACAATTTTTTTTGATAATATGCAAAAAGAATTTGAGATGTCTATGCTTAGAGAATTGTTATTTTTTTTAGGGTTGTAAATATCTCAATTAGAAAAAATAATTTTCATATCTCAAAACAAATATGTCAAGGAGATGTTAAAAAAATTTGGTTTTGAGGATTATGCACCAGTTGGCACACCAATGGGTATAGGAAACAAGGTAAGTAAGGATGAATATTCACCAATTATAGATCAATCTTTTTATAAATATATTATTGGTAGTCTTTAATATTTAATAGCATCAAGGCTAGACATCATGCATGCAATAGGCATGGTTGCAAGATATCAGTCAGCTCTGAAGGAGAGTCATATTCAGTTGATGAAAAGAATATTTAGATATGTCAAGGGGACATTGGATTGTGGATTGTGGTATCTCATAGCTAGAGCTTACTCTTTGGTTGTTTATATAGATGTAGATTGGATAGGTTGTTTTGATAATTAAAAAATACAAGTGGATGAGTTTTCTTTCTCGATGATAGTTTAATATCTTGGCTAAGCAGGAAGCAAAACTTAGTATCACTTTCTATAGTTGAAGTAGAATATATTACAACAGTGTTGTATTTTACTAAAATGATTTAGATGAAGCAAACTTTAGAAGACGTCAAGGTAAAAAATGATGAACCTATCTCTATTTTTTGTGACAACACAAGTGCTATTAATATTTCTAAGAATCCAGTGATGCATTCAAGAACAAAATATATTGTTATCAAATATCACTTTTTGAGAGAGTAGGTGGTAGATCAACATGTTAAAATGGAATATATCAGTATTACATAACAGATTGTAGATATTTTCACAAAGGCACTACAAAAAAATGCATTCAAGTATCTATGGGAGAAGTTGGGAGTAATTTCTTTTAATTCTTGTCATTGAGGATCAACGTCAGTTGAGGGGGAGCTATGTGTTAGCCCTAAGATAGACCCTTTTCTATTGATGTCAAATGGGGAGAAGAATAGGAAAAGGTATAGAAATAGGTACATGAATAGGTACAAGTACATGGATACTACAGTAAGAGGGAGTTACTATATTTTTTTTAGATGGTAGTATGTGTAGATTGGCATGTGTAGTACATGTTATAGGATGTGTTAGTTTTATTTTGAGTTTGTCATCAATGATAAAGGAGTTTGTAAATATTGTCATTGATGTCAAAGATCTAGCATTATTGGTGACAAAGGCCCCATAACATTTTATTGTCTAAAGGTGTTTTTAATGTTCATATTTTGGCTAAATGTGTTGATATCTATTTAATATTAATGAATATACTTTTGGTTGCTTGTCTTCAAAAATAGGGCCAATGAGGAAGTCAAAGAGTCATGAGGAAAAGACAAAAAGGGGAAAGGACACATTCTCCCATGAAGGGTTACCTCGAGGAATTTGAAGGGTCACCAAGTAAAGACAAATGAGGAAGGGTGCATTTTTCTATGAAGAGTCACCTTAAAGAAATAAAAAGGGGAAAGGATGTATTTGCTCATGAAATGTCACCATGTAACTTTTCAAATGAAAGGATTTGAAGGATCATGTAAGTTCGGTGCCATGTTCCATGAGGAGTGAAGGGTCACAAAGGGTGAATGCCAAAGGTCTTTTGGAAAGCTATAATAAAGGCTTGAGAAGCCACTTGTAATGTGAAAGAGAGTGCATGGTTTGTAATTATTTTATATAAGAAAAGAAGAGAGAATAGAAAGAGAAATTGTAGAGCTCTATCATTTGTTGAGAAAGCAACACTGAGAGATAGTTGTGTTTTATACGCAAGAGGGGTTGGTGCTCTTGTGGGTTGGTGCTCACAAATAGTTGTTGTGTTGGTGCTTGGCAAAGGGGTTGGTGCTCCTGCAAGTTGGTGCTTGTGAACTTTGTAATTTGAGTTGGTGCTTATTCTTATACTTGAGATTGTTCTCCATGGTTTTTTCCACATTGGGTTTCCACTTAAAAATCTTCTCTCTCTCTCTCTCTCTCTCTCTCTCTCTCTCTCTCTCTCTCTCTCTCTCTCTCTCTCTCTCTCTCTCTCATGTGGTGCATGTTATTGTTTCAGTTTTATTGCATATCTTGAATGTATGGTTAAGTGGAGTTTGATTAAGTAAAATTTTTATAAGATATATGATATACTGATCCACGCCACCTCTCAATATATCCTATGCTTAACAAGACTATCATTAAAATTTGTAACTTAAAATAATTCATTTTGAATGATTCAATGATCGACTACACTAAAATTAACTAGGTAGCTTAAGAGTTTGAGGAATGATGGCAACTAAAAAATAAAATTGTTTTATTTTCAATAGACATTGAAAGCCTATAAACATTTTTTAACTGATTTGGGTCATAGCCTTAATGAGGTATAAAAATCCTCACCTCTACATAGTGATGGTAGCTGACGGTAAGCTCTCATGCAATGGTTGCTACTCTTCTAATCATATTGTCTCCCAAACACTTCATTTCCTCTTCCATTCAACATTAATGGGCATACATTGTGATGGCCCAATGGGGACAAATGTGGTGACGAATGTGTGAGAAGGTTGACTACATAGATCGATTACACTAAAATTAACTATAGTTTAGGAATGTGAGGAATGATGGCAAGTGAAAAAACAGAATTATTTTATTTTCAGCAAACATTCAAATCCATAAATTAACATTTTTTAAACGATTTCAGTTACAACCTTAGTGAGATATAAAAATATTCACATGTACGCAACGATAGCAACCAACGACAAGAGATCATGTAGTGATTGTTGCTCTTCCAATAATCCCATCTCCCAAACTCTCCATTTCCTCTTCCCTTCAACAATAGTGTGCATGCAATCTGATGGCCAAATGGGGATGAAGGTGCAAGAAGGTCAACATCAAATAGAATGGTGATTGGTGAATTGAATGCATGGCAATCTGTAATAACTATAGTGTGGTGAGATGTTAATGTCTTGTCACCTCAAATGGGGTGTATTCATTTAATGGGTTGTATGCTATCAACCAATGTTTAAATGTCCAACTTTTCACATCCACTTTGATTTTTGTGGGTGATGTTTCCATCATCGATAGGTTGGACCTCCAAACTAGCATCATAATGACCTCTTGCATAACAATCAAAACTACATGTCCATAGTACTATGTCAGATGTTCAAAATCTAAAATTAAAAAAATTGACACGCTAAACTATCTATCAATATCAATTTTACATAATAATGTGATACGGTTTAAACACCACATAAATGAAAAATTTAAGACGAACGACTATTAAATCCTCTGACTTAATTAGAAGATCAATTTTTTTTGAAAACCTAAACATTAAGCTCTTTCCAATACATAAGAATGGTGGGATCAACATTAAAAAATTAAAAATGAAAAATGAAACAAATCGGTTGCAATGACTTCGGGATATTGAAGAATATGCAGAAAATGGATTTCTTATAAGACTTTTGAATCTTTAAAACAAATACAACTGGCTCAGAGATATCGAAGAATATCCAGAATATGGATTTCATAAAAAGGCCTTTCAAACTTTAAAGCAAATACAACTGGACTCCCAAACCTTTGTCAACATCCTCGAGCGACTGCCAAATGGAGCATCCTTTCTTAAAACTACAAAACTTTAATGCAGTAGAGCAATATATATTCATTGTGTATATATTTTCAACTTAGAAAATGAACATCTGATGTTACAAAATGCGTTGGAAAAGACCATAATGCCTCTGTCAAGTTAAGTATTCTGCGATTTCTGTAGATATGTAGTATTTTAATGTCCTTGATAGCTACAAAGCGGAGGTGTAACTGTTAACATGAAATGCAAGACCTTTTTTTGGAGGAGATGACGTGTTAAGACCAAGAGCTAACTAAAATTTAATATTTTTTTTCAAAGAGTGGAAAACGCTAGCTATGTGGTAAATATTAACAATATCTATCGCCCCAAATGGAGAAAGTAAGCTAACAGATATCCAAACCTAAACTCTAAATATACCGGAAATAATGTCAAAATGGACAAGTTTGATTAGGAATTGAATATTTTTTAATATTTTATTTTTATATGGATGATTTTTATTATTCATTTAAATAAAGAAATAATAGTAAAAAAATATTATCTTTTAAAATATTCACTTAAAATAAAATAAATTTTTATAGATATTAAAACATTCAATTAAAATGAAGTATGATTTTTGACAATTTGAAATCATGAATTTAAATAAGATATATGTTTATTTAAAAATATCAGGGTTTATAATTTATGATATTTTGAATGAAGAAAATGAATAAGTAAATAATTTTTTATCATTTTTTCTCATCTATTTTTTAAAATCTTAATAATGAATCATTAAGCATAATTTTAAGCTTTAATTATATAAAAATGTCTTTCATGAAAAAACCATTACTAAAATTTTGTTTAAATATATATTAATCTAATACCTAAACATAAATTTCTATCTTTTCACTGATATTTGTATTGATTATATTTAATTAGTAAAACCATAATTATTAATTAAAAATATTTGAAGGTCATTTGTGTTAAACCATTATATTCAAGATAAGCCGCAATCCTCTACTAATGTTTGCATGACATCTAAATTTTACTTAGAGTGCACTTGAAGACGTGCCTCTATTTACGTACTCAAATTCTATACCAATAAAAAATTTGCATGAGGTATTAATAATTTTATTTAATTAAAATATTAGCATAATGTTATGTGCAAATATTTTAATGTGCGAGATTCAAACTTGATTGTAATTAACGCACTTGAAATGAGTTCCTTAAATAAATAATTGTGAGGCGTGCCTAACTTTAAAAACTCGTTCCTAAGCTTTAGGGTTAAATAGTTTATGCCTATAACAATTCCTATTGTTAATGGACGCTAGGGCTAAAATATATAATTTTGTTTTTTAAATGCTCATCTCATAGAGAAAAGAAATGGTAGATAGGCAATTGTGTGCATGATTTATACTATGTTTTTAAAATATTAAACATATGCTACTTTCATAGTTTATTAGAATGCGAGAAAAAAGGTTAAAAGTATACACCTTTTTTTTTAAACTATCTTGTTATTTTCATTAAATATTTTTGTTTAAGGGTTATATTTTAGTGATTTTTAATCACTTATTTATAAATGTATAGATAAAATGAAAGAAAAGTGGGAAGGGATTATATCCTTTTCTATATATTACATATAGTAAAGAGGAAATTATATTATGAATTAATTATATTAGCAATATTGAAGTGATGTTTATTTCTATTATATTTGAAGAAGAAAAATATTGAAAATTTTATAGAATAAACTTTGTAAAGTAATACATGTTTATTTAAAATTAGCAAAATAAACTTTCAAAATCATAACAAGGTCCGACTACATAAATCTTCTTTTTCATTTTTTTATTTGAAAATGATGATATCTTTTATGCTTCCTAATTTTATGTAACTAATGAATAAAAGAGAGATTTAAATGACATTTACGAGACCAATAGTGTATAGGGCATAATAATCAAATTTGTAGGACTCTCTGTATTAAAATATGTAGAGTTAGTTTAACTTATAATTTGACATTACATTAATAAAAAATATGAACACAAATAAATTAAGTTTAACATTGTCCAAAATATTAAGAGTTAAATTATTACATGATATCGGAATATTCCTCCACATTACTCATTTGTGCATAACATGTACTTATAGAAATCTATTGATATGACATATGAGTGAGCCATTTCTTTCAAAATAATTAAGACCTTTTCCAGTCACTAGTTAAAATGTAACTTCATACCATTCTATGACAACATATTTCTATGAGGAATTTTGTAAAAAAATCTACATGTCTTATGTATATTATTACTTTGAGTATGTTAGTAAAGGCTAATTGAACAAATTTATTCAAAATTTGATGTTCGAAATTACCACCTCTAATGTAAAAAATTGATGATGATTATCCATTCAACATTGCATTTTATATGTTAGGTAGTACAAAAATTGAATAACATCATATGAAAATACACACAATGGCTACAAACTTACCCAATGAAATAAATAATCTCATATTGATAATCAAAACTGATACATTAGTGGTTGCATCATATCCTTTCACTTTCTCTATTAGAAAATTCCTTACACATTCATTTTACTCTAAAAATACTTTTCACCATCCTTTGAATTTTATTATAACACATGGCATGGTAGACACTAGGATTTGAAGAGCCCTGTTTTGTACATTGTCACGGTCATTAATCTTATTTTGAAAAATCAATAGATTTAATATTTCAATTAGTTGTACGAATATAATTATGTATTTCAAATGGTTCATCAGTTACTCTTGGGGTCAAATCTCTTCAAATAATTTTACACTCATTCACATTAGAAAACCCTACATCATGAAAATAAAAATTTACATCCAACTATTAATCATTAAAGACGCTTTGTTTTAGCCACAATTATGTTCTAACTAGAATTTAGATTGATTTCAACCAAACTATGCAAGTTAAGCCTAGGAATCATTGACTATCCCGATTCCATTTTCACATCAATAATTAATGCTCAAAATTATGTTGAGGCTTTCCTATTTCGGGTATTATCTTGTACACAACAATAACCTCTCATAAATCCATTTCTAGTCAACTTGCAAACTAAAAAAATGATAGATTGACCTTTGGACACATTAAACGGGCACTTAAACAATTACTAAAGTGCAAAAAAGCTAAGAAGAATGAATTAACTAAATAAATTAAATTAAATGCTTAAGTGAAATTTCCATGTGCAATTAGTGATTTTTTTTTTTTAAATTATAATAAAAATGTTACCATGATGATGTTATCATCTTCAAAGTAAAGGAATTGAAAATATCTCCTTTAAAGCCTTAAATTCAAAAATGGAGAGCCATGCCTAATAAATGGGATCTCTATCCCAAATATTAAATGCTTGTCCCCTCCTTAACTAAACTAGGGATAATCTAAAACTAATTGTTGTTAACTCTAACCTAACTACACTTGGGTTAGAATTTGTTTGGAAGGCTATAAATACAAGGCTCCACCCATTATTCAACAAGTTGTTTTGATGTAATGTTATGATGCAAAAATACCTTCAAGGAGTCTCTTTGTGTAGTGTTATAATGCTTATTTGTTGAGATGGAAAAGCTAAGCCAAAACTAAAGCCAAGCCCAACATTACCAAAATAACAAAGAGAGACAATGCAAAGAGAACCATTGCTAAATAGTCATTGAGCACATGATCGAGCACATTCCTCCATTGCCAACATACAACTCTTACTATTAAAAAAAGTAAATAATGATTATTTTATCTTCTATTGATAATTGCTTGTATCATTTTCTTACTTTTCAAATGTCTACCCTTGATATATTAGCTTAATTAATGTGATTTTATTTTCATTATACTAACACAATACTAATCTACACTACTCGATTCCTATTGATCACCATAATACTCTAGGACTTGATATAGGTGGTAATAGGATAACAATCCGTCATTGCATCATGTCTAGATTATCCTCCTCCAAAATTAATGATTGGTATTCTTTGAAGTGTAACCATTTGTGCATTGTGCCTTAAGATAGCCTTTAGAAATTTTGTTTCGGTTCGGCTTCTTCCGGTTATGATGACAGTACCTCAAAAACTTTGGTTAGTAAATATTGCGTTTTAGAGATTTTATTCTTAGATAGTGGTGGTGATTGCTTCTATTTTGAAATAGAGTTTTTGATCCAGATTTTGTATGTAATTTCAGATAATGTGCGTGATAGAACTTTTGATCTAGTTTTGTATCACATCGCATAATCAAGTGATATTTTTAGAAAAAATGTGAATTAAATTTTCTGAAGTCTAATGGATCAATCCAACAAAGTAACGTTTATTTTGGATTTGCAAAAAGTGATAACGTCGGGGAAACAGTTGGAAAATTCTAGGCATTACCAATTGCAGCGTGAGAATATAACTGGTCAGTGAAATGCCAGTAAGATAATCGCGGAAGCCATATTTGTTATAAGCACAGGATCTAATGATTTTGTAAACAATTATTATGTAAATCCTCTAATTATAAAAAAATACAGCCTTGCAGAGTACCAGGATGTTCTTTTACAGTCCCTTTGTGGGTTTGTACAGGTAATCATTAATTCTTTGATTGTACAGAAAGTAGACAGATAAAGTATTCTGATTCATTTGTAGATTCATGGTGTTGCAATTGTTTGCATTTTTGCAGAGTATATACGGTGAGGGTGGTACGAGACTCGTTATCATTGGGATGCCTCTATTTGGCTGTTGGCCTTCACAAATTACTTTGCGCAATTTACTGAATAACACCTGCTTTGAGAAGTTCAATGAAGTTGCCACTTCTTTCAATGATAAGACAATTGTATTAACAAAGGAGATGACTTTTAAGTTTTCCTGGTCTTTGAATAGCGTATTACGACTTATACCAGAAGTTGTATGACATGGTTAAATTTCCTAATAAATATGGTAAGCACATTTTTCTTAGGTATACATGAATTGATTGTGGCAGGTTTTGGAGAAACAAGGAAAGGATGTTGCGGAACTGGTTTGTTGGAGGCATCCATCTTATGCAACAAGGGGAGCCCAACTTGTCATGACGCATCAAAATATTTATTCTCGTATAGCTTTCACCCAACAAGCGAAGCTTATAACATCATTGCCTAGGACTTGTTTCCAAAAGATTTGAAACAGCTCAATTTATGATAATTCTAGTAGATACTGATTTTGTTTTTAGAATCTCTTAAGGCGAGAGCAAGATTTCTGTTCAGTATTTAATTGTAAAGCAATCAAAAGTATATGATTGAAAATCCTAATGCTTGTATTAATATAAAATAACATAAGATTAAATTTTTAGTGAATAAAATATTAAATTTGTGTTGATAAATAAATGCAAACAATTTATTCATTGACCATCTCCACAAATGAACAAGATAATGTCTTCCTACAATATCTTTATCTTAAGAGAGATGAGAAAAATTCCTCCATAACAGAGGATTTTATAAGAAATGTTTGTATTAATTTTGGACTTCCAAAACAATTTCAAAATCTACATGTGGAGAGGGTAAAGACACCTACATAACAAAAAAAATTATGAGGAATGTTTCTATCTATTATTATTATTATTATTATTATTATTATTATTATTATTATTATTATTATTATTATTATTATTATTATTATTGAATGAAATAAACATAAATATATAAGAAAATAAAATAAATGTAAACAAATAATTATAAAAAATACAATTCAAAATTATATATATATATCCCACTAAATAAATTGATATTGTGTATATTATATTTCGTATTTCAATATATTATAGATTACAATATATTATATTATATAATATACATTATATTGGTGAAATTCAATTTCTCTTTTCTATATACAAGGGCCACCACACTAATAATCTCAAGGAAGGTATGGCAATCTTGGTGGCAGTTGAACAATGTTGTCAACATGGCTGGAACAAGATTATTTGCGAGTTGGATTCACAGGGAATTGTCAATTTATTGAATAAACAAAACTTTGCTACTGTGGATTGGCATTTGGCCGCAGTTGCTCATCAGAACCTTCAGCGATGTACCTCCTTGGAATCTGTGACTTTTACGCACATCCCCCGTGAGTGGAACGGGGATACCGACTGTCTGGCTAAATGGGCTTGCGAGCTTGGACCGCCTTGGAGCATATTGGATCATACGATGCTTCCCTTGAATCTCTCGCAAAAGCTGGATCAACTTGTTGACCAAGGTAAAAATTTGTAATTATCTTGTTTCTGGTTTCGATTTCAATAAATTTTTACCCCTCTTTTAGTGTGTGTGTATATATATATATATATATATATATATATATATATATATATATATATATATAAATATAATATTAATTTACAATAATATTTACAAACTTTAAAAATGATATAATACATATAAATATATATTATTAATTTTTATTTCATACATAATATAAAAACAATAGTGATAAAATATATATTATAATATAAAATTACATTATATTAATCTTCTTCTAAAATAAAAATATTGTCAAATGATTTGTAGTTCGACTTATTTAGTAAATTACATAAAAGATAAAACAAATTTAAAAATATTTATTTTCGAAAGATTGCAGTAAGAAGAAAGGAATAATACTTTTAACATGTGATATCTTAAAAAATGGAATTTAAATAGACACTTTCACCATCTAACTTATTGAAGCTGATAAAATACGGGAGTATAGATTTGTTCAAAAACGTAAATTAGTTTATATTCAATCAAATAAAAATTCTAATATATCAATCGCACGGCCAAGATATCTGCTACATTCACTAAAAGGGACAGGTGATTTATTGATGTTTTTACAAGATTTGAAGTAACTGTCGAGTATGCCCTATTAATTTGTTGAACCTGGTTGTGAAAAGAAGTAAAAACTTGTCATATTTTCTTCTATTTGGCATTATCAAGATTATAAAGAAATCTTACAGATTATTTTTTGGTTGTAGATTTGTTTTTGCTACAATTTAAGGTCAGTAGATTATTTCCAATCAGAGAAGTGTTTAATTTGGATAGATTGAAGGAGAGAAAATGATAAGGTGCAAGACATGTTATTCCCATCGTTTCATGTTTTTGGGTTTGAAGATAGAGGATGTTTTCATCATAAGTTTTTTGTTTATATGATATTTAGGTATAATTTATCTTAAACCATGTTAGAAAATAGTCGCATCATTTATGTAATGGGTTTGCTTAGAGAATTGATCTTATGGCTCAATAATCGACAAGAAAAAAAAAATGATATCCCAAGACAATCGAAGGTCGTGAGTTTGAACCCCGACCAGACCAACTATATTTCTCTCACGATATATCTATAACTATTTTTAATCTAAATTTTTGTCCCTTTTTTTGGGGGTTGTTTTTAATGTAAACTTTTGCCCTATTTTTTAGAATCAAGCTCTAGCATTAATAGTGAAAAAAATAAAAAAATGAAAAACATCACTATTTGATGGTTACAATGGAGTGAAAACACAAAATTTACAAGTAAATTGATTTATCTAAGATTTTCCTTTATTCTTCACTATTAATCAAATTCTCATTTTTAAAGGCTTGGTTAAGTCACATCTTTTGGGTTTAATTTTCAAACATTTTTTTTCAAAGATTTGAATTGTAGTGGGAGACATTCCATTGATGGTCTCAAATTCACAAGCTAGAGCAGGTGTCTTTGTTTACATCACCATGATGGCTTCTATGCTTGGTATTTTACATGAGAAGTCCCCATCCCATTCTCCATTTCCATCCTAGGCCTTGTCCATATCCCTATCTCCATCCCCCTTCAGTCCATATCTCCTTTTAAACAAAAATGTAACAAACCTAGTGACAAAGTTATTCAAAAAAGTTTTCCCACACAATTATGGACATGAGTTATTTTTCAAAGCTTATATAAATCACATGCCTCATTTGTATCTAGATCATTGAAAATATGTCATTCATATGTTTGATTTTTAAAAAATTTGTGGATGTCTTTTATAGTAGATGTAGATGTAGTATATATAGTTGGTCATGTCGGCTTACAACATGTTCACAGAGTTCTACTCTAAAACAAACATCTATCGAATTTGATATTTTTATTTTTGCAAATAGGGTATTTACGACAAAAAGAAGTGGTGACTTCAAGAATGTGACAAGACCTATATCTAATCACCTCTGCCATGCTGCTAAACAAAAAATATCAAATTTGTTGCCATGTATTCCTCTGTGAAAATTGGTGTATTAAACTATGAATGGTGGACAAGTGATGTTGATGTTGGAGGAGTAGCGGCAGGCTCCCACTTCTAGCCCAACATCTTGCACTTTTAGTGGAGGCCAATAGGGAGATTGAAGAGATGTGTCTCTTTCCTCTGAATTTTAGATATGATGATTCCTTATTATTCAAGATAAATAAATAATTCAATCATAAGTATAATTTATAAGACAGAGCAAACTTCTAAAGAGTAAAACAGATTTATCTTGTTGTGTTCATTATTCATTGTGTTGCAATTTTTGATTGTTTTAATTTTTATCATAAAACTAACATGGTATCAGAGTGGGTTTGAAGAAGATCATGATCAGAATTGTCATTGTAGCAATACTCTCTATTGTTCTTTATATCTCTTGTCTATCCCTATTTAAGTCAAGTTGGTGAACAATCTTAAAATTGAGGATAGACTTGAAGGAGCATCCAACTTCACATCATGGAGGTTTAAATTCATGCTCACCTTGGAAGAAAATTACTTGGCTGAGTTTGTGGAAACCAAAGTTCCCAAACCATTAGAGGAAGAAGAGAAGTTGTAGTTGAAAAAGAAAGACATCAATGCGAAGAAGATATTGGTTGACTCCATTAAAGATCATATTATTCCAATTGTCTCCAAGTTGAAGATGGTAAGGGACATGTTTAAAACCTTGGAGGAGATGTATGAAATCAACAACACCAGCTGGGATCTTGCATTGAAGCAACAACTACATCATGTGAAAATGGCAAAATGAGAAATAGTTATTACTTACTCTATGAAGATTTCAAAATTAAGAAATCAACTCTCTACAATTAGTCATGTAGTTGATGACAAAGACTTGACCATGCTTGATCTCATTGGCCTTCCTTCATCATGGGAATCCTACATTCAATGAATTAGTGCAAGATCAAAGCTTCCCAAGTTTGATTGATTGAGGGTAGATTTCATTCAAGAAGAGTCTAGATTGGTCACTAGAGGAATTGTTCAAAGCTCTACCAATGAAGACATTCATGTCCTTGCCTCTCAATCATTTAAGAAGAAAAGCAAGAATGAGAAGAACGGATTCTTCAAGAGGAACACAAATAATGGAACTAATGGTGCTCCCACTTTCAAGAAGAAGAGGGACCTCTCCAAAATCTAATGCTTTAGGTGCGATAAATATGGCCACATTGCCAAACATTGTCCCTTCAGGCCTAAGTAACAAGCCACCATTGCATATGTTAATGATGCCTCTCCTCAGGAGGAATCGTGTGAATATTTGTTCTATTTGGCATTATCAAGTAATGTACCTACCGACATCAACACTTGGCTGATTGATAGTGGTGCATCTTGACACATCACTGGTTTTAATAAGGATTTATCAAACTTGATGGAGAGAAATTCTAGTGAACAAGTTATCATTGGAGATGATGCTAGCTATTCAGTGAAAGGGATTGGGATCTCTACTCTCCACTAAAAATCTAGCATTAGTCTAAGGTTAAGTGATGCTCTCTATGGTCTAGGCATCAAACAAAATTTGGTTTCCATTTTAGCCTTAGAAGATAAGGGTTATCAAGTTTCCTTCTCCAAAGGTAAAGTTCTTGTGTGGATGAAGAATTCCAACTTCAAAACCGCTCGAATAATTGGAGTTAGACATGACAACCTCTATAGGACAATCACTTGTCCACTTCAGGTATTAGTACATGATTCTTCAAGTTTGTGTGATCTTTGGCATAGAAGATTGGCTCACTTACACTTTCAGGTTCTACCTATCATGGAGAGGATGGTCATGGGTCTTCCAAAATTCAACCAGGAGCATGAATGTACTTGCAAAGGTTGTGCCATGGGTAAGAATATTAGAAGACCATTTTATACCAGAGAAAGTAGATCTAAATGTATTCTAGATCTCATTCATTCTGATTTATGTGGTCCAATGTCTATTGCTTCTTTGAGTGGTTTCTTGTATTACATTATTTTTATTGATGACCACTCTAGAAAGACTTGGATTTATTTTTTGAAATCTAAAGAATCTAAAGAAGTAATTGAGAGGTTCAAAGAGTTTAAAGCTCAAGTAGAGAACTTATTTGGGAAGAGGATCAAATTTCTGAAATCCAACAATAGAGGGGAGTACACCTATGATGGATTCCATAATGTTTGAATTGAAGTAGGGATTAAGAGGGAGTTATGTGTTCCTTACAACCCTCAATAAAATGGTGTTATAGAAAGGAAGAACAAATCTATTGTAGAAGCCACCAAAGCTATGATTAATGACCAAGATCTACAAACCTTCCTTTGGGCTGAAGCATCTAAAACAACTGTATATGTTCAGAATAGAAGCCCTCACCACATTTTAGAGAACATGACTCTCGAAGAACCTTTCACAGGGGTGAAGTTGGAAGTAAGTAAATTGAGGATCTTTGGTTGTCTAGTGTATTTTCACATACCAAAAGATAAAAGGACTAAGTTGAATCCTTCTAGTAAGAAGGGAATATTTGTAGGCTATAGTAAAACTTCAAAAGCCTATATAATTTACATTCCAGGTCAGAAGTTGATTGAGATCAGCAGGGATGTTACATTTGAAGAGGATGTTGCATTCAAAAGATCTAAAAGCATTCATATGGAGATGGATAATGAAGACCAAGAGTCTCCCTAGGATATTAAAGTTGACCATACTCCTGAGATTCAGAGGGAGGTTTTTGATTCAAAAGAAGATGATGTTCCAATTAAGCCTTTGGAACCATCTGATGGACCTAGTGACATTGTTATAGTACAAAAAAGTCCTCAATGGACTCAAGAAAACATGGAAGAGGTAGGAAAATATATAGATCCCCAAAGATCTCATAGAGAAAGCAAGATACCTCATAAGTTCTCAGATTATGTGTTATTAATGAGTCAAAAATTTGAGTCTGAGCCTTCTAGTGTTGAGGAAGCTACTAGTAAACAAGTATGGAGAGATGCTATGGCTGAAGTGTATCAATCCATCCTCAAGAATGATGTTTGGGATATCGTACCTAGACCTAAAGGAAAATATGTTATTTCTTCTAAGTGACTCTTCAAGATCAAGCATGCAGCTGATGGAAGCATGGAGAAGTACAAGGCTAGGTTTGTGGCTAGAGGATTGTCTTAGAAAGAGGGAGTAGTTTATGAGGAAACCTTTTCTCTAGTTGCTCATTATATATTCATCGAACCATCATTCCTATTGCAGCATTTAAAGGATGGAAATTACACCAAATGGATGTGAAGATACCATTTATAAATGGTGTAATCGAGGAAGAGGTATTTATCGATCAACCTGATGGTTTTGAGGTTCATGAGAAGGAGTCTCATGTTTGCAAGCTGAAGAAGGCTTTGTACAATCTTAAGTAGGCTCCTCGTGCTTGGTACGAAAGAATTGATCGATACTTGATGGATTTCTCCAAGAATGATGCTGATTCAAACCTATACTATAAGGTAATTGATGGTGAAGAATTAATCTTGGTTCTCTATGTTGATGATCTTCTTATTACCGGAGAAGATCACCTCATTTTCAAATGTCAGGAGTTAGCTTCAGAATTTGAAACGAAGGATCTTGATCTCTTACATTACTTCCTTAGTTTAAAAGTATGGCAGAAACCAGATGACATCAATCTAAGTCAAGGGAAGTATTCTATTGACATATTGAAGAGATTTGGTATGATGAATTGTAAACCGATGTCTACACCAATGGAGTCAAATTTGTTGAAGTTAAAATAGGCTACAACTAGTTCAAATTTGGTGGATCCTAGCATGTACAAATAAATGATTGGTTCATTAATGTATCTAGTTAATACTAGACCTGATATTTGCTATGTAGTGAGTGCACTTAGTTAGTTCATGTGTAAACTAAGGCAAATACATCTAGTTGCAGTGAAGCATATCCTAAGATACTTGCATGGCACAGTTGGATATGGCTTGAGATATTCTTTTAGTGTAGACTTTCAACTGTATGGATATACTGATTCTAATTGGACAGGGTGTGTCTCTAATCAAAAGAGCACCTCTGGATGTTGCTTTAGTTTGGGATCTGCTATGATTTTCTGGTGCAGTAGGAAATAATCATCTATAGCATTGAGTACAATAGAGGTAGAGTATATTGCAGCTTGTATGGCAGTTCGGGAAGTATTATGGCTTCGTAAGCTCCTTACAGGATTGTTTGAACAATCAATGGAGCCTAGCATCATTCATTTTGATAACCAAAGCTGTGTGAAGATTTCTATCAATCCAATGTTTTATGATAGAACCAAACATGTTGAGATCAAATAACATTATATCAGAGATATGGTATTGAGGAAAGCTATTGAGTTGAGGTATATCAGCACTAATGAGTAGATGTCAGACATTCTCACCAAGCCTCTCTCCAAGTTAAAGTTTGTGTACTTTCGAGATAAGCTTTGTATAGTGGAGAATACAACCTTAATTGAGAAAGAGTCTCAGTATCAGTAATCCCTTGATAATGAGTTCTTCTCTATGAGAGAAGTTCGAGGTGAAATCCCTTGATAATGAGTTCTTTGTGAGAGAAGTTCGAGGTGAAATCCCTTGATAACGAGCTCTTCTCTGTGAGAGAAGTTTGAGGTTAAATCCCTTGATTCCACACTCTAGGAGAGCCATGATGGATGTCATCCATTGTGGTCGACATCACGATGAGGTGATATGTCTTACGTAGCTGGAAGTATCCTCCCTAGCTGAGAGGGAGTGTTGATGTTGCAAGAACAGTGTCAGGCTCCCACTTCTAGTCCAACGTCTTGCACTTTTGGTGGAGGTTGATAGGGAGATTGAAGAGATGTGTCTCTTTCCTCTCACTTGTATATATAATGATTCCTCATAGTTCAAGACAAACAGATAATTCAATCGTAAATATAATTTATAAGACAGAGCAGACTTCTAAAGAGTAAATCAAATTGTGTTCATTATTCATTTTGTTGCAATATCTGATTGTTTCATTTCTGATCATAAAACTAACATGTGAGAGTGTGCTGACTGCTGGACATGGAAACCACCACTGTTAACTGCCGAGCATCATTATATTGACAGAACGCATAGGTGTCAACTCAAGAATAACAAAAAAACATGATGTTTTTTCTTCTCTTTTATAAAATGAATCTGGCAGCTTCACCCCACCGTAGAAACCTCCTGCTAAAAAACGAGTCAGGTAAAGTAAATAAAAAAAATCTGTAGGCACCACAGTGGCCCGCACCTCCTACTAGATATAACGCCATTTTTTTTTTGAAAAGCTAAACACTGAGCTCTTTCGAGTACATGAGTATGGTGCCATCAACATTAAAAAAATAAAAATAAATAAAAATAAAAAATAAAAAAAATAAAAACAAAACAAAAATACAAATCGGTTGCAATGACTTCGACATATTGAAGAATATGCAGATAATGGATTTCTCAAAAGATCTTTGAAACTTTACAACAAATGCAACTGAATATAAATTTCTTAAAAACCGCAACCTTTGTCAACATCCTCCAGCGACTGCCAAATGGAGCATCCTTTCTTTAAAATAAAAAACGTACGTTAATGGAGTAGATAATTATATATTCATTATGTATATGTTTTCAACTGACAAAATGAACATCTGATGTTAGAAAATGTGCTGATGGCTCTGTGAAATTTCATTTTCGGCGATTTCTGTAGATTTGTAGTATTTTAATGTCCTTGATAGGTACAAAGCGCAGGTATAAATGTTAACATGAAATGCAAGACCTTTTTCTCCTCTTCTTTTCTTTCTTTCTTTTTTAAGAGGAGATGGCGTGTCAAGACCAACAGCTAATTAAAATTTTATTTGTTCCGCAAAAATATTAAATATTAACAATATCTATTGCTTCAAATGGAGAAAGTAAGTTAAGATATATCTAAACCTGAAGTCTAAATATATCAGAAATAATATTAAAATGGGCAAGTTTGATTAGGAATTGAATAGATTTTAATATTTTATTTTTGTAAGAATAATTTTTATTATTTATTTAAATAAAGAAATTATGATAAAAATTTATTATCTTTTTAAATATTTATTTAAAATAAAGTAAGATTTTTTAAATATTGAAACATTCGGTTAAAATGAAGTATGATTTTTGATATTTTGAAATAATTTATTTAAATAAAAAATATATTTAATTAAAAATATCAAAATTTCTAATTTATAACATTTTAAATGAAAAAAAATAATAAATAAATAAATAATCTATCATCATTAGTTATAATTTTAAACTTTAATTGTATAAAAATGTCTTTCATACAAAAATCACTACTAAAATTTTGTCTAAACATATATTAATTTAATACCTAAACACAAATCTCCATCTTTTCATTGATATGTGTATTGATAATATTTAGTTCGTAAAAGCACAACTATTAATTCAACATATTTGAGTATGTGAGATTCGAACTTGGATATCATTAATGCACTTGAGACAAGTTCCTTAAATAAATACTTGTGTGACGTGCCCAACTCTAAAAACTCATTCCTAAGCTTTACGTTAAATAGTTTATGCATGTAACTATTCCTATGGTTAATCAATGCCCAAGGCTAATATATATACAAGAATTCTTTAAGTGCTTATCTCATAGGTAAAATAAATGCTCGATAATTGATTGTGTACATGGTTTGTATCGTGTTTTCTAAATATTAAACATAAGACGCTTTCATAAAGTATACACTTTTTTTTACAACCATTTTGTTATTTTCATTCAATATTTTTGTTTAAGGGTTATTTTTTTATTGATTTTTAATCACGTATTTAGAAATGGATGGGTAGAATATGAAAAATTTGGTAAGGGATTTTATCTCTTCTGTGTATTATGTACAATAAACAGGAAATGATATTATGAGCTAATTATATAGATAATCTCGAAGATATGATTATTTCTACTATATTTGAAGAAGAAAAATATTGAAAATCGTAGAGAATAAACCTTCAAAAGGAAAAAATATTTATTTCTATAGTAGGATAATGACCCTGCAAAAGCATAATAATATCAAATATTTGAACTAGGGTCCAACTACACAAATCTTCTCTTTTTTATTAATTTATCACTAATTTCGATACGCATTTTTATCTTAGAGTCCCGACTATTATTTTGGTAGTATGAACATTATTAAAATATTTATCTTTTAATCTTGTATGTATGAGAATAATGGTAAGAGGAATATGTCACTTGAAAAGATATAAGACCCTATTTTAAATTTGAAAATGATGATATCCTTTATGATTCCTAATTTTATGCGAGTAATGAATAAAGTTGAGATTTAAATGGCATCCACGAGACCAACAATATATAAGGTACAATAATCAAATTTTTAGGACTCTATATTAAAATATGTGAAGGGCTAGTTTAACTTGGACATTAAAAATACATTAACCAAAAGGATGAACACCAATAAACCAAGTTTAAATTTCACCAAAATATTAAGAGGTAAAATATTACATGACATCCAAATATTCCTCTATAAAACTCATTTGTGAATAACATGTATGTATTGGAATCTACTGATATGACATCTAAGTGAGACATTTATTTAAAAATAATTAGTGCCTTCTCTAAACACCATGTAACTTTTAATCATGACATTTGATGATGACACATTTATGTGAGGAATTATCTCAAAAAATCTACATGTCTTAATTATACTATTAATTTGGGTATGTTGTCAAAGATGAATTGAGAGAATTTATTAAAAATTTTATGTTCAATCCTACCACCTACTGTGTAAAAATTTAATGACAGTTATTCATTCAACATCACTTTTATATGCTAGGTAATGCAAAAATTGCATAACATCATATGGAAGCACACACAACGGCCATAAACTTACCCAAAAAGATAATGAATCCCATCCAACACATCGATGTTTACATAAAATCATTTCACTTTCCATATTAGAAAATCCCTTACACTTTCATTTAACTTTGAAACAAATATACAACTTCTTTAGGATCTTAGGATCTTATTATAACATGACATGGTAGACATTAGGTTCTTATAACATGACATGGTAGACATTAGGTTCTTAATGTTGGAAGATAAATGAATGAGGATAGGGGTGGGGGTCGGGGGGGTGGTGGGGGGGACATGAGGCGGGTTGCAAGGTGTTAGGGGTGGGTTAGATCATTTAAATAAGCATGTACATCTTAGCAAGTATAAGCACCAATCCACAAGAGAATGGAACATATGAACATAATATATATGTGGAAAATCCTCAAGGAAAATAAAACCCATTGATCATATAAATGGAATACAATCATATAAAACAAACACTAATTTTAGTGAATCTCCTACTTCACATGGATCACTAAACCCAACTAGATAAGCACCAACTCAGCTAGGCTTTAGCAAGCACCAACCTGCAAGGAGGAACCAACCACCTAGATGAATCAACACTAACTCAGCCACATGAAACACTTTATCACCTTCATAATAGATTTTTGTTCATATAATAGATGATGATATTCTTCCTCAGCTCTTCATACACTTCTATCCCTCTCAAACTAGCCTCTAGCTTTCTCCACTCAACTAGCCATCTTCTTGACTTGATTAGGTCATATGACCTTGATCCTCATATTCAAAAATATTATATATTCATGACACTCTTATGATGGTACACATGACCTCATTCTTCTCCTATTTGTTCTAATTTATTCATTTTCATATATACTTCTCTTACTCACTCAAATAGGCCTAATTAGCCTTTCTTTCGTACAAGTCACTTGCTCTCACACACCTTGGTTGGCCATATACCTTTGCACATTTAGATTATTTTTTCAATATGTCATATACCATGTTTCAAAAATGAATATAATAATACATTAGGTCAGCCATAAATTAATATACCAAACTCTCATTTAGGCTTTAAGGAGACCTAATCCCATTAGGCCTTCATTGGAGCACATTACACTTAGTATTTCTTGGAACACTTATAAACTCTACAAAAAGTAGGAGTACCTCATATTTAAATAAAATAGGCCTTATAAAAATTTAATTTAGGTCCAAATACCATTCTAACCCCTTCTCAAAACATTATTCACAATAGGCCTGTGTATATACAAAAAATCTGTTTTGAACAACCAAAGCATAAACACACTTTTGCTATACAACCATGGAAAAAATTAACATATTGAAAAACATCTTGACGTTAGATTAATAAAATGATTCATCATATTCTTCAACTTAGGGTGTACAATCCCAAAATCTTCTTTGCAAGTAGCCCACTTAGAACTGCCAACTAGCCTCAAAACACAATAAAGGAAACATGAACTTCTGACACCTGATTAAACATACTCAAGGGATTTAAATGCATGAAAATGATATTATAACATCCTTATAAAAATATAAAACAAAAAAATCACAATATCTAATTGAAATTATTAGTATTGCAAGCCAATATATTGACTTTCTTTCTCAAAGACTTCACTCAGCCAGACAAGCCATTTTGGCTTCAATGTTCCAATCTCTTACACTAAATTATAAGTTTATGCAAAGAATGAATAGGTAATTTGAGTTATTAACAACAAAATTATTTGCATTATTTTCATCAACTCATGGCATGGAGTATCAAACTCATCATTGTTACTTGCTTGTCAAGAACTACCAGTTTGCCTTGAAGACAAATCATGGTGATTTTGACTTACAACACCTGTATGACTATTTTTATATACTATTGATACATGTGAATGATATTATGAGATAATTATACCATTATTAGATATAATTATAACATTTTAAAATAGAAATATTGGTCTTGCAGACCAATCTCATACCCTTGCACCTTCACTATTTCATCTGCACTAGGCAGTTCAATTTATGAGAAATTTTTTCATCATATATAATTAAACATGTATTAAAAGTCTTCAATATAGTATTAATAAACTTGGATTCATCATTAATCCATGATAACACATCCTTAATCATCTTCTCACTTTTGTCTGGTTTTCTCACTGTCTATGCCATTAGGTCTATTAGTGACATGACAACTTGTAAGACTAGTTTAGCATACCCAAGTTATGGAAAATTCTCAAAAACTAACATGGACATCAAATAAAATTTTCAACCTTTAACATTCATCCATTTATCAACTTTGACTTGGTTAACTCTATCTGTTACACTAAATTTTTGAGAAACAAGGCCTTTTCTATAGGGTTTACTCACTCACTTATCAAACCAATCACACCTGGAGATGCCTGGGAGAGTTGAATACAATGTAAAATCACTTAAATGGACATAATAAACTATTATTATCATTTTAAAATAATATAATCAACATTGAGTCATTGCTAGGGTTTTTTGTGGGTTTAAACCAACTTCTAGTCTTAGTGATCATTCATAAATCTTAATATTTCATTTCAGAAAATAATGATTGTAAATTTGAGCTAGGAACCTTCTCATTATACCATGGACATATTAGTTACTCATGCAGATGTTGTATGTGTCAAAGAATACTTGAAAAACATTCTTGGGTAGACAACTCTTCATCCCATGCACTCAAGAGACCTTAAGACACTTTTTCTTGCTTTAAGCTTAAATTTTTGACATAAAACTTCAAATACTTGATTAGAAAAACGTGTATCACCTTTGTAAATTATCACATAATCACACTTTCCTTTTAAATTGATCATAATACCCTTTTTGGATACCATCTCTCCCTTTACTCTCTAAGCCTTTGACCTAGAAGTCACAATAGGTCTTGAAATTGGCTTTCAAGCTATTGTCCAAGCTCTTAGAACCTCATGTACATGTGATGAAACCTTATATAATTATTAAATATTGTGAAACATTATTTATATGTCTTTTCAACATCTCATGATGCCAAGTAGGGTCTAAAACTAGTCTAGTTGCAGACTTCGACTGAAGAACTTACCCTTATATGCTTACCTTGAGACTCATTTGAGTGATCCAAAAACAAATAAGCATGATAAAAAAACCTCATACAACCTATTATACCTTTGTGCATTCATCTCATCAGGCCACCAAGCTCACACCTTGTCATAAGGTTTCTTCATTAAATGACTTGTGTCATGACTAGACTTCTCAATCACTTGAAGCTTGATAATTGACCCTGAAACAATCTTTGATGTTTATACACCTTGATCACATGATTTTCATGCTCCTTGAAAAATATAATAAGTCTACACATACTACATCATGCTTATCATGCACATGCTCATGATATGACTATGATTTTCAATATATCTTGTATTCAAAGTATAGTACTTTAAAACATGCTTACATCAACCTGAAACTTGACATCAACCTCAGAAGAATCATCAGGTTGCCTTAAAATTATCTTTCAATAGAGAGATATTATTGGATCATTTTAGACTATTACTATGAATAGTAATGTCCAAGAGAAGATATCTAAAGAGGGAAAATCTATATATGTACAATATGTATATTTGGAGTTTTTATATTAATTTGTAGAGTATAAATAGGCAAATTTGGAGCTTTGTTAGAATATATTTAGAGATACTTGGGTATATAATTGGAGTTTTGATAGAATGTCTTCGAAGATGCCTAGTGGATCTTCAAAGTTCAACTAAGGATTTTTATAAATCACTATGTTCTACTCCAAGTCTTCATATTAGGCATACAAGCTTATACCCCACACACCATGCATCTTGACATCAATGACATCAACTCAGAGCTACTTGGCAGATCTTCAAAGAATGACTAAGGATCTGCATAGCTCCCTATGTTCTATGCCAAGTCTTCATATCAGGGATGCAATATTATACCCAACAGACCATGCATCTTGACATCAATGACATCAACCTTGAAATCAATGACAACACTTCTCAACAACAACAACACTGCTCAACAATCTTGCCTTTATCATTGATGGCAAACCATATTGAACACTGAACAATCTTATCTCTCCATACTCATCTTTATACTCCTTTGACATTAATGACAAAGGGTCTTCCATAAACACTTTAACTGATCCTTGGACCTAAATTTGAAGAAACCACACAATGAAATGCTAACCAAGTATCACCTTAGGCTCATTAGTTGTTGTAGACACCTTCAAGAAATTTTTTTTCTCCCCCTGAGTAGATACTCCAATTTAAATACATTAGATGGCACACAATCTTCAAAAACTATGGTAATCACTCATGGATATCATTCATAAAAACTTCTTTCATGAATAACCTTAATCATGACAACTCTTTCATGCACCTAATTACTTCCAAGTTTACTCGACCAATTGTCTCTATTCACTTTTGATATCCACCTTATGAAAGATTCTCTTTGATATCAATATTGATTACTAATTAGAGAAGATAATGTTCAACAATCTCAACTTGAAGATATCACTCAAGCTATCATTATCCATTCACACATTGTGAAAATAATCTCTTCTAATATTCTATGAGTTTCATAGGCCATATCTGATCCATATACATCATGATAACCCTTATTGTAATAGTTCATTGGTCATTGGGGCATTAAAACACCTACTTCACTATCTGCTAGATTTCTATCTTGATTGATCACCTTCACCTCACACAATTAGGTCATTTTGAGCATATAGACCTATGACACATGACTCAAAGGTAATTTTAAAACACCTAAAATAATCACGCTTAATGATTATAAGCATAAAAAATCTTTGTAATCAATGCTTGCCCACTATGTCAATTACGTCTATCTGCTATCAAAGATATTGTTCCAAGGGAATAATCTAGTCTTTCATGCTAAGAAAAATATCACTTGTTTTATGTCCATATGAAATATTTATATGTTCTTATTGCATTAATATTTATTTTTCTCAAAACACCATAACATATACATCATCATGATACCTCCCTTGCATCATTCTATCAACTAGGTATTTGCTTACATACTTCACTATGACAGACGTCTATCATAACTTGTCTTCTTCATGATATTCAAAATGAGATAATATAATATGTGACTTGGTCCTCTATAAACTTAATGTCATCTTGATGCATATAGAACACTCAAATCTCTCTCAAAACTCTCAACAAACACAATCATAAAATATTTCAGAGATCATGCTCCCTAACTCCATGCTTATCTCTATCTAGATAACAAAGGCATACACTTTCTTAGCAAAGAAGTCATAGCTACCAAGCTCTCCTTTAGACCAATTATATATCAATCAATGTAACAACTCAACAAAAGGGATCATATAGAACTACACAACCATGTTCCCTCTTTGTCTTCTCCATCTACTCACCATATGAATCAATAGTAAACATAGACCATATTTAACGTAGCGAAAACACCTCTCATGTACCAATTGACTACCTTTTCAACTTAGAAACCTAATGTCAACCTTAGATCTCTCACCATGTTGCTTACTAACTTCCAACCTCAAAGCTACCAAGCCCCCTGAACTCTCAGACTACTTACAATAATGTAAAATAAAATCTAAAAAAGAATCATGCACAGACCTTTTCATTCCATACCATGGATCCTCATGTAATTATCTTCAGAAACAATGCTCATACTAACCAAAATACAATTCACCTTGTCATATACATACATATATAACACCTGTCAATAATCAAACAAGCATCCACCATGATTCTACTTATTGATGAGTGTCTCCATGAAACCTAACAGAGTCACCCATTTCATAGGGAATTAGAACAACATAAATTCAAGGGATTCCCATATCTCCATACTCTCACAAGATTGAATATTCTTCAACATCCTTATAGGCTTGATCTCTTCAACATCTATTTGATCATCAATGTGGATTGACAATTGGAATTCTTGACTTGATTTCACATCTGTTGCATGCTCTATCACAACAAGTAGTCCACTTGAGCTTGTATACTAATCATGACTCATATTCATTATCTTTCATTTCCATACATTCATTTTTATTCTTTCTTGCACTATATCGGATTCAAACTTCTTTTTTTGATTTGATGACATTCTAACTCTATTAGGATATAATCTTGCAATGTTCCCTACCTTATGAAAACTATAGCAAACCACCTTATACATACCTCTTGACTGATGTGAACTATGGTTCCTTCCATAGTCCCATGAGTACTCATTCTTAGAGAGTCTTCTACATTCTCTTTCTCTATGACCAAACTGACTCCATACAAAACAATAACTATTGAAAGAACTAGCATACCTTATATCATTAAGATTTTTGATATGTCTTTTCATGTTGTCCTTGTTGTCTTCAATAGTCTTCTCCTTGACTTGAGGTGCCTCCTTTTGGTCTTCTTTGAAACCAAGACCCATCTTGTCACTTATAGACTTTTGACTATTCAAGATATCATCATAATCCTTAGAGGTGTTACTCAATCTCTCCCCAAATATGCCAATCTTCTCCTCATAATCGTTAACTAATGATCTTAGTTTGTGATTCTTTCTTCTTTAAAAGTTCAACTCCTCTAGGGAACTTACCAACTTTGCCTCAAGGTTTACTTCAGCTTCTTCTTTATCTTGATTCTATATCAACCATAAGGCCTTTATTACTTGAGCAACCCTCATTTTATGATTTTATGGCCATGAACAAGCTTTCATTATTGTCATGTTCAGGTTCATTAATGCCAACATCACTACCAGATGTATTTTTATAACTTACATTAGAAGATTTATCTTATTTAGTGTATAAGATTCTCTTGTTTTTGAAAGTTTCTTTCCTACCTTCATACTTCTTGAAATCTCTCTTATTCTTGTCAAAAATATAAGCCTTTTTGTCATCTCCATTATGTTTGTCATGTTATTCATTATGCTTATATTTATCCTTGTTAGGACACTTAGATGCAAAGTGACCATTCTTTCCATAATAGAAAAATTTTAATGGTAACTTACCTTTGTACTTACTAGATCCAAACCTCAACTTTCTTGGAAACATGGCTATCAATTGATCATCATCAACATCTAAACATTCCTCATCCCTGACCTTCTTGTCTTTTGACTTATTCTCAATTTCAAATGTTGCTTCCTTGTTTGGAGGTCTTCCTTCATCCATCTCATAGGCATTCAAGATGCCATGAAGCCCATGACCAAATCTTGCATCTCTTTTACTATAGATAACTTAGAGTGAAGCTTAGGAGTTGTTGATATTAATAGCTTTTGGAAAATAGTATATTTTTTCACTTCATCTCCTAATCCTCTAGTGATATTATCAACTTCATCAAACCTCAATAGGTAGGTTGTAATGGTTTCATCTTCATTCAACTTCATGATTTCAAACTATCTTTGATGGGCATACAACTTGGAGATATTCACCTTGGTTTCTCTTTCACATATAGTCTTCAACTTGTACCATATCCCTTTAGCTGATTCATAGTGTATTGCCTTCATAAGCTATGCCTCTAATAGCCCACAAAGAATGGAATTCATTGCCTTATAATTATTTTAACTAGTTTTTTTACCTCATGCATTAGTTGGTGGAGTAAAAAGAATACTATAGCCATCCACTACTAACTGCTACATATCATAACCTTAAGACTTAAAATATATATTCATCTTGACATTCCAAAATGCATAATTAGATCCATTGAATAACAAAACCTTACTAGTAGAGAAACCACCTTGAGCTTGCTTACTACCCATCCAACTTCTAGGATTTCCATTAGGTTTTATACCTAATTTAAAGGACCATACTATAATACCAATTCTTGGGAGATAAATGATAGCGGGTGAATCAGTTTTGATTTTTTTTTTGTAACAATCTTACTTAAGTAATCATAGATCATTTAAACAAACATGTACATTTTAGCAAGCATAAGAACCAATCCACAATAACATGAAACACATGAACACAATATATATGTACGAAAACCTCAAGATGAATAAAAACCAATAATGATGTAAATTAACTACAATCCTATAAGACAAACACCAATTTTAGTGAAGCACCCACTTCACATGGAGCACCAACCCTAATTAGCTAAGCACCAACTCAGCTAGGGTTTACCAAGCACTAACTTGGAAGGAATAATCAACAGCATAGATGACTCAACACCAAATTATCCACTTGAAACACTTGATCACCTTAAAAATACCTTGTTTCTCATACAATAGACGATGATATTCTTCCTCAGCTTTTCACACATTTTTATCCCTCTCAAACTAGCTTGTAGCTTTCTTGACTCAACTAGCCCTCTTATTGACTTGATTAGGTCATATGACCTTAATCTTCATAGTAAAAAATTCCATTAGATATTCATGACAAACCTTTAATTTTAACATGACCTTGTTCTATTTCTCTTTATGATTTTTTTATTCACTTTCATACATACTTTTCTTACTCACTCAAATAGGTTTTTATTAGCCTTGCTTTTACTCAAGTCATTTGCTCTCACAGACCTTGGTCAGACATATACCTTTGCATACTTATATTACCCTTTCAATATGTCATAAAACTTATTTAAAACATGAATAAAAAAACACATTATGTCAACCATAGCTTAATATACCAAAATCTCATTTAGGCCTTAAGGAGACCTAATCCTATTAGGCCTTCATTGGGGCACATTACACTTAGTATTAATTAGAAAGATTTTAAAATATAAAAATAGTAGGAACACCTCATATTTAAATAAAATAAACCTTATCCAACTAAAATTTTGGTCCAAAAACCTCTTGAACCCCTTCTCAAAACACTGTTCACAATTGGTCTGTGTATACACAAAAAATCTGTCTTGAACAACTGAAGTATACACACACTTTTACATAAAAACTATGGGAAAAGTTCATATATTAAAAAAAATTATGAAACTCAAGGTCATCACATACTTCATCAAATGATTTTAATCAGGGCATATAGGCTCAAACTCTTCTATGCAAGTAGCCCACTTAGAACTACCAACGAACCTCAAAACATAGTCAAGGAAACATGCACTTATGACACCTGATTGAACATACTCAACAAATTTAAATGAATGAAAATGATATTATAAAATAATTATAACAATATAAAACAAAAAAATCATAATATATAATGGAAACTATTGGTCCTGTAGACCAATCTGTTGATTATCTTTCTGTGTAAACCAATATGTTGGTCTTGTAGACCAATCTATTCCAACCTCTTACACTAACTTCTAAGCTTATGTAAAGAATTAATAGGTAATTTAAGTTCCATACAACAACATCATGTGTATTAGGTTCATCAAACCATGGCATGGAGTCTCAAACTCATCCTTGCTAATTGCTTGCCAAGAACTGTTAGTTTGCCTTAAAGACCAGTCATGGTGATTTTAACTTATAACACCTGTATGACCATTTTAAGATACTTTTGATACATGTGTGTAATCTTATAATAAAATTATACCATTCTTAGATATAAATATGATATGGTCAAATATCAATATTAGTCTTGCAGACTGATCTCATACCCTTGCACCTTCACTATTTCATCTGCACTAGATAGGTCAAGTTATGAGCAATATTTTCATCATATCTACTAACCTCCAAAACATCCATATAACATGAACATGTATTACAAGTCTTAAAAAAAATTCTCCATGCACTTGGATTCATCCCTAATCCATGATAATGCATACCTAATCCATGCTAACACATCCTTGATCAAGTTTTCACTTCTTCTTGGGTTTCTCACTGTTTACACCATTTGGTTTGTTAGTGACATGATAAATTGAAAGACCGGTTTAGCATACTGAAGTCTAGAACCTACTCAGAAACAACCATGGACATCAAACACAAGTTTAAATATTCAACCTTCATCTATTTGTAAATTTTGACTTGGTCAACTCTATTTGCTACATTTTTTTTTTTAGAAATAAGGTCTTTTCTATAAGTTCCACTCACTAACCTGTCAAACCAATCACACCTAGAGATGCCTGAGAGAGTTGAATACAACCTCCATTCACTTAACTAGCCATACCAAACCATTCAGATCACTTTATAATAAGATCTTCAACATCAAGTCATTATTAGGGTTCTTTGAGGGTTTAAACCAACTTCTAGTCTTAATGATCATTCATTGAGTTTAGTCCTTCATTCTAGAAATCATTGCTTGGAACTTTGATTAAGGACCCTTGTCCATCTACCATGAATATCTTAGGTCCTCATGCAGATGCTGCACATGAAAAAAAACACTTGAAAAACCTTTTTGGATAGACAACTCTTCATTCTGTGCACTTGAGAGACCTTAAAGAACTTTTTATTGCTTTAACCTTCAATTTTACACCTGAAATTCATGCACATGCTTAAAACAACTTGACTCACCTTTGTCAATTCTCACATAGTCACACTTGACTTGGAAACTGATTGTGATACCCCTTCTGACTATTATCTCTCTCTTTGCTCTCTAAGCCTTTGACCCATAAGTCACAATAGGTCTTGAAACTAACCTTCTATCCATTGTCCAAGCTCTTATCACCTCATGTACATGCCATGCAATTGGCTATCATGCTTAACTACTATCAAACATTCTTCATATGTCTTGTTAGTAGCTCATGATGCCTCATTAGGTGAAGTAGGGTCTAGAACTAATCTAGTTGGAAACATGGACTGAAGAACTTATCCATGTATGCTTACCTTGAGACTCACTTAAGTGTTCCAAAGCTTCATAAGCATGCTCAAAAAACTTCATATAACTTCTTATGCCTCTTTGCATTCATCTCCCCAGGCTGCCAAACTCATACCTTTCCACAAGGTTTCTGCATGCTATGACCAATATCATGACTAGACTTCGTAAGCACTTGAAGCTTGACAACTGATCTTGAAACACTCCATAATGCCTATACACCTTGCTCACATGCTTTTTATGTTGCTTAGACAATATCATACCTCTACACATACTGCTTCATGCTTATCATGCACATCCTCATGATATGACTATGCTTCTCAAGCCACCTTATATTCAAAGACAAGTAATAGGGCTTCGAGCCTACCACCTAATAGCCTGAGTTCGAATCATGATATGACTCTTGAATAAAAGCTTTAACTTATCTAATTCAGAAAAAGATTGATTATATATATATATATATATATATATATATATATATATATATATATATATATATATATATATATAATGTTAATTTTATTCATATAATACAAATTCTAATAAAAAATTAATATTTGATTAAAAGTAAAAAGATATTATCTATTTAAACAATTATAATATAGTATTATTTTATTTCATATGTATATATTTCAAATAAATGAATATTAAATATTTTTAATGTTTATTTAGGCTGTGAACATTTACACCCTCTTGGAATTGTTGACTATAATATACAATCTGAGTGAAAACAGACTAGAGACTGTCAAATTCCCGCGATCGTCCAGAGAAAGATGCTCTGGAAATTCTCATCGGTGTATGTTGTGGTGCATCGCTGGTTCTTACGTGAACAACACCCTGCTTTTCGGAATATTTGACTGCAATGAAAACCCGACACGATGACAGCTGTCATTCACTATTAGCAATGGAAACAGGGCGGTCGACTTCACCACATCCCAAACAAATAGTGGAGCACCGCAAGCTTCTGAAAACGGTTTCAAATACTTTGAGCAACGTGTTAAAACTTCTGGAAATCTTATTTCCAGTGCCGACAATATCTTAAAAACTTGGAAATCCTTGACTATAAATGCCTGCATTGTCATCAGTGTTTGTTTCGAATTGACAATGGAAGGGTCAGCTGAAATTAACTTTGTGTTGCGTTTTGTTGTTTTCTTAATATGGTCTGCATCACAGATGGAAGCAAATATACAATGTAAGAAACCTCTAGCCTCGGCCCTGTATGTGTTCGGAGACTCCACCATTGATCATTAGTGTTACTGTTGCCAAAGCTAACTTTCCTCCATATGGGAGAGATTTTCCTGATCATAAAGCTACTGGGCGGTTTACCAATGGAAAATTACCAACGGACATGCTCTGTTATACTCTTCACTACTGCATTATCTCATATATTTTTCTTCGAATTGGGCTATATTTAAGATAAATTAGATGTGTTTCTTCTTTTATATTTTTCATTACCATGGCTGTTTTTGCAATGTTTTGAACTATGAGTGTAGCTGAACTAGCGGGACTTCCAGATTTACTGCCAGCATCTATGGATCCTCATTTCCCAGGAGAAAAATTGGTCTAGGTTCGGCTTCTTCGGGTTACGACGACAGTACCTCGAAAACTTTGGTTAGTAAATACCTCGTTTTAGAGATTTAATTCTTTGACGGTCCATGAAAGATATATTTTTCTGGGAAAACCGTAAGATAGACCTTTTGATCGCCTTTTGATCGAGGTTTTGTATGTAATCAAATGAAGTTTTAGATAAACTGTGTGATAGAAATTTTGATCCATGTTTTGTATCACATCCATGATATAAAAACATCCCACGATCAAATGGTTTTTTTTGGGAAAAATTGTGAGATAAAATTGTCTGTAGAACATTTCATTCTGATGGATCGATCCAAAAACATCGATAAAAAGTTTTTTCACAGTTTTTCCAGAAAGTTCTTTTGTTTATTCCTATAATCCTTTACGTTTAACTTTTGTATTCAGTTTGTAGGATTACAAATAATTTGGAACTTTTGATTTTTCCTTAGGTTTCAAAGATTAATTTGCGTTTGCAGAAAGTGATAACGTTGGGGAAACAAGTGGAGAATCTCAGGCGTTACCGATTGCAGCTTGCGAATATAACTCGTCAACAAAATGCCAGCAAGATAATCGCGGAAGCCATATTTGTTAGAAGCACAGGATCTAATGATTTTGTAAACAATTATTATTCAAATCCTCCAATGACCAAAAAATACAGCCTTGCAGATTACAAGGATGTCCTTTTACAGTCCCTTCGTGGGTTTGTACATGTAACCATTAATTCTCTTAGTGTACAGAAAGTAGACATTAAAAGTTTTCTGAATCGTCTGTAGATTGATGGTGTTGCAATTGTTTGCGTTTTTGCAGAGTATATACAGTGAGCGTGGTACTAGACTTGTTATAATTGGGCTACCTCCATTTGGCTGTTGCCCGACACAATTACATAGCGCAATTTGGTTTATAACACCTACTTTGAGAAATATAAAATTAATGACGATTTTTATTATTCATTTAAATAAAGAAAATATGTTGAGAAATGATGACCTCTTACAATACTCATTTAAAATAAGGTATGATTTTTTAAATATTCAATTAAAATGAAGTATGATTTGATATTTTGAAATAATCGATTTAAATAAAGTATATGTATATTTAAAAATATCAAGGTTTATAATTTATAATGTTTTAAATGAAAGTGATCAAGTGAATAATTTGTCATCATGTTTTCATTCACTTCTTAAAATTTTAATAATAAAATTATTAAATATGATTTTAAATTTTAGTTGTATGAGGATGTTTTTCATTGAGAAATCACAACTAAAATTTTGTTTAAACACACATTAGTTTAATACCTAAACATAAATCTTTATTTTTTCACTCATACAATACATGTATTGATCATATTCAATTGGAAAAGACACAATTATTAATTAAACATATTTATATTGGTGTAAAACTTTTTTCACCACGTAATTTTATTTACATAGTCTAATTACCTTGAGTATATGTCGCTTAGATGTTTAATAAAAGTTACTAAGGAAAATAATCCCACATTCATGAAGATGTGAGGATAAATCTATGTTTGTCCCTTCCCTTCCTTCACCAATCCACCCACACACACATACTTTTCCTAAAATTATTTTTAATTAATTTAAAACCAACCAAAAATATTATTACTTCTAAATATTTTTATATATTATAGAATTTATTTCTCCCTTGTATTTTGATTTCACTACTTCATACAATTTAAGCTTCGTACGTTCAATCCTATCGAATCCCAATCATTAAATGTGCCTTACTTCTAAAGATCATTTATATTGATTCATTCTATGAGATACGCTTGAATCCTCTACTAGCCGCTACACGATATGTATAATTTACTTAGAGTGCACTTGGAGATGTGCCTTTATTTATCTACTCAAATTTCATCCCCCCCAACCAAAAAAAGAAAAAAAGCGTATGATGTACCGATAATTTTATTCAATTAAAGTATTTGAATAGTGTTGTGGGTAGATATTTGATTGTATGAGATTCAAACTTAAATGTCATCAATACACTTGGGATGAGTTCATTAAGTAAATAGTTGTGTATTGTGCTGAACTATAAAAATTCATTCCTAGGTGTTACGTTAAATAGTTTATGCCTTTAACTATTCATATGGTTAATCGACGCCCAAGGCTATAATATATTAAAAAACTCTTTAAATGCTCATCTCATAGGGAAAATAAATTGTGGATGGTCAATTGTGCATGATTTGTATTACATTTTTTAAATATTAAACATAAGCTGATTTCATAGTCTATTAGAATGCGAGGAAAAAAGGTTAAAAGTATACAACCGTTTTTAAAAATCGTCTTGTTATTTTCATTAAATATTTTTGTTTAAGGGTTATATTTTATTGATTTTTAATCACTTATTTAGAGATGAATAGGTTAAATGTAAAAAAGGTGGGGAGGGTATATATATATATATATATATATATATATATATATATATATATATTCATATTCTGTATATTACATATAGTAAAAAGGAAATTACATTATTAGCTAATTACATAGGCAACTTTGAAGTGATGTTTATTTATATCGTATTTGAAGAAGAAAAACATTGAAAATTGTAGATAATAAACTTTGTAAAGTAACACATGCTTATTTGTACATTCGCAGAATAAATCTTTAAAATCATAACAATATCAAATATATAAACTAAGATCTAACTACATAAATTTTCTAATTTTTTATCGGTTTCTCTCCTTTACTTACACCTCCTTTTTTTTGGAGTCTCAAAGATTATTTAGGTTTTGTGGACATTATTAAAATACCAATCTATTAATCTTATATCTATGACAATAGTGTTAAGAGGAATATGTCACTTGGAATGATACGAGAACTTGTTTTTAGGTTTGAAAATGATGATATCCTTTATGATTCTTAATTTTATGTAAATAATGAATAAAATAAATATTTAAATTACATCCATGAGACCATTAGTGTATAGGGAAAAATAATCAAATTTGTAACATTCTCTATATTAAAATATGAAGGGTTAGTTTAAATTAGACTTTGAAATTACATTAATAAAAAGGATGAACACCAATAAACCAAGTTTAATATTCACCAAGACATTAAGAGTTAAAATATTACATGATATCTAAATATTCCTCTACACTACTCATTTGTGCATAGCATATACCTATGGAAATCTATTGATATGACATATGAGTGAGACATTTATTTTAAAATAATTAATATATTTATACATATCTTATATATGTTATTACTCTGATTATGCTATCAAAGACTAATTGAACAAATTCAAAATTCAATGTTCGACCCTGTCACCTCTCAAGTAAGAAATTGATGATGGTTATCTATTCAACATTGAATTTTATATGTTAGGTAGTATAAAAATTGAATAACATCATATGGAAGAACATACAATGGCCACAAAATTACCCAATGAAACATAGAATCCCATATTGATAACCAAAACTGACACATCAATGATTGCATCATATCCTTTCACTTTCCCTATTAGAAAATTCCTTACACATTCATTTAAATCTAAAAATACTATACAACTTGCTTTAGATCTTATTATAAAACATGACATGGTAGACACTTGGATTTGAAGAGTCTTATTATGTACGTCATCACAATCATTAAACTTTTCTTGAAAAATCAATGGATGTAATATTTCAACTAGTTATACAAATATAATTATGCATTTCAAATGGTTCATTGATTACTCTTGACATCAAATCTCTTTACATCATTTTACACTCATTCACACTAAAAAACCCTACATCATGAAAATAAAAAGTTACATCCAATTAGTAGTCATTATAAACACTTTGTTTTGGCCATAATTGTGTTCCAACCAAAATTCAAATTGATTTCTACCAAATAATAAAAACTAATCCTATAAATCACTAAATATCCCAATTTAATTCACACATCAAACATTAGTGCTCAGAATTATGTTGAGGCATCCCTATTTGGGGTATTATCTTGTACGTGACAATAACATCTCATAGATTCATTTTTAGCCAACATGTGACCTAAAAAATTAACATATTAGCCTTTGGACTCATTGAGTGGGGCACTTAAACAATTTCTAAAGTGCAAAAATGCTAAGTAGAATGAATTAACTAAGAAAATCAAATTAAATTCTTAAATAAAATTTCCATGTAAAATTGGTGAAAAATATTTTTGTAAAAGAAAAATTCAATAAAATTGAAGTCATGATGATGTCATCATCCTAAAAGCCAAGGAATTAAAAATATCTTCCATAAAGCCTTAAATTCAAAAATAGAGAGCCATGCTTAATAAATAGGATCTCTATCCCAAATATTAATTGCTTTTCCTATCCTTAACTTAACTAGGGTTAATCTAAAGCTAACTATAGTTAACTCTAACCTAACTACTCTTGGGTTAGAGTTAGTTTGGAAGGATATAAATACAAGGCTCCACCCATTTTTCAACAAGCTCTTTTGCTGTAATGTTATGATGCCTTTATGTAGTGTTATAATTCTTATTTGTTTATAGAAAAATTCAAATCCAAAGCCAAATCCAAGACCAACATTACCAAGGTGACAAGGAGAGAGGATGCAAAGAGCAACATTGTCAAACACTCATCGAAAACATAACTGATCACATTCCTCCATCGTCAACATACGGCTCTTGATCTCAGGAAAGGTAAATAATGGTTACTTTGTATTCTATTGATAATTACTTGTATCATTTTCTTTCTCCTTTAGTGTTTAGGCTTGATGTTTTAGCTTAATTTGTGTGTTTTTTTTTCCATCATACTAACATAATACTAATCTCCCCTCTTGGATTCCTATTGATCATAATAATAATCTAGAACTTGATATAGGCAGTAGTAGGATAACAATCCTTCATTGAATCATTTCTAGATTTTCCTCCTCTAGAATTAATGATTGGTATTATTTGAAGTGTAACCATTTGTGCCTTGTACTTTAAGATAGCCAGCCTTTGGATATTTTTTAAGGGAATAGGTACAATTATTTTACAAAGGCAAATTAAATAAATATTATATTTGAGTTGAAATACCATTAATGTTTACTCACTCTATTCACTTTTAAAATATCTAATAAGAAGACAAGAAAGCACTAGGGAAATTACATTAATGATCTTAACTTTACAATGAACCCCTTCATTTCAATATAATGATCAGGTAAAACATTCTTTGTTACTTTTTGTGGAGCGTTAAATTTCCTCTGCTTTTGGTGGCCAAGCCCCAAAAGAAACTCTTTTAACTAAGGTATAACTCTTCAATCCCCACGGTATATCAAACAAGATCAAAGTCTCATTATATTTTAAGATATGTAAGATCTCATATTACATAGAAATAAAGCCTTTAATTCTTTGATAAAACACTATAGTGCATCACTTTCAATCAATGGTAAGTCATAAATTTTGATGAATTTATTTATTTATTTATATTTTTAGTTTTTTGGGGGGACAAATTCATTTTCTTTCCATGATTTTTGATGCAATCTTGCATCAACAATTTATATTGATACTAATTATATTATAAAATAATGGTGCTAGAGCCAAGTCCTTACAAGAGGAGGAAGAAAAAGTTGATATATTGGTGAGGGCTACTAAAGATGTTTTTGTTTCATATTTCGTGGTTTTGGCCTTAGATTTGGTTGTTTTGAAATCAATTAAGATTTTGCATTGTATTATCATTCACAGAGAATTATCATTGCACTTTTATCATAGTGGAAAGATAATAGGGATAACAAAGGATAAATTGTTAATCTTTATTCATGTTCGAATTGGAAATAAGGTAAGTTAGATACATTTAAAAATATATATTTAAGTCACACATACATAGGTATGAATCTCTATAATTTTTTTAGGTCATATAAACTCTTGATACAATTCAATTATTATAATGACATAATATTTTGATACAAATTTTCACTAAGTAGTTGCATCAATTTAATGGATGTAGTTAATCATGGCAAGATTTTATATACATATAGTTTTATGATATCTTATGACATGTGCTTTTATGAATTAATATATTATTTTATGCAAAATTGACAAATCAAGAAGTGTGCACTGCATGAAAAAAATACAACAATGGGATTAAAAAAAATTGTTGGGTGCAAGTGGATTGGCTGGAATTTTTTAATGTTATTCAGTTTTTTTTTCATTAAGCCTATGTAGTAACCTTATGATGGACAAAGGCATATTTGTACAAGGATAATATGATGTGGCATTGAATTTTGCATTTGTTTATATGATATGAGCTGACTAGTTTGATTTATTTGCATTGAATGTTAAATTAATGCATCAAAGAACATGTTGAAGGATTATAAATATCTAGATGTCTATAGAAGCTTGATATAATTTTCCAAGTCTTCTTTCAATTCCCTATGTAAGTTGAGATGTCATTGACATAGCTTATTTTAAAGCCCATTCATTTTTTTTAACCCAAAAGACAAGTTAGAGACATGATCAAAATCTAGATATTGTTATCTTATGAAATATTCATAGAATTAAATAATTGCCTAGAATAAAACCCAAAAATAAATAAGTAAAGGGATGTCTAACTGTAACTAAATCAAAACAAAGAACTAGATTTTAAATGCCAAAGCCCAAATCATGTAAATAGATCATTAATTATAGTGTTTTTTGGCTTTTTACAAAAAATTCTTCATCTACAATGCTAACCATAACATGGCCAATAATATAAATAGATAACTTTGATCCATTTCTATGAAATAATCATTCTATTTTTTTTTTTGGCATGAAAACTACTTTGATTTTTTTTATTTTTAAAACTTTGAACCGTATTAAATTATTTTGGAAAAGATATTACTCTCCATTTTATACTCATTTACAAACATAATTTTAAAATATTCAAGTCATATTAGCAAACATACAAATTAACTCAAAGCTTAACTCAAGAACATTATCTTTTTTTGATAAATCAAAGCTAGATTGATTTTGTTTAAAATAATCACCAAGTAACTTTATCTTAGAATCATTCCTAAATCTATTGGCCAATCATATTTCCTTGATTATTATGCAATAAAAATATTAAACTTTTTTCTAATTGTAATAATAGCCTTCTTAACAGGGAAGATAAAATAATAATATTTGGTGAAAGTTGATTGACTCATTTGTTTATGTTATGGGCTGATTCACTTAGGTCGAGCCCAAACATTAATGACATAGTGGATAGAGGATAGATTTTCATAGAGGTCCATTTATTCCTACACTTATACTAACAACACACACTACATGGATTAAATTTTTTACATTGGATGCCAGGTTACTTCATCAAGGAACATGACATAGGCTTATAAAAATCTAGATTCATGTAGGAACTTTCTATTTTTATTACCCTTGAAAAAGTGAGAAGGGTTGAAGAGTAGCTAATGAGTTTTAATAGAAATATTTTGTTGTTTTGCTAGGTCAAGTGGATAAGAGTATATGTCCAGAGAACATTTTTTTATGCCAAAGTCCTTTGTAGAATGTTATGAAGTAAATTAGACAATGTGCACTGCACAGTTTGAAGATTTTGTATTGGATACTAGGTTACTTCATTAGGGAACATGGCATAGGATTATAAATATTTGGATGCCTATAGGAACTTAATATTATTCATTAGACAAGAAAAAGTGATAAGGGTTAAAGAGTGGCTAAAAAATTATGGGAGAAATATTTTGTTGTTCTATTGGATTGAATGGAAAATAGTATCATTTATAGACAACATTTTTTATGCCATAAGTCATTTAGAGGAAGTTTTGAAGTAAAATAATAAATGTAATCTTTGGTTTTGTATAATTTATTTCATTTTGCATTCTAAAAGATGGATTAGTTCATTTTGATATTTGCCAAAGAAAAAATCACAATGGTTTGTGCTATATTTTCTTGAATCAGTCCTCAAGATTTGTAATATAGTGATTTAAATTGCTTTAGTTTAATGAGTCTTCATTGCTAAAAGTGTTGGATCTAAAAGATATGTAGTCCTTTAACTATGATATATATATTTTTGCAATGGCTCTATAGAGTATAAGTGTGTATATTGAACATTCATACCCTAAATTCACTTGTATATCATAGTGATTGTATATACATTTAATCTACATTATAGTTATGGTTAAAGATCCATGATTGGAAATCTTGACCAATGAATTAAAGATGTTAAGTTCTAAATCTTTGTCTTTGTTATGAACCAATTCTTTTTTTAATAATTTATAATTACATTTTCCCATAGTTGATCCCCTCTTTATTTAAAACTTTTTAGTAAGGCAAAGTGTACAAGCTCATGAATGCCTTACCTTGAAAGATGGCAATGAAAATGAACATGGCCTTGATTGCATCCATTATCCTAAGCATGAAAATGACCTCTTAAATTACCTTTTTGGTAGCCTTTTAGAAGTAACATTTGTTGTATCAAAGTTTCTTATATTAGCTTTACAAAATTAAAACCAATGAAGTATTTTGAAAAAGGAAGAAATGAAAAAATAAATGGAAATCTCACAATGCCTATATTTATATTAATTTAGAGGCATTAGTTGATCATCCAACAATGCTTATTTATAATTAAAATCATAAATATACATACTGATTTTAGATAATTTGCAACATAAATTTTGACAATAGATAGAATCAATAAATGTATTTTCAAAATATATCTTTTGCTAAAAAAGAAACCATTATTTATTGTTTGGAAAACATTCGTTCTTGCACTGCTAATTGAACATTTTGTTTATCACTTGGAATAGTCCAAATTTGTACTTCTATATAGATAATGTCTTCTACCATTTGACTAATTTGAGTTACATAAATTATAAAGTAAAAAAATTCAAAACTTATTACCATGATTTTGTATTAGTATTTTGGAAAAATGTGAGTTTGCTATTGAAGGCAAAATCGTATTGCTAATGTTTAAGACTTAATGTAATATCAATGTTATATTTAATTTTTTTTTACATATCAACTTAAAATAATAATAAAAAATAACCTTAAACAAAACAAAAGTCTATTAACCAAGAAAATCTAGTTTCAATAAATTATGAATTTAAATAATCCAAATAATGAAAGAGTACTTAAAACAAGGAGCAGTATCAGTAGCAAAATAATCACTCTAAATTAATAAATAAAATAATGGATTGTGTTCCTAAAACAAGCTTTCATATAAGTAATAAACATATTGATTTGAATAATATAATAGAGATTTACATATCCTCAAGGACAGTGCTTTGTTTCATAGCAATACGTAATAAATGTGAAGACTTTGTTGGCCGATGCACATAGTAAAAACTTTATATATATGTACAAGGATGATGTTTTCCACTTCTACCTTACTTCAAAAAATCAGTTAGCAGTCTTATAGTGATATAAATATTATTTTGAGCTAACATTACCAACTTCTTCTAGTGTGTAGTCCTTCAACGCACATTATATTTTTTTAGCTTTAACTTTCTCAATTATGCAATAAACAGATAATTTTGATTAATATTGATTATAATAAATGACCCACTTACAATTATTTGTTTGAAAAAGCTGTACTCTTCATTATGTTTTTTTTTCTTACCATAACATATGAGCAAATTGAATAACATTTACAAAAGGAACCATTTTTGATACTATAAACTAGTATGCTATCAAGAAAAATTATTAGAAAAAATGTCTTAGCACAATTCTTAGGTGTATAGGTAAGGGCATAGATACTATCTCAGTTCACTTGTTCATTTTATATTCAAAGGTAACTAGAAATAATGCTAGTATGGAGAGATTTTGTATAGAAAAAACTTTTTCTTTTAAAGGTATTTTTTGACTCATAATATCAATAGTATACATGTGGTTTTTTGTTCCATCATCTTTTGGACATTTGTATTGTTAGGCTTTTGCAATAATAACATAAGTCATTAGAAAAAATTAGTCAGGATGTTCATGGTAAAGCATCAGTCATCCCCTTTTTAAAATATTTATTAATAAAACAATACAAGTAAGTTATTGCATCTCCAAGCATTTAAAAAAATAACAGTATATATAATATTAGATAGGTTTAATCAATAATTCAATTCCACTTTTTTGAATTGTTATTGATATAGAAAACTAAAAAGGATTCCAAAAATGAAAGGAGATATTAGAAAAACACCTATGAGATGTATTAAGTATGATAAGAACATAATCATAATGACATAAAATTTCTTTTGAGTAATAATGATGTTAAAAAGTCAACATTTTTACAGACAAAAAAACATGGTCAAAGATGGAACATACCAACACATAAAATATCATACAATGCAAAAACATAAGAAATCAATACATGATTTGTATTTTAGTGGGCTTGAGAAATTAGTCAAAAAACATTTTGTTTTTACAGGTGGTAGGTCAAAATAAATAATAGATTTAGGTTTTAACAACATGACCATTGTATAATAAATTGAAAAGTCAAAATACCAATTTACATGAAGTATTTTCTATGCATATAGGATTAGACCAAGAATGGCCTTAATATGTCATGAGTACCATTAGCATGATAATCATTTGTATAAATTAATCTCAACTCTAGTATTGCTCACCATAAAAATTTACATAATGCATTTATGTACTTATTTTGGTCTTTGCAATCGTGACTACTTTACTAATTGCCTTGTCCGCTTCCTTCAATGAAAGTTCAAATACATACATTCATCATAGCAATTTATCTATATGTATCAATTCTAAAATTATGTACCACATTACCCAATGCATGATCTCTAGAACTAAGTGGCCAATTTATTTTTAATACATATTGTCTATATTAATGTCATTGCAACTATAATACTCATTATCATGCTATTTGATTTTTAAAAAAAAGTGTAGAAATTATAAATTAATTTATAGAATAACCAAAAAAATGATTTAAAACTATAGACATAATTTTCATACACTAATGAGTATCATGGCATTTGGTAAAAAAATAAAATGTAGTAGAAATTGTAAAACCAAATTATATATATATATATATATATATATATATATATATATATATATATATATATATGAAAAAATTTCAAGACAAGATATGATATCCACAAGGATAGAACTATTATTGACAAATTACATAATCTTAGATCTATTACAAGTCAAGATTTTCAAATTGCTAAATAACTTACTTATTTCACAATTTTTCCAAAAAAAAAATTTATTGGTTTTGACACAAGTCTTATTACCCAATTTATTTTTTTGATTTTTTAGTGATCAGAAGGCATAATATCAATGACAAATATGTTGTGTGATGTAAGGCATGTCCAGATGATGCTATGTCTAGTGCAGGGAAATTTAATAGTACAAAAATTCACATGCTAAGAACAATGTAATTTTAAACATCAATGTCTTTATTTTTACTTGACAATTACAAACTAGTATCAAGAAAGAAATTCATTATTGCTTCAATACCCTTTAAATTTTTTTCAAAATAATTCATGTAACATTTTCAAACATGTTTCATTATTTTTCTTATAAATAAATTTAAGCCAGAAAATGAAATTACACCACAACATATATCAAATATTATATATATTTTCTCTTTATTTTCTTTATTTTCCCCTTTTTTTGGGTATCTTCAGACTAATAAAAAAATAAATACAAAATGTATGGTTATTCTATTATTTTGTTTTCTATTTGTATCAACTATTTTACTTATATGCAATTATAACAACAAAGGGAAAACATAGTAAAGTTTTGTTTTGTTCATGTGAATATGGAATACATTTATAGGAATATTATTAAGATTGATAGTAGTAAAATTATGTAGCATACGTGTTAGTATTTTTAAAAAGTTATTATGCCATGTCTTTAGACTAGGTTCTTTTCTTGTAGTCAACAAATCAAGAAAGAACTGTATTGGCAAAGTGAAACAAAAGTATGTTGAATTCTATAATCTTATTTGAAAAATAAGAGTGTAATGATCTTAGTAAAATAGAAGCTATCTTAATTCATGTTTAATATCATAAATGGTAGCATTCATTATGATTGTGATATATAGTTCAAATTTATGCAATAAGAAAATAGTTATTGAAATGTCTTGTTTATATTGGTGGAAAGTTATTGGTATAAGTTATAGAAGTAGAGTCTCAAAAAAGGGTTCTTTAAAGTGCACTCAATATTTACTTATTTTGTGAACACATTATGTAAATTCAATGCATGAACAAACACAAGTCATGAATTTGGTGGACATCTTGGACAATGCAAACTATCATTATGTTCAAGATCTTTTTCTAAAATTGCATGTTGATAAGAATTGTGTATTGGTTGAAAGGGATTTGATTTACTTTGAACATTCTTAAATCTTATAAATGTTTTAATCAAGTTTTTTTTTGGAAATGTAATTTAAATTTTTTTCTATCCTATTCTAAAATAAATGAAATAAAAAATAAAAAGAGAGATAATTAGAATATTTGACTCAATCTTTTCTCCAATAATTTTTTGTATATGTTTTTTCATTCTTTCATTGGCCAACAATTTGATAAAGGATGTATAATTTGCACAAAGTGTATGAGAACCTTTTAATCCTTTTTGTATGGTGTTTTTGAAAATGTAAATAGGGTGTTTATTTGAGATTAGATGGTCTTAAATTGTATGGAAAAGTTGATAATACTATTCACCATGTTGAACCTAAAATATAAAAATTGTTTGTAGTTAATTCATAAACTAAGAAAAAAAGAACACAGTATAAGAAATAAAAAATTGCCAAAAAAGAAAAAAAAGAACTCACAATTCCATGGTTGTATGTTGTTTTGCCATCCTTGGCATGAAAATTAAACTGATAATGTGTTTTCTATAAGCTAGTCACCAAAAATCCAATTGAGCCAACTAAAAATGAATCATCTGAATCTATTATATCAACCATTGCACAATCATGTATAAATTTATGCATTTTGAAAACTATAACTATGTTTTTCATGTTCGATTTTATATTCAAAACTATGTAGAAGCATTCCCTCTTTCATACTTTATTTTATCTCTGATAAATAACTCCAAAAGATGAATATTTTTGCCTAAAGATAGAAATGTATCAATTTTTTTAATTAACTTATTGCTAATGTTCATTGTTTTGTCTTTTGGCCTTGGACATGAACCAAGTCAATATGAAATATTTTTCTCTTAATCGAGGAATTAGGATTTGTAAAATGAGTAAGCAACAACACTTTTCCTAGAATAATTCTCCAAAATTCTACATGAAGAATGCTTCTATGAATGTGCTAGAAGAATAAAGATGAAATGTTTTTTAATTCAAAATAGAATTATAACAAAGGAAAACCAAAATAAAAAATAAAAAAAATTACTAACATAAAGACACATTCAATAACCAATAAAGAGGAACAAGAAAATGATTCATGTTTCACCAATTTTATAATTATTGTTGAAAACAACTTTTCTAGTCTCTACCATATATAATAATTTCTTATTCTGGCCTGTTTCTTCTTGGCTCATTTTTTTCTATTCCATGTCCTTTAATTCATTTTTTGAAGTAGAATGAGTGTAATTTTTTATTTAGTTTAAATAGAAAAGTAATAAACATATATTATAGATCCATAGGTAAGAAATATGCAATGAAAACAAATAGTCAAAATGTTTGTGCTAAAATTTAATCGAACAAGTGGAAAAATATTCTCTTTCTTGCACTATGCATATACAAATGTATTTAGCATAGAAAAAATTAGTGCATACGAAAAAATCCATTGAATCGAGAAAACATGATTCTTAAGAAAGATCATTTTCTTGTCTTAAATTATAATGATTAAGTGTTATTATCTATGTCCACATAGATGGCATTATGATTAGTTGAGTATGAGTCTATTTTTATAATCTAATTAGTTTGTTTTCGTTTATTTGTCCAAACATGATTTAGGATTCTATTCATGTATTGTTTATCTCTATGTGGCAACTAACATATGCTTCTCAAGTAATATAGCTATTTTATTGTAAATAGACATGTTAATGTTAAAGTCTCTTAGTATATAGATTTATTTGGATGCATATGCATTTAATAATGCCTTCTCAATAACATTGATGATATTCAAAATACAAGAAAAAGGCGATGCATAGATGTTAACAATTACAAATTCATGTTTTTATATCATTGCATTTATTTTTAATGCTTCTACATTTACATGTAGAAGATTTCACATTACATTTATATGTAAATATAATGTGTGGTCCCTTTTACAACTAACCTTATCTACACTATTAAGATATAAGTAATATTTCAAATTTTATTAAAATAAAACATTATTATTATTATTATTATTATTATTATTATTATTATTATTATTATTATTATTATTATTATTATTATTATTATTGTTATTATTATTATAATAATATTTAATTTAATTTCTTAACCATAATATTATATTCATAATAGACATAAATTATTTATTAATAATAATATCATTGTCTCTCTCTCTCTCTCTATATATATATATATATATATAGATATAGACCCAATCTTATCATGCCTACATATTTTACATCTGATTGTCCCTATTTATTTAAATGACAGCCCATGTAAAGATTCACTACTTTCAATGGCGTGCCTCTAATCGACTCCAATGCGATGGTGTCTTGTATGTAAGGGCTCATGGTGAAAGAGTTGTCTAAATATCCATAACTATATCTCTACACCTTTTTGGGTCTGAAGATGCAACCCAAATTATGAGATACTACATAGAAATTTATGGAATAACATGGTATGTAGGACAAATAAGATGAAATATCAAGGATAAATTTTGGGAAAACATTAGCAATCCCTGCCTATTCTTAGTTGCAACATTATTAGATTCTTGCCTATGTTTGCAATTAGGATGACTTTCTAAGGTTGGATTCCAATATAAAGCTCTAAAAATTAGAGTCCCGCACCCAATGTTGCCCCCAATTCCACTGGCATGGCAAAGGAGTTTAAATAATAATGTGGTGTTTAAATAGCTATATTCATCAATAACATAAAAGTGTAGTGTGACTTAGTACAGTCCCTTAATGTATTAAACATTGAATTGTTTTATACAACAATCATTTTATAATAAAAATATGTAATGATGGGTAACTATTACTACATGAAATTTAATATATTATATCTAAAGTTTAAATTTAAAGATGGACTCTACTAAAAAAAATTATGATAATCATCTATTCAACTTTGCCTTCAAAAATTATAATAATTCATTTTTAAGAAAGAAACATCACAAAATTAAATACATTTCTATTATAATTATATTATAAACTTAACATACATGCTTATAATCTTTCATAAAATTTTAAAGTCCATTAAATTTTTCCCCTATTGTTAAGTCCAGTTTTGAAAAATTACAAGCATATTTCACGACTAAAATTATCAAAAAGGTTCACACAAATGTCAAATTCAAACCCTTTTTGTGGTTCCCCCCTCCACAAAGCAACAAAAAAACATGGGAATACCAGGCATCATACTTTGCTTGAAAGGAACGCCATGGCTCACACTCAACACCCACATGCCCTACACACAATTAATTCATCGGTGAGTGGAAGCTGCACCGATGTGTCTTCTCAATTAAGTCAACTTTTCACATTCGCTTTACCTCTGAGTGCTTACATCTTCTCCGAATTCTATTACTATTTAACTATCTTTCCGTGAAGGGAAGAGTTTATCGCCCAACTTTGGAATAAACATCTTCATCTACAGATAAGGCATTTAATACCCTATCTGTCCATCAATTTTTTTTATCCCTTATATCCTAATCCCAAACATTGTGCAAGTATTTTCAGTAAAAGGATCAACACGTAGTTTGAATACTAGGAGCAATAGCACTTTATCATCTCCCTCCTCTAGGCTACCCAGCTGTATTTTGTCTGCCAACTTCTTGAGACACCAGCAATAAAAACGATGCTAGAGAACATGGATTCAAGTTCGTGTCATTTGAAAGCGCTAAATTTTGTCACAAGTTGTGTATCTTTCTGAGTTGCACGTTGTTTATTGTATCAATCACCAAAATTAAAAAAAATCCGTAAAAAAATATATCAGATAGAAAAGGAGAAGAATCTATATAAACATAGTCTCACCAGCTCTGAGCAAACCATGGGAACACGATACATTTCTCAAAGATGCACTTATATCTTCTCTAAGATAACAATGATCAAATTCTAAACTCAACTCTAGCGCAAACTGAAACAAAAGACCAAAAAATAATAATAAATGGCATTTTTCAAATTTTAAAATAAGAAGTGGGATATTATAAATTTGAAATCAAAACATAATGGAGGTAATTACAGACAACCATGACTAACCTGGACGTCAACATCGGGTTAAGGTTTAACTATGACTGCGGTGTAGTGGACTATGGCGATTTGATGTTACCCTGGCAGTTGCAGTGAGTTTGGCCAATTTACATGCTGGCAGTGACTGGTTTAAAAAGTCCTGCTCAAGAGAAGACTTTCCGGCCAATGACCAACGAAGACTAGCACGTCAGTGGTTAGTGCGTGCTAATTAAGCTCAACTCATATGAAAGACCTACAAATCGATATAATAATAAATCTTTGAAAATACCACCCAAGAATCTTGGGTTCGAGTCATGATCCGACTCTTAGATAAAAGCCCTTCTAACTAAAAATTATATATAAAATAACTTTATTAAAAATAAAAGAATAAAAAAAATTATTATTAATTTATTTGATGTATATATATTTCAAATAAATAAATATTAAATATTTTTAATGTTTATTTAGATTGTAAACATTTACACCTTGGAAGTGTTGACTGTAATATACAATATAATGTAAAAACAGGCTACACACTGTCAAATTTTAGGACTTGTCAAGAGAAAGTTGATCATCATTCCCACGTTAACGTTGTTTGTCATAAACAAAAATATTTATTTCAAATGTTAATGCGACACGATGACAGCTGTCATCAATAATTCACAAAAAGGGAGAAACATTACAGTCAACTTCAGTACAGCTCAACCAAATAATGGAGCACCACAAGCTTCTCAAAACGAGCAACGTGTTAAAACTTTTACTATTCGAATCTCAGATCAGGTGTGGGACATTAATCATACTATTTTAGGTGTCATTAATATGTGTTAATACTTTTTGAAATCGTTTTTCAACTCGAACAATAATTGGAAAAATCTTATTTCAAATAGCCTAAAATCTTTTCACATATAAACCATCTTTTTATGAGGTGAAAAGTTCAAATCTATGAAAATTCTTAAATATAAATATCTGGATTGTCACTTTTTGATATCTTATTTTTAATGTAAATAATAATTGAAAATTTTTAAAATCTTTTCACATTAGAACCATCTTTTAATCTCATGATTTCCAACATTAATTTCTAAAATTTAAATTCTTTTCACACATGAAACATCTTTTAATTATATGATTTCCAACACCTATAACAACTGAAAAATCCTTATTTCCAACGTCAACAACAATTGAGATTTTAAAAAATCTTTTCACAAGAACTATCTTTTAATCCAGTAAAAAGTTTTCAACCAATAAAATTATTTAAATATAAATATCTATATTATCGCTTTTTAAAATCTAATTTCCAACACTGACAACTGAAAAAATTCTAAATCTTTTCACACGTAAACCATCTTGGGTTTTAATCCCGTGAAAGGTTTTGAGCCTATGGAATTCCTTACCTATAAATGTCCGCATTGTCATTAGCGTTTCTGAATTAACAATTAACGTTTCTGAATTAGCAATGGGAGGTTTTTGTCTTTTCTTAACATGGTCCGCATCACAAATGGAAGCACAGGCACAATCTAAGAAGCCTGAAGCTTCGGCCCTGTATGTATTCGGAGACTCCACCGTTGATCCTGGCAACAACAATAACCTCAATAGTGTTGCCATAGCTAACTTCCCTCCATATGGGAGAGATTTTCCTGATCATAAAGCTACTGGGCGGTTTACCATTGGAAAATTAGCCACGGGCATACTCTGTAATACTCTTCTGTACTGCATTATCTGATATACATATGTCCTAATTGGGCGATCTTTAAGATAATTAGATGTGTTTCTTCTTTTATCTTCATGATTGCCCTGGTTAATTTTGTAATGTTTTGAACTATGGGTGTAGCTGAACTAGCAGGACTTCCGGATCTACTGCCAGCATCTTTGGATCCTGAATTCCAAGGAGAGAAATTGGTCACAGGTGCAAGTTTCGGTTCGGCTTCTTCGGGTTACGACGACAGTACTTCAAAAACTTTGGTTAGTAAATACCTGGTTTAATAGAATTTATTCTTGATAGGTGTACTTAAAAAAATGTGTATGACAACTTTTGTTCGAGGTTTTGTATGCAATCAAATGATGTCATTTTGGATATGCACTGTAATAGAACTTTTGATTTACGTTTCGTATCACATCAATGATCAAATGAATTTTTAAAAACAAATTATTAGATAAAAAACTGGTCAATAAAACATTTCGTTTTGATGGATCAATCGAAAAAATCGATCAAAAGTTCTATTACAGTTTTCCCAGAAATTTTATTTGTTTATTCATATAATCCTTGACGTTTAACTTATGGATTCAGTTTATTTGCATTTGCAGAAAGTGTTAATGGTGGGGAAACAATTGGAGAATTTCAGGAATTACCGATCGCAGCTTGCGAATATAACTAGTCAGCAAAATGCCAGCCAGATAATCGTCGAGGCCATATTTGTTATAAGCACAGGATCAAATGATTTTGTTAACAATTATTTTGTAAATCCTCGAATGACCAAAAAATACAGCATTGCAGAGTACCAGGATGTCCTTTTACAGTCCATTCGTGGCTTTGTACAGGTATGAGTATAGAATAAGTAGACAGAAAGAGTTTTCTAGTTCGTTTGTAGATCGATAGTATTGCAACTGTTTGTGTTTTTGCAGAGTATAAACAGTGAGGGTGCTACGAGACTTGTTATCATTGGCCTGCCTCCATTTGGCTGTTGCCCTTCACAAATTACTTTGCGCAATTTGCTTAATAACACTTGCTTTGAGAAGTTCAATGAAGTTGCCACTTCTTTCAATGAGAAAACAATTGTTCTAATAAACGAGATGACTCTTAGTTTTTGTTAGAATGTTAAGAATTGTCTAGAAGATGCCAAGGAGATGAGACTTTCTAGAGTCTTCCATAGAACAATCTAAGCAAAGAGCAGAACAATCCAGATTGAAAGAAGAACATTCCAAAGATGTGGACTATTCTAGAAATTAGGATTTTCCAGATTTTGTATTGCAACTATAAATATGTGTTGGGCACAAGCAAACAAGGGGATTAGAAAAGCATATGAAAGCATTGGAAAGCTTTGGACTGGATTGAAGTGTTGGATGACTGTAAGCAAGTTCTAGTAATATATTATTGTTTCAGATCTGTTTATGATCTGTTTTGCCCTGTTTCTAACAGCTGTTATGATGTTTTAAATTGTTTTTGGCCCTGTTTTAACATGGTATCAGAGCAGAGGTTTGTTAGAAGACTGTTTTTTTGGATTTAAATAAAAGCTAGAGATCTTTTAACAGGGCTGAGCTGTTGATGAATTAATTTTTGAAGTAATCTCTGATTTTTTTTTAACATGGGTTCTACAAATGACAACTTGCCAATCTTTGATGGAAGTGGTTTTGTAGATTGGAAGATTGCAGTCAAGAATGCTCTAAGAGAGAAGGCTTTATGGAGGGTAGTGAATAAAGAAATTGGGGAACCTTAGCAAAATGATAGAGAAAAGGAGTTGTGGAAATGCAAATTGGAGCAAGCAAGAGGTATTATTGGTAAAGCTTTGAGCCCCAATCTAAATAGAAGATTTGTTGATATCGATAATCCAATAGAGTTATGGGAAAAGTTAGAAAATGATTATAAAGATGCAGATATTGCAAGCATATTTAGTATAGAAGAAAAATTGGTGAATTTAGATCCGAGTGATTTTGAAAAGATGAGTGATTATTTGAATGAGGTTACTTATTTAAATGCCCAATTGAAGAAAATAGGCACTGAATATGAAAGAAAAGATTTTCAATTGATTGCTATGGTTGAAAGCAAGCTTCCCCAACCCTATAAAGTATTTAAAGAATCAAGAAAAAGAGTTAATCAATTAAATCCCAATACCCCCCAACAAACATTTGATCAATTTTGTAAATCAATTTTAGATGAAGAGTTTCAACTTATTAAAGACGGATATATTAAAAGGAATCATGCATTTGTAGCTAAGGGTAAACAGTATTCTAGAAATTTTGATGGAAAAAAGAATTGGAAAAGATATAATAAGTTTAGAAATGATGATGGTTCTAACCACTTATCTAGAAATGATGGTGTTGAAAAGCAAGTAGGAAGAAAACACATTGTTTGCATGTATTGTGGAGGTGAAAACCACATGGAGAAATTTTGTGTGAAGAAAAGGGCCAATGAAAGGCAGCAATATAAGCCCAAGCAAGAAAAGTTTAAGGATAGCAAGATGGATAGAAATAGCTTTCTAGCTATGACCTTCCAAAAGCAAGGAAAAGGTATGGAGGTAACTTCTAAATCCATTGTTAAAAGGGGTTATTTTGCTTCAGATCTTAATAAAGAATGGATTTTAGATTCAGGAGCATCTTATCACATGACTGGAGATAGATCTTTGTTTGTTGATTTTAATGAAGGAAAGAATTCAGATAAAAAAATAACTATTGGCAATAAAATGAAGCTTCTAGTTTTAGGAACCAGAACTGTTAATGTGACAAATGGGACTTTGAAAAATGTTTTATTGGTTAAAGGGTTAGGGGTAAATCTTATTTAAGTATATAAAATTGTTGAAGCTGGTTATGAGCTTGTTGTTACTGCTGATCAAGTGATTGTTAGAGATAAAAGAGACGCAAGAAATATAATTGCTATTGGTAGAGTTGATCATAAGGAGAGTCTCTTTAAATTTGTTGACTTTGTTGATGATGAATACACTTTTTCTCATGCTTTGATTGCTCGAACTGATTATATATCAAAACTTTGGCATGCAAGACTTGGACATATAAATTATAGAAAATTACAAGATATGGTTAGAATGGATATGGTTAGAGGATTAACAAAGATTTCAACCACTAAGGGCATATGTGAAGGATGTGTATTAGGTAAACACCATCGAGATCCTTTTGATTCAGGAAAAACATGGAGAGCTAACCATCCACTTCAACTCATTCATAGTGATTTATGTGAACCAGGTTATCCTTCTCTTTCATGTGCCAGGTATCTGCTCACCTTTATTGATGATTATAGTAGGAGAGTATGGGTTTATTTTCTTGAAAGGAAAAGTGAAGTACTTGAAGTTTTCCAAAAGTTTAAAGCATTAGTTGAAAATCAAAGTGGAAAGAGAATTAAATGTTTAAAGACAGATAATGGGGGTGAATATTGTAACTATGCATTTGAGTCATTTTGTGAAAGTTGTTGTATTACAATACAAAGAACAACTCCATATACACCTCAACAAAATGGAGTAGCTGAACGGATGAATAGAACTCTTCTAGAAATGGCTTGTTGTATGTTGCATTTTAAAAGCCTACATAATAAATTTTGGGGTTTGGCTATTTCTTGTGCTGCACATATTGTGAATAGAATTCCTACTAAAGCCTTCAAACATGTTACTCCTGAAGAAGCATGGAGTGGAAGAAAGCCTCATGTTGGGTATTTTAAAGTGTTTGGTTGTCTTGCTTGGGCACACATTCCTGATGAAAAGAGAAAAAAGTTAGAACCAAAGAGTCAAAAATGTTTATTTATGGGTTATAGTGAAGAATCAAAGGCTTATAGGTTATATGATTTGGCAACAAAGAAGATTTTTGTTAGTAGAGATGTAAAGTTTGACGAAGAATCACAACTTATTGCCACTTCTCATTCAAAAAATGCCTCCAATTTTTCAAATATTTTACAAGGAAATATTGATGAAGATGAGTTGTGCACTTCTACAAATGATAACAATACCATTGAAAATGAAACAACTAATGTTTTTGACCAGCCATTCTCTATAGGTAGTGATGATGAAGAAGAATTTTCAGCTAGGCAAAAGATAAGGAGCATTGAAGATATATATGGGCAAGGGCCAAAACTCCAAGAAAAGAATGGTAGTGCTCTTATGGCCAAAGTGTTACAGATTAATGATCCAATTTCATATGATCAAGCTAGAGGGAAGAAAGAATGGGAGCAAGCTATGAAAGAAGAATATGATGCTTTGGTGAAGAATAAAACTTGGAAACTTCTGCCATTTCCCAAAGGTAAGAATGTGATTGGTTGCAAATGGGTTTTTAAAACAAAATTTAAATCAGATGGTGCTATAGAAAAATTTAAAGCTAGATTGGTTGCTAAGGGATTCAATCATGAAGAAGGTGTTGATTATGAAGAAACATTTGCTCCTGTTATTAAAATGAATACGGTTAGAATTATTCTTTCTTTGGCTTCTAGTCTTGGGTGGCATATTCATCAAATGGATGTTAAAAATGCATTTTTGAATGGAGATTTATGTGAAGATATATACATGGATCAACCACATGGTTTTATAGATCAAAAACATCCTAACTTTGTTTGCAGATTAAAGAAGTCACTTTATGGACTTAAACAACCACCAAGAGATTGGAATGAGAACATTGACAGGTATTTTCAGCTTTATGGGTTTAAGAAATGTAAATTAGATCCAAATCTTTATGTGAAGAGAGTGCAAAATGACATTATTCTTGTTGCAATTTATGTTGATGATTTACTCATAGCTGGATCAAATATTGGGCTAATTAATGATTTGAAATCGGATCTTGAAAGGGCATTTCATATGAGTGATTTGGGTGAACTAAATTATTTTATTGGCTTGCAAATTAATAGGTTGCATGATGGGTTGTTCATCTCTCATACAAAATATGCTTTGGATCTTTTAGAAAAATTTAAAATGCTTGAATGCAAGCCAACCGCTACTCCTTTCCAATCTGGAGTTAAGCTTACTAAGGAATGTACCTCCAAGAAAGTAGATGCTACTTTATATAGACAGCTTGTTGGTAGCTTGGTTTATCTAACCCATTCCAGACCAAACATTTGTTTTGCAGTCAATATGGTATCTAGATTTATGCAGGAACCAAAAGAAAGTCATTGGTTGGCTGCCAAAAGGATTTTGTGATACATTCGTGGAACCATTTACTATGGCATACATTATAGTTACAAGTCTTCAGTTTCTTTGATTGGCTTTGCAGATTCAGACTGGGGTGGTGATATAGATGACCAAAAATCTACTGGAGGCTATGTTTTTCAGCTTGGATCAAGCCCTATTACATGGAGTAGCAAAAAAACAAACAACTACATCATTGTCTTCTTGCAAAGCAGAATATTAAGCAGCAAAAGAAGCAGGAAAGGAAGTAGTTTGAATTTGAAATCTTTTATTTGAGCTTGGTTTTGCACAAGATTTAGCTACTACTTTGTATTTTGATAATCAAAGTGCCATACAAGTTGCAAACAATCTTGTTTTTCATGCTAAAACAAATCACATTGAGATTGATGTTCACTATATTCAAGATCTTGTTCAAGAAAATTTTGTTAATCTCCAATTTTGTCCAAGTGAAGACCAAGCAGCAGATATATTTACTAAGAGTATGCTTGAGGCCAAATTTTTGAAATTATGCGATATGTTGGGCATGATTGAGGTGAACATTAAGGGGGGATAGTTATATAAAGTTCCCCTCTATTTTGTATTTTCTTTGTATTCTTCTAGCCAATCTTAAGGGGGGATGTTAGAATGTTAAGAATTGTGTAGAAGATTCCAAGAAGATGAGACTTTCTAGAGTCTTCCATAGAACAATCTAAGCAAAGAGCAAGACAATCCAGATTGAAAGAAGAACATTCCAAAGATGTGGACTATTCTAGAAATTAGGAGTTTCTAGATTTTGTATTGCAACTATAAATATGTGCTGGGCACAAGCAAACAAGGGGATTAGAAAAGCATATGAAAGCATTGGAAGGCTTTGGACTGGATTGAAGTGTTGGATGACTGTAAGCAAGGTCCAGTAATATATTATTGTTTTAGATCTATTTATGCTCTGTTTTGCCCTATTTCTAACAGTTGTTATGATGTTCTAAATTGTTTTTGGGCTTGTTTTAATAGTTTTCTTGGTCTTCAAATAGCTTATTACAACATGTATTATAAGTTGTATGACCTGGTTAAATTTCCTAATAAATATGGTAAGCACCTTTTTTGTGGGTATATGTTGCATATGTATTTGTATTGAGTCCCTTTTTCTCATGATTCCTGAGAATACGGTTGATTTTTAAATGAATTGATTGTGGCAAGTTTTGGAGAAACAAGGAAAGGATGCTGTAGAACTGGTTTGTTGGAGGCATCCATCTTATGCAACAAGGGGAGCCCAACTTGTCATGATGCATCAAAATATGTATTCTGGGATAGCTTCCACCCAACAAGTGAAGCTTATTATATGATTGCCCAGGAATTATTTCCAAAAGCTTTGAAGCAGATGACTTTAGGCTAATTCTACTGAATACTAGTTTTTGTTTTAAAAATCTTTAAGGGGAGAGCAATAATTCTATTGATTGTTTAATTGTAATGCAATCGATAAAAAGAATATATGATAGAAAACACTTTTTCTATAAGCATAATATGATATGAGATTAAATTACATCAGTGAGTTTTTAATAAAATAATATATTTATATTGACTGACCATAGGTTAATATATATAAATATAAAAAAATTATTAAATTGTACTACATCCACAAACGAACAAGATAATATCTTCTACAATATTAACATTCCATAATTTATTTATAAGGAAAAGAAATGAAAAAGTATTAAAACCATAAAAGAGTCATGGACCAAGTACTCGAATCTTTTCCCCTCCAAATAAATGAATTTTCATAAATAAATAAATAATAATCTACTTTTAAAATAATATTAATAATCACAATTAAGTAGTTTTAAACGTAATACATTAAGTGTTACAAATACATATTAACATTTCAAACATATTAAATTAGGGTCAAAGTTATTAATTATAAATTATTTATTAAATGTTTAGAAAAATATATCAAGGTTAAGTGATATTTCTCTTTTGATAAAATAAAATTTAAGTAATTTTTAAAAATAATAAAATTTCAATGAAATGGAAATATTACACACTCACACACACATACTACTTTTTTATTCTATTAATAATCTACAAAAATAAGACCCCCAAAAAAGTGTTCCACATGTATACATCTATGCAAAGAGATTTGTAATACTTTTGACATGTATAGATCCAAGCAAAGATAATTATACTACTTGTGAATTTATATAAGTAGTAATAGGGAAACAATTTTTCCTTGCATCATGTCTAGATCATCCTCCTCCAAATTCAATGATTGGTATTCTTCCTAATGTGGAGATTGGCAATGTGAAGGCCACTTTTATTGGGATGAATGCAATAAATTAACTAGAAGAGACTTGTTCCTCTTACAACTTACCTTTTGAAGTATTATGAAATTTGGATTTTCCTCGTGTCCTTTACAAAAGTGCAAATTTTTGGATATTTGGATTTAGGCTCGGGTATATATTTCATGATATTGTAAATGGTTTGAATGGGTTTAAGGATCTTGTGAAGACTTGGGTTGCATTGTTTTGGCCATAATATTTACAATCTTTGATGGATTCATTGTTCCTAAATTTTATAATATTTGTAAGAGTTTATCCTCCTTTCTAAGTTCATGGAAATTGGTATGGAAGGTGGAGTTTAAATTCTTTGATGGTAGATTTTTTCATAATTTCATAAAATAATTTCATGGAGGTGCTTCTATTTTTATCTTTTGAATTACTATGGGATGACATTCCTGCTATTGGTTGGTGGTATTCCTTGTGAAGCTTTTGGGTTTTAGTTTTTTGACCTTATCTTTAATTGATGGCTTGTTGGCTTTGTAGTTGTTTGGCTCTCTGGGACTTGGTGCATGTCTAATTATTTTCTCTTAGAGACTTATTTTGTATTACTTAGTTTGATCTACTTTCCATATCCTTTTGTACCATAGAGTAAGGGCCCAAATTTTCCTTATTATTGTCTAGTAGAATGATTAGTATTTTTCTACGTGTAATCATTTATCCCTTGATATTGAAGATAACCTGATGAAATTTTGTAATGCACAAGGTAAAATTAATTTAATAAGTCTCAATAAAAACAAAGTATATTTGGATTGAAATACCATTAGTGTTATTTGGATGTGTTTACTTTTAGAAGATCTAAGACTGAGAAGCACTAGGTAAATACATACAATGATCTTAAATTTATGATGAAACCCTTCATTTCAATGCAATGATTGAGTGCCACATGGACATTGTTCATTATTTTTACGGGCCTTAAATATTATCTCCTTTAGTGGATGAACCACACAAGAACTATTTTATCAAGGTATAACCTTATTATATCTTTAGAGTAATACTCTTAAGCTCACATGTATCAAAAAAGATAAATGTCTCATGTCTTTAAGAGGTGTTTGATCCCATTTTTATAAAGAACCATTGAAATTAACCCAATCTAAACCATTTTTGTTTCAAGTCAAGGGTTCTTTCCTAGTTTATGCCTACATTACACAATTTCCAATAGTGTACTTAGGTTATTGGAATGTAAGAGTATTCAATGATAAGAATGTACTACTTTCAAATTATTCTTAAAAAATAGGAAAAACACGTAGGTACAAAGATTGGTCTGGTAGTATGTGCAAATACCCACTAGAAAGGTTTACTTAGTAGGACTATAATATTGCCAAGCTCTTATTTAACATATCAAGCACATAAAATCTCCCTTAAGTGAATTTTGGCCTTCTTTAATTTTATATAAAACTCATTACTTTAATTTAGCAATAAATTACTCGTGATTGGAAGTTACTATTGCAAGATAATATTGCCCAAGGCTAATATGCAACTTCATTAACCTACACAAGAGAGGAGAATTCATTTACCTTCATTTTGAGTGGTGAATCATTAATTATGATAAAGAGGTTGATATTTCATATTAACATTTATCGAGGCTTCAATATCTTTCTCAATGTTGAATTTAGTTATCCTTTAATTATGGGTTTACTTAGGATAAATAGGTAACCTTTTGTTACTAGGAAAAGATTTCTTATAAAGAGACTCAAACAATCTATCTCATCTAATATATAATAAAATGACGTATCTTGACAAATCCACCTGTTCAATAATAGGAATTGTGTACTTAAATCACCCTTACATAGTATGATAATTAACACAAAAAGATCTCATAGCCTTTACAAAAATAAGATAACAAGAGTTGAATAATTATCATAAATCGTGATAAATATTAAGCATTTTAATAAATTTATACTTCCATTTTTATTTTGGATACATACAACCTTACATGGTTTTATAAATTCCTTATTTATAACAAGGAATGATACTAAGATAATACCTTTACAATTTAGATGAACCTCATGTACATATGCACTCTATATGAGTGAGAGTTCATTTAACAATATTGATAACATTACAACCAAAAATGCATATCAAATGTAAGTAATAAAAAATTAGAAAGATTACACACTTAGCTACTCCAAATAAGTGCCAATTAGTTTTTAATGAAGAAATGACCAATCCAAGCACACTTGTAATCAAATTTTAAGCAGCAAAAGGATCATTCTCTTTTGTTCCCTTACTATTTTATTTTGCCACTAATGCTACATTGAACATGCCAATTGAAAGGGTCAATTCAATGCTAAGCAAGTCATCTCAATCCTAGAAAGAAAATATTCTATCTCGATAATAACATCATGACAATTCCTAGATTTCCATTATTGAGCATAATTATAATCAAGGATAAAAAATCAATCATAAAAGAAGGATATAGACTAGAAATATCACCAATACAATTTTATACAAGCTATCAACTAATGAGAATGTGTACAACATTTTAACATAATGTATTAATTAATTTATAAATAATTGCCACATCTTTGATCCAAAAGTTTCAATGAATCCAAAAACCATGTAAAAAAATTATATTATTCTCTTAGGCTAGATTAGCAATTTATTCAAAGTATATAACAGGTGAATTCCAATGCTAAAACTAGAAACCCATAAATAATGGTATTTATATAATACAACTTGAAAGCAATTTTCAAGGTGGATATACAATATATCACTCTTCAATCTAATTTAAATTAAATACACATACATGTATGTAAAAATAATGGTGGTACCTACGTATCCCACCACACACTCTATACATACTAAAAGGTGCATGACTAAATTTGAATGCATGAACTATAAAAATCAAAATGTTTATTGCATACCAAGTTCTCAATATCTAGGTATCATATATTAGTTGAAAATCTCTTAATTTCAATTTGTAATATAATTTTAAATGCCAATGGCATCATTTAATATTTTATAATCATAATACTATTTATGGATACTTCATTGTTATGCCCACAAAATTAGAAGGTATCTGAAAAAGCAATCAAGTAAGGATCATTGAATCATTATAACTCCACTAAATTTTTGATTTCCCTACTTGGAGAAACCAAACATTTACCTTGACCAGTGATTCATTATAGTTGTACAAAATTCCCCATAACCTTCTCTTTCAATTAAAAGCTAACTCAAAATGTTCCTTTCATTTCAATCATAGCATTAAAACATAAAAATAGTTAATAGATGCTCACAAGAACATACACTAGTCATAAAACCATTTTTGCATGTTTTTATTTTATTTCCTTCATACTCCTGAATGCATTTATTTCCAATCAATGATAAAAGGACACCATCAAGGTCATAAAAAGGGTGGAATCCACAAACCACAAAACAAGAACACTACATTCAATAGAATGACCTTATGCACAACCATTAAAATCTTGATGGATCTAACAAGGTTGATCCCTAATTTTTATAACATTTTAACATTTTATATATAAATAGGGTAAAATATTAAAAATAACACCAAAACAAAATAATCCAAAGACTAAATTATGATGTAAAGCCATTAAAAACCTCATGGATTCTCAAAATGTTGATTATCATGTTTTTATAACTAGTTGTAGTTATTTCAATAATCAGAGTAAAAACATCAAATTAACACCAAAACATAGTAATGCTAAAGATTTTTAAATGGTGTCATAGAGTTGTCTAGGTGAGTGGATGAAATTCCTTGATAGTCTAAGTGATAATGATAAAGTGTGTAATGTTCTTGTCTTAGTATGCTTGAAGGAGGTTGGGTTAATGTTCAGTTTTGACATTTATAGAGATGTTTAGGGATGAGTATGGAGTATTGAGAATGTGAAAGGAATCCTATAATAATTTTTATATGATTTGAGTGCTTGTGTGCATGAGTGGATTTCATTTAGTTGATCATTGTTTTCATCTAGACATTTTGGGTCTAGTGGCAAAAAATATAAATAGTAGATTACTGACATCACCATTTCTATGTGTCAATGATTCAATGGGAGTTGGTAATATGTTTGTGATCACATTAGTCCCTATTTTTTATGAACTAAATCTCAAGTCATGTGACTAAGCACATCAAAATATATTCAAGTGTAAAGCTAGGCTCCTAGGTAGTTTGACAGTGTTTTCCCATACTTAGCTAAATTTATAATTTGATAAGAAAAATTGAGTAATAATTTTGATGTTGTTATATTTCACATGTCTGAAGGTGTGAGGTTAAAATGTTCAGATGGGTTTATTAATTTTTGTTCCTAGTTAATTTATGCTAAATTTTTTATCATATGATGAAGTGCATCAAAAGATATGCATGTCTTCTAGATAGTTCCTGGCATAGTTGGCTCTATGGTAGAAAAATATTAGTGAGAATATTAATGGAGTTATATATTGCATGTGTGAATGATTTGGGATCATTTTGAAACATGATTAGATTCTCATATTGAGGAGATAATATGGTCCAAATTTTAGATCATGTGTTTAAGTATAACTAAAGTTATTGAAGTCTAAAGTTGGACTTCTAGGCAGATAAAAGTGGTCCCCATAGTCATTTTTGCATAGTTTAAAGTTCAGGACCAAATGGAGATCCAACAGTGTGCAAAAGTTCATACTAATCAAGATCAATGGTGTATATTGAGTCAAAGAGGTTAAAGTGCTCAAAAGGCATGTGAGGGTACCAACCATCATAATTTATGGGGTTCTTAGCAAGATCAAATGGTGAGATCTATAAGATAAAGACTAAACTAATCTATAGAGATTGATGGTACTATGTGTTCAAGATTTCAAGAGAGCACAAGATGAGGTCAAATTTTCAAATTTTAATGTTTGGTTTTGGTGCACTATGTGTTAAATTTCAAAGAAGATTGATTATGTGAATTTAATCTGAGAAGTGAGGACAAAAGATGATAGCATGGTGTTCGCGATTTAACTATGACGGTTTGAATTCAAATATTTAAATTTAACAAAGGAAAAACCAATGCTCTATATTTTGTCCATAAATTTTGATCAAGGATGAATTCAAAGCTGATTTAAAAATCAAAGTTGGAGAGGAATTTGAGTTGCATATAGAAATATAAATTTGAAGATATGAAAGTGTCTACTATAAAATATATTGAGGTTGAAATTTGACTATGTGTTTGTGCATGTTCTGCAAGTAACCTGAGAAGGATATTTGAGCTTGTACTGATGTTATTTCAATGTTTCATGATGACTTACCTATTAGATAGTGTTATACACTACATGAAGATCATATATATGGATTTTAGAGGTGTGATCAATCTATCTTGAATATGAATAATGATTAAGATGTTGACTATGTTTTCATTTATATTGACTATGTCTATAGAGAAATGTTTGAACTAATTAAGGGTTAAAAAAAGGTGGTATGATGGATATTAGAACTTAAAGGTAACCTATATATCTTGTGACATGGGTATAAATATTTTAAGGTGTTTTGGTGTTCCTAGTTTTCTTAGAGAAGTGTCAAAGAGGTGAATGGGTCATCATAGGACCCAAAAGGTGACTTAGGGTTATTTAAAAGAGCGTTGTGCTTAAGTGTGACCCATGTAAGATGCCTTAAGTATGAATGCATGTGTTGTTTCTAAAAATTAAAATTTTGGATATGATAATTCAAGATTTCTCTATAAATAGTGAAACCAAATGTGATGGTTTGTAGACTTGTGCAAAACATGGGAGAGACAAAAGAGAGGTGTGTGTGAGATTTCTGGAGCAAAGGAGAGGGAGAGTGCCCAATAAATGAGTTGATGAGTATAGTAGATTTAGGACTATGTATATGACCTAGGGGTCATGTTTTTTATGTTATAATAGTGTTCTTGTAGGTTGAGGATGAGCACAAAGGTTTAGGGTGATCCAAAAGGTGGATTTAGATGCATTGAGTGTGTAGAGTTGATATACTTTGTATCTCCATCGTATTGATAAGAAATCAGTGTTTAGGAGATGTTGTGTTCATAAGTGTTATTATGTTAGCTCAACATATATTGAGTTTCATCCTCCTTACATGGTAAAACTTTCTAAAAGTCTAGTTGTTCTGGTTGCTCAACTAGATAGGTGTTGTAATACCTTGTGGGATTGTAGTCTCACTAAATAAGAGATGGTAGTTCCTTGATCAGTTATTACTAGTCTAAATTGGTTCTCTTTATTATAGGATAGTAGTCCAATTGTATTTTTTAGTAGCTTTTCTCCCCCAAGAGGCTTTCCCAAGTATGTCATGTGTTATGTGCTTGATCTTATATTGTTTTTGTTAGTCATTGCTTTGAATGTTGTGTATGACTCATGAATTTTTATTGTAACTAATTAAGAATTTGTAAAGAATTGAAATTAATGTTGGATTATCTAAGCTCACTAATTCACCCACCCCTATCTTAGTGACTATACCTCTAACAATTGGCATCAGAGTAAGTCCTTTTTGTAAAGGATTGACAATTTGAAGGTGATCCAAGGTACAATATGGGTAGTCATCAAGGAGGTTTATCTATTAAGCAAACATAAATGTTCAATGGGTCTAATTTTGATTTTTGGAGTGCAAGGATGAGGAAATATATTATGTCCCAAGGTTTGGATTTATGGTAATCTGTTGTGGATGGCTATGTTGTTCCTATTACTCCTATAACTAGTATTGCAAACAAGAAATTGTTTGAGAATAAATATAAGAAAATTAATGCCATCACTTGTGGTCTTATAGAGATTGAGTTTACTAAGTTTATCCATTGTAAATATGATAAAGAGATATGGGAAAAAATGTAGATCATTTATGAAGGAGATTTAAAGGTCAAGCTTGCTAAGTTGAAGACTCATAAAAGGAAATTTAAAAGTCTCAAGATGAAGGAAGAAGATTATATGGCATACTTTCTATATAGATTTGATGAGATTATGAACATAATTAGAGGTTCAGAGAGAACCTTGAAGAGGCTACTATAATTCAAAAGTTATTAAGGTCTCTATCCCTCAAGTTTGATTCAAAAGTATCTACTATAGAAGTAATTCATGATATTACTTAGCTGAATTTGTATGAATTGCATGGCATCCTTAATTCCTATGAGATGAAGAAGAATGATGATATATCACCAAAGAAGGAATAAACATTCAAAATAGAGAATAAATCTAAGAAAAAATTCCAAGGTAAGAAACACAAGGAGGATGGCATGTCTAATATTGATGAAGATGAATTGATTTCTTTGTTTACAAAGAAATTGAAAATAGGTTTAGGCAAGTATAAGGGAAAACTACCCTTAAAATGCTTCAATTGAGGAGAGATAGGACATTTTTCTAGAAAGTTACCTCATAATGATGATGATGAAGAACATGGTGAAAACCAAGATGAAGACAAGAAGACATACAAGTCTAATAAGAGGAAGAAAGGATTCAAAAGGTTTGACAACAAGAAGTACTTGAGGGATAAGAAGAGTCTCTACACCAAAGAAGATTGTAGTTCATCAAATGAGAATGAAGATAATGACTCAGAGTATGATCATGCAGATGTTGGTCATGTTAAATATGAAGCCCTATTCATGGATGAAAAAGGAAGTTGTTCACATCAAAATGAGTCTACTTGGAGTGATTCAGATGATGATGAAAATGAGGTGGACTATGAGATTGCATTAAAAAATGGTTTTGTATAAATGAAGATTGAAAATATAATTAACAAAAAGATGAATTTTCAATTCAAAGACTATGAGGAATAATTTAATTTGTATAAGGAAAGAATGAATGAAGACACCAAGGACTATGAATATATGGTCAAGCATCTTAGTTTTTAGTTATAAATCCTATCTACAAGCCAAAAAGCTAAATAAGATGAATGTTCAAGGTATGTAATTGAAAATGAGCCTTTGAAATATGAGTTAGAGAAGACATATAGTAAGTTGAAGTAATTTATTAGATTTGAAGAAATCTCAAGTGATCTAGACAATACTATGAGTGGTCAGAAGTATGTTAGTGATAAAACTTATTTTAGATTTGAAGGAGAGATAAAGAATGTAACTCAAGACAAGATGAAGACTAATATGAAGAAGAACATTTTGACTTTGAAGATAAATCATTAGACAAGGAATGTAGGTGTTGACAGATTGAAGATAGATAAGATTAGATATCCAAATGCCATGAGATATGAAAGTTTCAAAGTTTATTGTTACACATGTAATCATTTTGATCATAGATCTCAAGAACGCAAGAGACCCGTTAGAAATAAATTTTCATTGAACTGTGATGGGGGTCATCAATCAAAAGGTGCGAACAAAGTTAAGTGCTTCAACTATCTTGTTGTGGGACACTTTGTAAAGCATTGTCCACATAAAGTTAGACAAGGTGATTCCTCTAAAAAAATATGAGATTATTTAATTTATCATGACATATGACACATTACAAGTTTCTATCCAAATAAGGTAAGACAAACTATTTTTCCATCAAGAAGTATTGTTTAATATAATTGTGAGAAGATTGGCCACATTCCTAGATTCAGTAAGCAAAGGTCATCAAGTCAAAATGAGTTAAATCACGCTCTTAAAATACAAGGAAGAAGTCAAGTTAACCCATGGATACCAAAGGTGGTAAGTATGCATCATGATGAGACTACAGGTCCAAGTAATATGTTTTATATGATGTAGAAATATTTAAAAGGAGAAGAATGCCAAGGGCTCTCATTGTCTCCTCATGCTGAGAATGAAGAGACCAAGATACTGGTTAAGGCTAGTCTTGAAGTAAGTATAGATCCAAGTAAACATCCTACCATTGTTGAGCATATATCATAAAAATAAAATAAATTGGAAGTGCCTAATGATGAGGTCCTTAACTATAAGGTGTATTTTTTAGATGAAAATGTATGTCATGAATCTATGTTCTCTCCATGTTTTATCAATCCAATCTTAGAAGAGAAGGAGAGTGTTTTAAAAAAGGAACCATTTGTCTTAGTTTAGACTGAGAGAAGAAGAAAATCAATAAATCTTATAGATATAAGAGGATTCTAGTGGTTACTAAGGAGATGTAGGTCACTCCTAGCTTCACTTTGTTTTAGAGAATTATGGTGCAGAGGATGTGTCGATCCATGCTTATTAAGATACTTATTTTAGTGGAAAAGTAAGTGTTTCTATGGTGTTCTTTAGATGGCCTTAGAAGGATAGAGATGAACATTTTCTAATTAGATTAGGTATGTCCCCATGGAAGAATTGTTGCGGTAATGTTAGAGTAATGACATAGTTGTATATGGTCAGTCTGTAGGGTGAAAATGAAGATTTACAGATGGTATAATGAGATTGATGAAATTTTAAGAATATTTTGATGATTAGAAAGCTCTATTGACCTTATTTTATCTTGTTGCAAGTGGTTTTGTAGTCTAAAGATATGTTGAAGTCAAATTGTAGATGTTTGAGTGCTCTCATTTTTCTTAGTTTTTGCTTAAGTAGAAGTAGGCCTAAAATGAGTCATAGGATGTATGTGTTCCCAAATATTTAGAAACTTAAATGTTGGTTCAAAAGTGTGCAATGGTTATCTCCAAGTGTACAAGAAGTTTCAGAGGTGGATGTTGACCAAATAGAGGTTTGTTGACTCTATTTATTTTAAGATTATAGGGTTTTGGGCTTTGCTAGAGAAGAGGTTTTCCTTGTGAACTGAGGTTTAAGGCTTCTTAATATGTTGAATGGTCCAAACGAGTTGTCAAATAAAGCTTTATAGATATTTTAAGGTTTGTGGTTTTCAAATTATTCATGTTTTTGTCAAGATGGAAGCCTAATCGACAGGTTGGTTTGTGAAGGAAGTATGTTAAAAAAGTTGAACTAGGTGTTGAAAATTAATGTGCTTGATGGGGAATATGAGAGTGATCTGTATATAAACTTTTAGGTCTTGATGATGTGTCTACTATAATTTTCTGGCTCTACAAATTCCGAGTAGGGCTACAAGGAGTCTAGATAGGCCTAGTATAAAGATTTGATTTTTTGTTTAGTTTTTACAAAATATCAAGGTATGAGTATTTTAAGGTGAGTTATTAGGTTGGTTTAGTGTATGTTTCGTATTTTATGAGTAGCATGAAGTCTTTTTGGTGGTTCTTGAGGTTGTTTGAGGTAGAAGGCTACTAAACTTGTATGGTGGTTCTTCATGGTATGTGGAGATCTAAAGGTGATCAAGAGGTGAAATTACTCATATATATTAGGATATGTTCCTTGGTGAGTTCCATCATAATTCAATGTTTTGTGTGTTGTTTCTTCATTGGTGGTAGCGCTTGGTTGAAGAGTATGTTGGAATGGAGTAAGAGGAAATTGTCAAGGAAAGAAGAGGTAGGCTTAAGGTAAGGGGTATTTTGCACTATCTTTATAATATGTTATACTCATGTTGGTATTATTTTTAACTCATCAATATTAGTTGGTTCTCACTTTATCATTGTGTCAAAGGGGTAGAAAGTTCCGATTGTGGAGTGCTTAAAGAGAGAGAAGGAAGGTGAGTCGTATATTAATATATGATGTGTGTTAACATCAATAACAAAGGGGGAGATTATTGAAAAGTTATCAATGATGTCATGGTGTTGTCATGGATGTTTCCAAGTGAGTAGATGAATTTCCTTGATTGTCTAAGTGACAATGAGAAAGTGTGTAATGTGTTTATCCTAGTATGTTTGAAGGAGGCTTGGTTAATTTTTAGTTTTGACATGGCTAGAGATGTTCAGGGGTCATTATGGAGTATTTATAATGTGCAATGGATACTATAAGATATTTTATATGATTTGAGTGCTTTTATTCATGAGTGTCTTTCATCTATTTGATCATTGTTTTGATATAGAAATTTTGGGTCTAGTGGTAGAAAATTTGAGAAGGTAGTTTGCTGATGTCACCATTTCCACATGTGGATGAGTTAGGTGAGTTGGTCATATGGTTGTGATAAAATTAGTCCCTAGTTCATATGTGCTAAATATTATGTCATGTGACTAAGTACATGAAAATATATGCAAGTGCAATGTTGGGCTCCCATGCAGTTTGATAGTGTTTTCCAATACTTAGCCAAATTTGTAATGTGATAAGAAAAACTAAGTAAACATTTTGATGTTGTTGTATTTTACACGTGTGAAAGTATGAGGAGAAAATTTTCACATGGGTTTGTTCAATTTTATTACTAGTTGATTGTATCTAAATTTTATATCATGAGATGAAGTACATCAAAAGATATGCATTTGAAAAGTTGGCTCTATGGTAGAAAACTCTAAGTCAGAATATTAATAGATTTATATCTCACACATGTGAAGGTTTTAGGAGAAGTTTGACACATGGTTAGATTATCCAATGTGAGGAGATCATATGGTCCAAATTTTAGATCATGCATGTCAGCATAGATAAAGCTATTAAGGTCTGGAGTTGACCTTCCAGGTAGATAGCAATTGTTCCCATAGTTATTTTTGTAGAAGTTAAAGTTTAGGACCAAATAGAGATCCAACGGTGCATTAGAGTTCATACTAATTGAGATAAATGGTGTATATTGAGTCAAAGAGGTCAAAGTGCTCAAAAGAAATGTGAGGGTGCAAAGTATCATGATCATAGGGGTTATAATCAAAATCAAATGGTGAATGTTATAAGATAAAGACTAAACTAATCCATAGAGATTGATGGCGTGTATGTGGTCAAGATTTCAAGATTACATGAGATGAGGTCAACTATTCAAAGTTTAATGTTTGAATTTGGAACACTATATGTTAAATATTGACTAATAGTTATGGTGGACATTTAATCGAATCAGTGAGGACATGCTATGATAGCATGGTGTTCAAGGTTTAACTGTGACCATTTTAATTCAAATATTTGAATTTAATAAAGGAAAAACTAGTGATCTATATTTTATCCATAGCTTTTGATGCAATATGAATTCAAAGGTGTTATAAAAAGAAAAGATGGAGAGGAATCTAAGAGACATTTATAAATATAAATTTGAAGATTTGAAAGTGTGTATAGTCAAATATATTAGGGTTCAAAGTTGACTATGTGTTCATGAATGTTTTGTAAGTAACACAAGATAAATATTTGAGCTTGTATTGATGTTGTTTCAATGTTTCATGATGAATTAACTATTGGAGAGTTTTTAATACTCTATGAGGATAATTTATATGGATTTTGGAGGTGTGATCAATGTATCCTAAGTATGAATAATTCTTAATAAGTTGAATGTATTTTCATTCATATTGATTGTGTGTATAGAGAAGTGTTTGAGCTAATTAGGGGTTAGAAAAAGCATGATATGATGGATGTTGGAACTTAAAAGTGACTTGTAGATCTTGTGACATGGTTTAATATGTTGGAAAGTGTTTCATTGTTCCTATTTTTCTTGGAAAAGTGTCAAATAGGAAAATGGGTCATCATAAGACCTAAAAGGTGACTTAGGCTTATTTAAAAGAGAGTTGTGCTTAAGTGTGACCCATGTAAGATGACTTAAGTGTGAATTAATGTGTTGTGTCTAAAAATTAATATTTTAGACACAATAATTAATGATTAATATATAAATATTGAAACCAAATGTGATGGTTTATAGACTTGTGCAAGACTTGGGAGAAACAAGTGAGAGATGTGTATGAGAGTTGTGGATTGAAGGACATGTAGAGTTCTTAGTAGATGATTTGATGAGAAGATTAGATTGATTAATATGTGTATGACCTATGAGTCATGTTCTTGATGTTACAATAGATCTCTTCTAGGTTGAGTATGAGCGAGGAGGTCTAGGGTGATCAAAAAGGTGGCTTTGGATGCATTAAGTGTGTAGAGTTGAAGAGAGTTGATATAATTTGTATCTCTATCATATTAATAGGAAATAATTGTTTAGGAGGTGTTGTTATCATAGGAGTTTCTATGCTATCTCAATATCTATGGGGTTACATCTTCCTTTCATGGTGAAAGTTGCTAAAAGTTTAGTTGTTGTGGTTGATCAGCTAGATAGGTGTTATATAATCTTGTGGGATTGTAGTTTCACTAAGTAATTTATAGTAGTTCCCTGATTATTTGATTCTAGTCTAAATTATTATTATTATTATTATTATTATTATTATTATTATTATTATTATTATTATTATTATTATTATTATTATTATTATTATTATTATTATTATTATTATTATTATAAGATAGTAGTACAATTATAACTTTTAGTGGGTTTTCTCCCCCAAGAGGGTTTCCCACATATCTCATGTGTTATGTGCTTGATCTTGTACTATCTCTCTTGTTCATTTTTATGAATGGTGTGTATGCTTCATGAATACTTGTGGTAGATAATTAATAATTTTGAAATGATTTAAATCAATTTTATTTTATCTAGGCTCACTAATTCATCCCCCCTCGGTGATTGTACCTCTAATAAATAACACATACCAAGCTAAAAATCAGCCAAGAAACCAAATTGATAGAACATGCAATGGGTAGTTATGCTCAAATCAACATGGAAGGGTTGTTATGAGAATATAATATTACATTGGCCACCATAAGGAACTTGAAATATTTTTATTAGAATTGGATGTCCAAGATCGGTGACTACAGATTGAATACACACAACTGTTGAATCAAAAAAATTAGAAAAGAGTAGAAACTAAACACAATGTATTCAATAATGGAGATGAAATTCTTATATAAAATATGAAGTTCACAACTCTCATATCTCTCAAATCTATCACCAATCAAAAATAAGAAGCTCAATGAATATAGGTTCGTTGAATGAGTAATGTAAAGGGAGAGAGGTATTATAGGTTGGAGAGATAGTGAAACCCCACATTCTAGTGAATGTGGTACTAATATTCATAAATAAATTCTAAATCCCTCAACAATCTAGTGTAAATATGTAGCCAAAACCTATAGGAAATAATCCTACACTAGCACACCCCATAAGCACAACATAGGTAGGTGATGATACAAAAAAAGCAAAAAATGGGTCCCAACAACAAAGCTTGATAAGGTACCCATGTACAATGCAATCTTTCATAAATTAGAGAAAAGGAGAAAACCCAGTGGGAAAAACTCCCCCCAAAAGAGAGAAAATAAAAAGGGACTAAAAGATACCCTAGAAGAAGATGATAAAATAATCAACACTCCAAGTCCATAGAAATGATCCCCAATATCCTACAAAATATGAAAGAAGTGTGCCTCCACACAGAAGAGAGAGAATGTGAATGTAGAATGTCACATGGTGAATGTTGTAGTAGGTCCCTCTAAAATAAATGTTGTCTCTTCATTTTAGAAGAAAGAAAACATGGGCTATCAAAATGTTGAATTCCCACTCAAGTGGAATACATGTATGAATCATGATGTAGATATATGAAAAATGTTAAAATGTCTCATTCTTAGTGATCAAATGTGCTAAAGTTTGATCAAGTATCATAAGGATAATAGTAGAAGATGGTAATGAAGAAGCATTCAATGAAGGGGAGAGAGCAACCAGAGAAGAAGATATACATGGAACACTCATCAAAAGATTGTTCATGAGAAGAGGAGAACAAGGCTCAACAACTATCAAAACTAAAGATAGTAATGTAGATAAAGCACTCATACTTGTGAGATGAATTTCCTCAAAAACATACTCTCAATGTCATTGATACTCTCAATGTGTGTACTCTCACTGAAATCAGTGAAGTCCTCCAAAATTCAAGTTTGTGAAGGCTCTATAAGAGTAAAAATTAGCACAAAAACATAAGTGTAATATATAATAGGATAACTAAGGTGTGGCTGAATCTTGTCTTATATTGGGGGATCAATACAAGGAAGAACACTTTCCACCATGGATGTATCATCATAGGAAATAAATGAAGAAGGAGAGAGTACAACATACTCAAAAGAAATAATAGGAAGATGAGGAGTGATATAAGCCACAATAGTATTCCCAAAAGGACTCTAAAGAGTGCTCTAAATAATGGAGGGACACTTTGTGTGCTCCACATAGTGGTATAAATCCCAATAAACATGTAATAATAAGTGACCATAGATATAGTCACAAGAGTTAACCCAGTCATTATATTAACTCGGGTCAATAAGAGCAGGACTCTATCCATATAAGAATGGAATAAGATCATGTTTCTTAAGTGAGTGTTCCATGTAAAATCACCATGAAGCATAATTGGTCTTACCAATAAGGATAAGTATAAATGAAATAATACTCTTCAATAGGAATCTCTCAATTGGAGTTGACATGACCACAATTGAGAGTAATAGTGCATGCTATGGAGATGTACTTCGGACTACGTAAAAAATGACTCTAATCAAATAAGAGAAATCTATGCATAAGTGACAATGCACACTCAACTAGATGTTAGGATCTATTGATAATGCATCTAAGAATACAATAAAAATATCTGCAAGTAGTCACTAAATAGGCACAATTAATAGTTATAAAAATTGAATGTGCCGATGAGAGAATCTAGATCCCACAATAACTTCCCAAGACAATCAACAATGACCCTCCTATTTTTTAAATAATAAATCATGCTCAAATAATGAGAAATATATGCTTATGATCAAGTACCAATGCATGCTCTATGTATGAATATTATAATTAACTAAAATGGGTTCACACAAGTAACATCAATCACTGCACGAGTGAAAAATTACATCTCAATGAATGGACATCATAATCAATTAAAAATGCATCCATAAACATGAGTAATAAATTAAATGTCTACTAAATTATCACAAATGAAAACTACAAATAGGCCAAATAGGAGGATATCATACTCTGTTGATAATGCATCTGTATGAGAAGTAAATGTGTGAATTAGTTAGGTAGCCTCCCTAAATTCTGGCACTTTATAACTTTAGTTAATTTTATAAAATAAATTATACCAATGGAAAGAGGAAGAAAAAATATGCACTTTAAAAAAAAGTGCCACTCAATTATGAGTTACCAATCAAAAGTTATAGCAAAATTTATTTTCCATTAGTAATGGCCTATTTAATTAAATTGTACTTAATGTTTAAATGCACGATAGATTCAAGCATAAAGCATGTCGTGTAACCACCCATTGGAATCAACTTGGAGTCTAGAATAAGGTGGTTTGGTTTTTTGAGGCGGATTTGACATCCTACCAATTCAGGCCTCAAATTCATCTTCGTCAAGTGGAGATACAAGCTTTAAAAGACTAAAATATTGATCTTTTTAAAAATTTATCAAATGAATTTTATTTGCAGCATACTAAATGTTTTTGTTATAAAGTCATTAATAATTGAAAATATAAAAAAAGAAAATACCAATGGAGATAGAGGTTGAGTGTGGATCCACCAAGGAGAAAAGACACTAAAAATGGGATGCCAAGGTGGAATATACCAAATTTCCAACATCAATTTAAAAAACTTAGTTTTCCAATAAAGAGGATGATACGAAGGTGGAACATAGCTACACAATAGATCTGATGAAGCACCATGTAATAGAGTGTTGACACTAAAGGCTCCAACACCTTTTTAGCTTGCTACAATGCCAAGTTGAATTTTGTTTTCAATGCCTAGCAATAGAAATAGGTTCTCTTCTCCTTGGATGCAATTCAAAATATTAAAAAGACCAACATCTCTTGTCAAGAAAGTGATGTCAAAGCTGAAAAAAGCACCATAAATAGCAAAGAAGGATGCCAATGTCTAATTTTTAACACCTATCTCTAAATTAATACACCAAAATCAGATCTGAAAAAGGTAGATCTATAGAGAGAATGGTGCCTACTTAAAATATAAGATAAAAAAAATATGGTGACAACAAATGAAAGCTTCAATAAATGAGCTCATAAATTTTTGATATCCACGTACATCTCATAAATGCTAAGCTATGAAAAAGACCACATAAAAAAACACTCTTTACCAAATCTAAGATGTCTCTCTAGAATGGATATAGATCCTTCAATTGAACATATCAAAATGGATTTATAGAATGAAATATGATGCCAAACATATCAAATCTCCTTTCTTTGTGTAACAAAAGGCTAGATCTACAACCAAAGGAGAATCTTCCAATCGTAAATCTTGAGAAATTGGATCCCAGATCTCCCTTAAATGTAAGATAAGAGCCTCTACAAAAAATGCAAAAAACCAACATACCAGTAATACCGTATTTTTTTAATACAAAAAATGACCCCTACAATTTTTAATTCCCAAAGTTTTTGGGATTTTTATTTCAAAACAACATTAAAATTTCATAAATCCTCTAAAATTTTGATGAAGAATACAAAAGAATACTACTCAAGATTTCTTATTAACAATAATAGAAAGAAATTAGTATTCAATACAAGATACCTGAATCTCTAATACCATTAAAGATTTATCTAGAATCAAATGTCCAAGATCGGTTATTGCAGAGTAAACACACACAATTGTTGATTCAAAAAATTTACAAGAGAGTAGAAACTGAACATAATGTATTCAATAATGGAGATGGACTACTTATATAAAGAGATGAAGTTCACAAATTTCATAGCTCTTAAATTTGTCATAGCTCATAACTAAGAAGCTCAATGAATACAGGGTCACTAAATGAATAATGCAAAGGGAGAAAGGCATTTATAGTTTGGAGAGATAGTAAAACCCCACATTCTAGTGAATGTGATACTAATCTTTGTAAATAACCTCTATATCCCTAAGTAAGCTAACATAGCCATTTAACCAAAATCCATAGGAAAAAAGCCTACACTAACATAAGTCTCAATCAAGATTCAACATCTAAAATCAAAATTGCCATGCTCACAAGGTAGCAAAAAATAGGGTATTGAATAATCAAGCTACCAAGCAAGTAAATCAACTACCCAACATGACTAGAAGACTCTGTTTAAAAAAATAGCAACTCTCTCAAAATTAATACCCAATGTCACCACTTTTTACGGGAAGGAGAAACAAAATAACTAGTACACAAAACCCCTTCTCTAAATAGAGTTTTAGTTTTTTGAAAATAAACTACAGAAAGATCTTAAATGCCCAATAAAAGTTATAGTCAAAATTATTGATATAGACAAAATCCCAAAGGTGCCATTCTAAAGTAAACCAGAGATGTAAAATAAACAATCCCATAAGAGAAGAGGTCAATTATGAAATACAAGTCAATTGACTTGGTCAGATGGATGCCAACAACTGCCAAATAACCAAACAACGATATGTTGCCTTATTTTGGGAAAAAGAAGAATACAAATTAATATGAGGAAAAATTATTTACAACACCCATTTTTCCACATAAAACTAGAGTTTTCATTAAAAATTTCCCTAAAAAAATGTAAAGGTATGCGATTTATAAAATAAATGATAAACTTTTGATTTTATTAATAGGTTTATTATGCCTTATTTAACAAGGTAATCCTAAATATTCCTAGATTATTGGAGCAAAAACTTGTATGTGCATGCATGGGCCTTTACCCAAATAATAACATTTGCTAAAAAATAATGCCTTTCAAATAAGATGCTAGACTGATTATTTAGGAAAGGGTGACTTGCCTGGGTCATATAATAACTCTAG
>JARHVA010004142.1:947500-970000 GCA_037957365.1 Torreya grandis | reverse complement strand
TCATGTTCATCTCTAAGGATCTCAAGTTTATCATCATCTTCTTTCAAGGAAGGGTGCATGTTCCAATAGGTGCCATTATTCTATATCCATGAGATTTGGAAAGTTACCAAAAATGTTCACACCTCATGGATTAGATGGCTCATGATACATGTTTATAATAAGAGATCCCTAAAGATTTATAACTTACTCAAAAAAATTAGTTAAATTTACCCCCGCTTAGTCTTCCATGCTTGAGTCATACCCTTATTCCTCCCAAGGATGCCATACCTCATGTATCATATGAGGGATCATCTAACAAAACATCAACTGAAACCAAACATTCATCCCTATGTTTCCAAAATCAAAATTTTTAACATTAGTCCCTCCCAGCTGGCCTATCTAAATAATCACGTGGTTAACTAGTGTTGTTTGTTTTATGTAGCATGGCCTTGGGAAGGGTGGATGTCATATCATTACTTTTTAGGTTATAGTTTCCCACAATCAATAATTTAACTAAAATGCATAGATTTTCTAACAGCTCAATATTATAGAACATAACACTCATTTAATTTTAGGATATATGATGATTGTAATCAACCCACCATATTAATGTTTCATCCAATAAAATCTTTTTGGTTTTGTGTATAAGTCCACCTTGGACAAAATTGTGCTTCCCTTGCATTAGTGATGTTACTTTAATAATTTTACATAGATGTAACTAGTCACCTATAGTGACACACAAAGCCAAGAAAGAATACACATCTAATAGCCATAGCTATCATAAAAATATAGTTTCATATAATCAATAATTTATTGTTATTTTACAAGAAATTAGATTTTAAATTATCCAAGGTAAATCATCAACATTGGTAGCATTTTCAATAAATTATTCTAGAAATTCTAGCACCACCTTATAAATCTCTCTTGGTAATTTGTACATTTGGCCTTAGTTACACCACATTTTTAGCCTTCCTCAAGGTGTAGTAACCCTATTTAGTAACATGCATAACATGCTTTCAACACTTCTTCATGAAACATAATTATTGGTATAAAGAGTGTTACAATAGCTCAGTCATCATCCCTATTGATCTACAATCACAAAATGATTTATAAATCATTACCTAATTCATAATTCAATACTTTATTAATAATTATTAATTTAGTAAAAATGCCTTAGGACTGATGCCTATGCAAATCCCATCAGAAACATAGGGACTTGAACATAGCTAATAGGATTTATATTTTATTCTTCCAATCATGATGGTTATTGTATCTTTTACTTATTAGAGCATGATAAAGATAAATTGGAATGTATGTGTGAATAAAATATACTACTATTGCATTTTCAATATACTAGCAATTTTAGTACATAACCTTCTATCCCTAGCAACCCCAAAAATATTAAATTGGTCCCCTACCAATGAAGATTCCAAAATTATATGATTTACTAAAGTAAAGTAACTACTTTATCCTCAACCAACCTTTTAGGCATAAGTCACACCCTTAGTTACTTAAAGGACATAATTTCCAAATCATCTTATCATTTCTTGCTCATGAAAATCACCAATAGATAATGAGTATTCATTTCTCAATTCCAGCAATGGACTTTATCACATTGACTCCTATTGACCCACCCATATAGGTCACCCAGTCGTCAGTCGATGTTCACCTAAACGTAATCAAACTTTGTGAAGGGATGGCTTTAACTAAGTCCATGGAGATCATCATAATAAATTTAGGTAATATTTAAGATCCCATAGGGTTCTAAAGTAAACTAGTGTCGTATGACATGTCTGTTGGGTGAATATTTTGTCACCAGCTAACTGACAAAAAAATGGTTACATCAACCACAACATAAGTACAATTATATGAAAAAATGGGTGTGGTGACCATAGCCAAAATGAGATAAATCTCTCCTCTCATACCATCCATGTCTCTTTTTTCAGTGATGATGTTCATAGAATAGAGGAGAAATCTGGTGTAATTACAAAAGGCACTTCTCTTCTTTCAAAAGTGATATTCAGTTAACAGTAGGATTCTTCCTAGGTAGTAATAAAAACCACAAGAAACCCACAAAATAACAAAGTCTTTCATTATTCCTCCCACTAATTAGGATGAAGGACACCGTAGGATTAAGTGTGGCCCAAAGTCTCTATCTAAAACTACAATAGAGTAAAGGATTACGAAGGATAAAGGGAGCTCAAAGTCTCTCTAGTATCCTTTACATAAAACATAGATTGAAGACAATTATGGTAGGACAAAGTCCACCATGGTCGGCTTCAGGACATCTTCTAGTTTATTTCCACTTGTTCTACTTATTTGATTAAATGGACAAGACTGTATTTAGGAAATAGACATAAGAACAATTTCCTAGATGACACAAGCTTATTCCAACACAAAGTTTGAAAGGGCACTTGCTCTCTCATTCATTTAAGAAAATATGATTAACAGTCTAAGCTCAAAGTCTTAGGAATGCCTTTCAATTTGGGTAGAGCTTCCTTTCTAATAACTAAGAGATCCCCTTTATACAAAATGAGAGATTACAATATATAGCATCATAAGAAAGACTTGGGTGCTTGTTTTCATGAAAATGGCCCATGCTGAATTAAATGCATTGAATATCTATGAAAGGGACATGATGGAATAGGTCATTGGCCTTGACTTTGGCATTTTAAATCATCTCAAATGTCTCCTCCTAAGCATGGGTTGTCTGGTCTTCTTTATGACACTTACACGGCTATCCATTCACCTTTACTTAATGTAGAAAAATAGGCTGCACCTTTGAATGTTTATGTTCTCTGATGTCCACCTGGTGGACTATTCCACCTACTAGAAATAACTCTCCTATAGATATTTCTAGATTTCCTATAGTTGTTCTCACTTTCCCTACAATGTTTTGTCTCTTCTTGGTGATTTGAGCTCTTCGGGCTATCTTGTTGCTTTATGTTGGCTCCTTCAGCTCCTTTTTGGGCTGGCCACCGAGCTTGTTCTTAGGTCTTTTGAAAACTAATGGTCATTCCATCACCATGAATTTGACATCCATAGGGATGTCACCGATCACTTGAACCTCTTTAAATCTTGAACCTTGAAATCTTTTAGTTCAAAGGTTCAATGGTTTAAAAGTTAAACGGTTCAGCAATTGAATGTTTTGTAAAGGGCCACATTCACTCTCTTTTTCTTCTTCAGTTGAAACATTTCTTTGAACCATTTGGTTGAACTTCGTTCTAGAATCTTTCACTTCGTTCACTCAAATCTTCTTTTTAAACTTTGAACTCTTTGACCCCTTTGAACCTTTGAACCATTTTGGTTCAAGGTTCAACAGTTCATTCTCTTTCTTCGAATCCTTTGAAATTTCAAACTCTCTTGATCCTTTCCTTTTCTATGTCCATCAAACTCTTTGAACTTTGTTGAACCTTTGAACCTTTGAAGTCTTTTTGGTTCAAGGATTAATATTTCAACTATTCAGTCTTCACTCTTCGAATCCTTTTATTCTCTAAGTCCTTTGAACTTGTCGAACTCATTGAACCTTTGAACCTTTCAGAGTTCAAGGTTCAACGGTTCAATCTTAACTCTTTGAATCTTTGTTTCCTCTAAGTCCACCAAAGTCATTGAACATTTGAACTCATTGAACCTTTGAACTCATGGAGGATGGGTTCAATGGTTCAACAGTTTAAAGTGGTTCATTCTAATTGTTTGAAGCCCACTGTTAAGTCTTTTGATCAAACCTTTGTGTTGAACCATTCTCAAAACACTAAGGAAAAGCCTTAAGTGTTTTGAAATTAATTTGAAGAAAGCCCACCTATTAAACCTAGGACTTCCTTAGCTGAAAAGGCTTGAATATTTGAAAAACTTAATTATTCAGAACATTTTGAAAGAAAGAAAGAGACCATTTTGGCCTGCAAGACCAAAACGGTCGGCATGTTGTCCTCAAAAGCAAGTGACAGATTTTGGGAATAGTAGCTAGCTCTAGTTGGGGAACTTCCATTGATTGAAAATAGAATCAATTAAAGAGAGTAGAAACCAGAATCTCAATGCCTTCATCTATGCCATTGGGCTACAGATTCATGCTTACCCAAAAAATAAAGGTGCTAAAAACAAATGACACCAAAACAAACAAACAAAAAATATGAAACCAAGAAATACTATACATATATATAAATGGACTTATCTAATACTTCAAGGATTGAAGTGCTTGAGATGCTACCCACTGTGAGGCAAAGTAAACGGCATTCCATCTTAATATCTTAGTAAGAAACTATTTTCACCATTTAAATGATGAATAGAAAATGGCCCTCTCCATAGGGAATCCAAGTTTCCATTCATTCCTTTTGGTTCTCTCCTCTTGTCCCACAATAAGACTTGATTTCCAATCTAAAAATCATGGATCCTTGCTTTCTAGTCAAAGATTATCCTCACCAGACTTTGATGTGTAGCAATTCGGTCCACCACCATAGTTCGTTGTTCATTTAGCTTAGTCAAGCACATGATCCTTTTGTTGATAGAACTTTCAAAAGTTGAATCTTATACTGCCTTTACTAATTTTAATGCTGGTAATTCTAGGGTGATTGGTATCTTTGCATTCAGACCATACAAAAGTTGAAATGGGGACATACCAATCACCCTCTTGGGTGTAATTCTATCTATCCATAAAGCATCAAGCAATGCTTTATGCCAGATTCTCTGATTGTCATCTACTAGCTTCTTGATAATGGTCACCAGGTTCTTGTTACTTGATTCTTCTTGACCATTTCCTTACGAATAATAGTTAGAAGAGTGGGAGAGGATAATCCCATAATAGTAGCATAACTGGGTAATCTCACAAGAAGAGAAATAGGCTACATTGTCTGTTATAATCTTGGTTGGGACCCTAAACCTAGAAATAATGTTTTCCTTAAAAAATTACACACTACTTCTGAAGTAGCATGCTTGACTGAAATGGCTTCCACACACTTGGTAAAGTAGTCTATGGCTGTAAGGATATATAATCATGTCCAACACTTGAGGATAGATTTACAGTGCCAATGAAATCAATTCCCCATTGCTAAAATGGCTCTTCTATCACCACAAGCTTGAGAGGTAACACATCTAATATGAATTTGCCAATGAACTATTGACATAGCTCACATCTATGCACCCAAGTGTATGAATCTTGAAATAGAGTAGGCCAATAGTACCTAGCTCATAGAATCTTATGGGTAGTCACAGGTGTAGGAAAATGTCCTCCACAAGCCAAATTTTGGAAAGACTCCAAAAATTTGTTTTTCTAAACTTTATCCATGTAGTGAAGGAATACCCCATCAATGTTTCTCTTATACATACCATTGTCCCATAGGACAAAGTTGACAGCTTTCAACTTAACAATCCTCTTTTCTTTACGAGATAGGTGAGCAGGACACTCATCATAGGTAAGTAAATGAGCAATATTCAAATACCACTCATTCATAGTGGTGACAAAGAGAACTATTAGCATGTCTTCAACTTTTATTTCTTCATGCCCTACTTCTTCTAGTATGTTATCAACAATTAATTGGTAGAGACTCCTTCCCCACACAAGCTTCATAGGTTTGATAACAAGGTCAAACTCCTAGATTTTGGCAATCCAATTGCCCCTTTTGGTTCCAAACTTTTGCTAAGTTAGTATGGACTTGACTATTGTATCAAGCACCAGAGTAACAGTGTGTGAGTTTAGGATGTAAAATGGAAGTGCTTTATCACCTTTACCATAGCATAAGCATGATTATCCATGTTTGAATACTTCAACTCATGAGCTTTGGGAGGACAACTCATAAAGGATATGGGAGATTCCACACCTTCTTTGTTCTATTCAACCAAGATGGTTGAAAGTGTATGTTTAGAAGCACAACTATACATCATGAAGTCTTTGGCCTAATTAGGACAAATTGGAATTGGGGCATGGGTGATAGCTTCTTTGATGTCTTGAAATACTGACTTGCCTTCTTTAGTCCTACTAAAAGTGGCTTTGCCCTTCATCATATTGACAATGTGGTGAGTCTTCTTTACAAATTCATGAATGAACCTTCACAAAAAATTCACTTTTATGAAGAAAGAGTGGACTGCATTCTTACTAGCAGGAAGAGCAAGCTCTTAGATTGATTTGACTCTTTCTGGGTCAATCTTTATGCCTTCTTGTGACATAGTGTGACTGAGAAGTTTCCCTTTAGTAACCCCAAAAATCAATTTCTTAAAATAAGAGAAATACCATTCTACCTACATCACTCCAACACTTATTGTAGATGATGCATATGATCAGGATGATGCTTATAAAAGACTATTAAGTCATCAAGGTATACCATAACAAACTTACACATTTCATTTCTAAAAGCAAGACCCATCTCTCTTTAGAAGGTGGTGCCAGCATTGATCAAGCCAAAAGGCATTCTTTGATCTACAAAGGTGCCCCAAGGTGTTGTGAAAGTGGTCTTATGTTGGTTTGCTTCACTAACTTCTACTTGCTTATATCTTGAAAAACCATCTAGCATTGATAACATCTCAGTGCCAGTCACTGTTTGCAGCAATTGATCCATGATGGGTAGGAGATAGTTGTCCTTTAAAGATGACTAATTCAAATTTTTGAAATCAACATATAGGCAAATTCTTCCATTCTTCTTTCTCACAAGGACTATATTCATAATCCAAGTGGAATGATGGATTGGGAAAATAATCCTTGTATTCAACATTTTCTATATCTTAGATAAAATAGTGCCTGATATCCTGGGTTGTACTGCCTTTGCTTCTGCTTGTGAGGCAATGACCCAATTTTCAGAGGAATTTTGTACTAGATTTCTTTAGGTCTGAGAGATTTTAGATCATCATAAGAGTATGCCAAAACATCAATGTAATGGTGAAGCAAAGTGATAAATTTGAGTTTTTCATCAGGGGTACAATGATTTCCAAGGTTGACCATTTTTGGATTGTCTTTTATACTCAAATTTTTTGATCAAAATTCTTAGAGGATTTTGAATCCATTTTCTATTTCTTGATAAACCTATCATGCTTGTTGAAAAGTTTCTCAAGAGAAACTAATGCTTTGGGAATTTTACTCCCTTTGAGCTAAAGGAATTCTTCATTGGCTTCTAAATTTGTTTTCAGAGTTGATTCATGATGGGTAGGGGATTCACTGCCTTCAAACTGAATCTTCTCAAAGTTGTCTATCTGTTCCAAAAAAGCAATGATTTGGTTGTCACCATTGAACACCTGCCAATGATCAACATTATTAGGTATACTTGGTTTGAAAGACCAACTCAATAGTGTACTTGTCTTCTTTGAAATCTTGGTGAGGGACCAAGAGAGTTATAGAGATGACCAATAAATTTGCATGACTATTGAATTCTCTAAGCATAATAGAAATATTGAAAGCATCAAAGCCTTCAATGCAGTCCCACACTAGATTGTGATAATGTTGTAATCTCTCATTCTTGGTTTGATACAAGTTTCTCACCTGACAAACCATCATCTCAGCATCTCCTTTTGCATGAAGGAGTTTAACACATTTATCTTTAGTAGCCTTTAATTTGAGCAGCAATGATTCATACTCAACAGTGTTGTTAGTGTTACTGAACTACAACTTGTATGAATATGGAAAAATATCTCCTTTAGGAGATATTAAAACAACTCCAGCTTTAAAACTAGTAGAAGAATTGATGCCATCGAATTCTAGAATCTAGACATCATTAGAGTCTAATCTTCTTTTAGATTTTTCTTCATCAGGAAGGGAAGATGCTTTTTTATGTGTACTGCACCCTACCAACTCTTATGATGTCTTATCTAAATTTTTTGGATTGTCACCTATGGAACTTTCATCTGCTAAAATAGGAATGTCTTTAATAGATAAAAAGTAATTACCCATTTCTAAAGACTCAAATAGAATTTGAGCTTCAGGGGTTGACATTTGGGTAATAATGTACTTTGCCTCCTTCTCAGGAAGTAGCCTTTACCTGATGCCCTTGACAAGGATCCTTGCCTTAGATAGGTTCATGCTCAATTCTCCACTAATGTCCTTGTAAAAAAATTTCCCAAGAAGAATGTCGTAAGAGGCTGCGACGTCAAACACCAGGACTGTCATTTTGATTTTCTTATTTGAGAAGGCCACAAATACAAATTGAGCATCTTTGATTTATCCCAGTAGAGGCACTTGTTTGTTTTCCATGGAGAAATATCTCCCAAAGGTCTTAGTCATAGTGAGACCATGAGATTTTGCCACCTTAGTGGGCATCACATTATCATAAGCACCCAAATCTATAATGTAATTGTTTAGCTGATGACCATTTATTAGCAGGGAAACATAAAATGGTTCTATCTTTCCAGGGGTAACTAGAGGAGTAATCACAAGATTATTTTGTGTAGGTGTGTTCTTTGGGGGAATAGGAGTTACCCTCAAAATTTCTTATCCTGCAGGGACGGTTTTATTCTTGACACATTAAACTAACCTATCCAACTACTCCAAGATAGATTACAAGAATTCAAACTTAGACATTTGAATTTTGGTCTTCTTAGCATGGTTAGTTATATCAAATGACTTAAATGAATTCAAAATAGAGGAAGGCAATCCATCAATTTGGTTTTTGTTGGGTGTAGGAATGGTTTGTGAATTTGAAGCAGAAGGTGAAGGAATATTTGAGGTACTTACTATTTTAGTGATAACTGGGTCCTTTGATTGGAAAGGTAGTGAATTTCCTCCTTTAGAAATTGGAATTGTCGGTTGATATTTTTCTCCTATTTTTTCTTTATCTGCTTGTTGAGCTAACTAGTTTTGGGACCTAATAAATACAACATATGATCCATCAAATGCTTCTCCTTTACTTTTGGGTTCATCCTGGTAATTCATGAAATCGATGTTAGAGTCACCAGATGATGCTTATTCACCTTTTGTAAAGAGATCATCATCATATTCTTGGTTTAACTCAGTTTGAAATAAAAATTAGATTCAGTTTCAAGATAACCAATTGCTGAGTTAGTTGGTGCTACTTCAATGGCAAGCTTCTCTCGTGGGGGAGGAAGGTGATTTGGTTGCCCTTGATTTTTGGTAGCATTTCTCTGATATGACTAGCTGGGAAATGTCCTCCTTGGTAAATCCTAATAAGAAGGAGGAGCAGGCATCCCTTATGTTATTTGATTTTTTAGGGCTAGTAATTGATTTGCTAGCTTTTGTACTATAGGATCAGTGGTGCCTGTAGAAGAATATTCAGAAGATGAAGAAGATTTACTTTTGTTAAGATCTCTTCTTGTCTTTCCTACCAAGATAAGATCATCTTCAACCTCAGTGGCCAAAATCTAAGCTACAACAAGATCTATGTGGCCAGCCCACCTCAACAGGAAACTCACTTTAGGAAACTGAGAATTGATGAAGAAGAATTTGAGATTCTCAAGTGTCGACTGAGCAATAGTGGGAATCCTTTTCCTCAACTTATCAAATATAGCAATGAAGTCTCTCATGGGTTCATGATGATCCTTCTTCATTTGTGTAAGTTGGGCTAATAGTACATGTGCATCTTCTGCAGGTTTGAACCTAGCCTCAAATTTGGTTTTGAGAGTGTTCCAGCTAGTCACTGTTTGTGCTTGCAGATGATAAAACTAGTCTGGATCATTGCCTTGCAATGTTTCCACAAACACTCTAACTACAATGTCTTCATATTCAATGCTTATTACACCACAAGCTATGTAAAAGGCTGCTATATGTTCATCAAGATGAACCTTCCCTTCACCATAAAACTTGGGGCAATGTTTCTTTGATCTATGGGGTAGCTCATGTAAAGGTGGGGTTAGATTTAGAGGACCAAAAATATTACCCTAGGGGCCTTGGATTACCATGATATGGCTATTGAAAGGAGGGATAACAAATATCTATGGGATATATATAGACGAAGCTCTGCTAGTAGAGGAAAGAGAAGCTTTGCCTGGTAGTGGGGACCTGATGTTTGTAGGAATAAAACTCTTAGTTCACTCAAGGTGAGTTTGTGGAGGGGAAAGCTCAAAATTATTTTGCTGCACAAACTTGAATATAGGGTCAACAATACCTTGAGCTCTCTAGCTTCATGTGTATGGTGGATCTACCAGAGTGTAAAATGAAAATGGAAAAGAATTATAACTACTTCAATTTGAAGCTTGAGGCTTCAAGCTGCTTGTTCTTCCCCAATGGAGTTGCCAGAAACTATTGGTGTGGAGCTGATCGTTCTATCCCTATGAGATATGTAATGCTCCAAATTTAATAAAATAAAAAGGGACTAGAAATTATCTTCGATCCCCAATAGAGTCACCAAAAATTGTTGGCATGGAGTTGCTGGAAAAAGATCAAAATTACACGTTCATCCCCAATAGAGTCACCAAAAATTATTGGCATGAAGTTGTTTTATTCTTTCCTACTTCATGTCGTTCCCCAGCAGAGTCTCCAAAAATTGTTGGGTCAATATTTTGTCTCCATCTGACTGACGGTAAAATGGTTACATCAACCATAGCATAAGGAGATTTATGTGGAAAAATGGGTGTGGTGACCATAGCCAGAATGAGATAAATCTCTCCTCTCAGCAAGGAGAGGTTCCCCACTATATATATATATATATATATATATATATATATATATGCTAAAAATACACACAGGGGTGAAATCATACCATCCATCTCTCTTTTTTCAGAGATGATGTTCATAGAACAAAGGAGAAATATGGTGTAATTACTAAAGACACTTCTCTTCTTTTAGAAGTGATATTTAGCTAACAACAAGATTCTTCATAGGTAGTAACAAATACCACAAGAAACCCATGAAAGCACAAAGTATTTCATTGTTCCTCGCACTGATTAGGATGAAGGACATCATAGGATTAAGCGTAGCCCAAAGTCTACACCTAAAACTACAATAGAGTAAAGGATTACAAAGGATAAACGGAGCTCAATGTCTTTCTAGTATCCTTTACACAAAACACAGACTGAAGATAATTATGGTAGCACAAAGTCTGCCATGGTCAGCTTCAGGACATCTTCTAGTTTATTTCCACTTGTTCTACTTGTTTGATTAAATGGACAAGACTATATTTAGGAAATAGACATAAGAACAATTTCATAGATGACACAAGCTTATTCCAACATAAAGTCTAAAAGGTCACTTACTTTTTCATTCATTTAACAAAATATGAGTAACAGTCTGAGCTCAAAGTATCAAGAATGCGTTTCAATTTGGGTAAAGCTTCCTTTCTAGTAACTGAGAGATCCCCTTTATACAAAATGAGAGATTAAAATATATAGCATCACAAGAAAGACTTGGGTGCTTATTTTCATGAAAATGACCCATGCTAAATTGAATGCATTGAATATCTATGAAAGGGCCATGCTAGAACAGGGCATCAGCCTTGACTTTGGCATTCTAAATCATCTCAAATCTCGTTTCCTAAGCATGGGTTGTCTAGTCCTCTTTATGATGCTTACACGACTGTCCATTCACCTTTACTTAATGCAAAAAAATAGGCTACACCTTTGAATGTTTATGTTCTCTAATGTCCACCTAGTATATTGTTCCACCTGCAAGAAATAACTCTCTTATAAATATTTTTGGATTTCTTGTAGTTGTTCTCTCTTTCCTTGCCATGTTTTATCTCTTCCTGGCAATCTGAGCTCTCAGGGCTATCTTTTGACTTTATGCTGGCTCCTTCAGCTCCTTTCTCGACTGGTCACTGAGCTTGTTCTTAGGTATTTTTAAAGCCAATGGTTATTCCATCGCCCTAAATTTGACATCCATGAGGATGCCACCAATCGCCTGAACCTCTTTGAACCTTGAACCTTGAACTCTTTTGGTTCAAAGGTTCAATGGTTCAAAAGTTCAACAGTTCAGTGATTGAATGTTTTGTAAAAGGATGCATTCACTCTCTTTTTCTTCTTCAGTTGAACCTTTTGGTTGAACTTCTTTCTGGAATATTCTACTTCATTCACTCGAAGCTTTCTTTCGAACATTGAACTCTTTAAACCCTTTGAACCATTTTGGTTCAAGGTTCAATGGTTCATTCTCTTTCTTCAAATCCTTTGAAGTTTCAAACTCTTTGGATCCTTTCCTTTTCTAAGTTTGTCAAACTCTTTGAACTTTGTTGAACCTTTGAACTCTTTTTGGTTCAAGGTTCAATGGTTCAATGGTTCAATCTTCACTCTTCGAATCCTTTTATTCTCTAAGTCCTTTGAACTTGTTGAACTCATTAAACCTTTAAACCTTTCAACTTTCAAGGTTCAACAGTTCAATAGTTAAATCTTAACTCTTTGAATGCTTCTCTTCTCTAAGTCTTTCGAAGTCATTGAACCTTTGAACTCATTGAACCTTTGAACTTGTGGAGGCGGGGTTCAATGGTTTAAAGTGGTTCATTCTAATTATTTGAAGCCTATTGTTAATTATTTTGATCAAACATTTGAATTGAACCATTCTCAAAATACTAAGGAAAATCCTTAAGTGTTTTGAACTTCCTTTGAAGAAAGTCCGCCTATTTAACTTGCAACTTCCTTAGCTAAAAAGGCTTGAATATTGAAAAACTTAACTGCTCATAACATTTTGAAAGAAAGAAAGAGACCATGTTGGCCTACAGGACCAAAATGGTCAGCTTGTTGTCCTCAAAAGCAAGTGATAGATTTTGGGAACAACAATGTCAAGATTACCTATCAAAATAATTCCCATTTGAGTCTTAGCTAGGTAAAAAGTTTGATATTAGCATGACATAGTTTGGTTGAAAATGGCACTAATCTTCTCTTAGTTAAAGAAACATTTCCTAAAACATTATTAGACCAAATTATCTTTTACCAAATTAAATGAACCCAATTCAACCCATAATTTATTTTTTAAATCAAGGGTTCTTTCCTTGTTTGTGCTTGCATTACACAATTTCCAATAGTGTACTTGTATGGAGATTCCTACGTTACAATAATTTAAAGGTACTCAATGGTAGGAGTGTATTCATTTGAAGTGATCCTTATAAAATATAAAGGACACATAGCTACAAATATTGGTCTAATAGTAGCTACAAATACCCACTGTAAAGGTTTCCTTAATATAAATAGAATAATGTCGAAATCCTATTTTAAAAATAAAGCACATAAAATTTCCCATAATTACATTTTGGCTTTTTTCAAGTTTATATAAAACTCATTACTTTAATAGAGTTATAAACTACTCATGAATAGGAGTTACTACTTAAAAAAAATATTACCCAAGTTTAATAAACAACTCAATTAACCTATGTAAGAGCGGAGAATTACTTTCTTTTACTTTAGACTGGTGAAGCAATAGTTATTATAAAGAGGTTTATAATACATATTAATATTTGTTTGGGCTTAAATATATTTCTCAACTCTGAATTTAGTTATCCTTTAATTTTTGGTTTACTTAGGATAAATTTGTAACCTTTTATTATTGGGATAAGAGTTCTTATAAAGAGACTTAGATAATATGTTCTCTAATGTATAATAAAATAATGTAACCTGAAAAATTCACCTATTCAACAACAAGAATAGGGTCCTTAAATCACCCTTACATAGTAAAACTAATACTAAAAGATCCCATGTCCTTCAAAATAATAAGATAACAATAATTGAGAAATTCTCATAAATCATGACATAGATAAAGAGTTTTAATAAACTTCCACTTCCATATTTATTCAAATTACATACAACCTTGCATGGTTTTATAAATTCCTTCCTTATAACAAGGAATGATATTAAGATATTACCTTTAAAATTTAGATGAACCTCTTGTACATATACACTTCATATGCGTGAGATTTCATTTAACAATATTGATAACATTACAACCCAAAACTCATACTTTGAATGTACGGAAGTAAAAATTAGAATGATTCTACACTTGGCTACTCCCAATGAGTGATAAAACGTTTTTAATGAATAAATGACCAATCCAGGCACACTTGAAAATAAATTTTAAGAAATCAATGTATCATACTCTTTTTATCCCTTACTATTTCTTTTTGCCACTAAACCTACACTGAGCATGTCAACATAAAGGGTCACCATAATGCTGAGTAAGTCATCACAATCCTAGAAATAAAATTGTTTACCATCTTAATATAATAATGTAAATTTATAGATTTATAATGCTAAGCATAATTTCAATTAGGGATAAAAAGCGAGTCATAAAAGAAGGATATACACTAGAGATATAAGCAACATAGTTTAAAATAAGATATTAACAAATAGTAATGTGGACAAAATTAACACAATGGATTAATTCATTTATACACAATTGACACCTCTTTTATCCAAAGGTTATAAGAATTTGAAAAAATGTAACCAAAAATTTATCATTTGCTTAGGCTAGGTTAAAAATTTATTCAAAGGAAGTATGTACCAGGTGAATTCCAATCCTAAAACAAAAATCCCATAAATAATGATATTAATTGAATAGAAATTGAAAGTCGCTGTCAATGTGGATATACAACATTCTACTCTTCAATCTAATTAAAATTCAATACCCATACATTTCTGTAAAAATAATTATGGTACCTAAGTATCCCATTGCACACTTGATACATACTAAAAGGTGTTTGACCAAAGTGGAATGCCTAAACTATAAAAATTAGAATGTTTAATGTATATGAAATTCTTGGTATCTAGGTATTAGCTATTAGTTGAAAATATCTTATGTTAAAATTATAATAGAATTATAATTTCCAATGGCATCATTTAAAATTCTCTAATCACAATACTAATTATGGATGCTTTATTAGTAAATTCACTAAAATAGAAGGTATCCCAAACAACAATCAAGCAAGGATCCAAAATAGACAAAAGGTAAAAACACTAACTTACACCTAATGTTTGAAATGATGATCTCAATCCAAAATTGTCATAATACACGAAACATAAAAACCTATGCAATTCCAAAGCCTTAATCTAAAATTCATGGAACCTATTTTATAAATAAATTTAGTTCTATCAAATTCTTGATTTTACTACTTGGCAAAACCAAATATCTGGCTCGACCAGTCAGTCATTACAGATATAGTAAAGGCACCATAACATTATATTTCAACTAAAATATAACTCAAAAAAATCACATCATTTCAATCATAGCCTTAAAATAGAACAATAGTTAATACATGCTCACAACAATGTGTGTGTGTGTGTGTGTGTGTGTGTGTGTGTGTGTGTGTGTGTGTGTGTGTGTGTGTGTGTGTGTGTGTGTGTGTGTGTGTGTGTCTGTGGTAAAACCATTTTTTACAAGTTTCCTTTTTATTTCCTGCATACTCATGAAAGCATGTATTTCCAATTACTTATAAAAAGACACCATCAAGGTCATTGAATAAGGTGGATTCCAAAAAGTACAATATATAAACACTGCATTTAGCAGAATAACCTTATACACAACCATTAAAAACTTTATGGCTCTAATAAAGCCAATCCCTAGTTTTTATAATACTTAAACATGTTTTATATAAATAGGGTAAAACATCAAAAATATTGCCACAAAAATTTATTCAAAGACCAAATCATCATGTACATCCATTAAAAAACTCATGGATTCTAAAAATTTTGATTGCCAAGTTTTTATAGCCGGTTGTACATGTTTAAATAAGTAGAGTAATAAACATTAAAGTAACACCAAAACATAATAGTACATACCAGGCCAAAAATTAAAAGGTAACCAAATTTATAGATCATACATTAGGCATTTATGCTCAAAATAGACACGAAAGGTTCAATCTTAGCATATAATATTCCATAGGCTTCTAGAAGGAATTCGTAAGCAAGATGTCACAATTAAATTTAAAATCATCATGCTCACAAAGTAGCAACAAATAGGGGATTCAATCATCATGCCATCAAGCACATAAATTGAGTACCCAACATGAAAAGATGGATCAACTAAAACAAAAAAAAACCAAGAACTTTATCTAAAGAAGAATACCCAATGTTTCCCCTTTTCAAGGGATCAAGAAACAAAATAACTAGTCCACGAAACCCCTACTCTATACATATTTGAATTTTTTTATAGTAACCTAAAATAAGATATTAAATTAACAATAAAAATTATAGTAAAAAATCATTGATAAAGATAAAATCATAAAGGTGCCATACTTGGGTACAATAGAGGTATAAAATAAGTAACCCCATAAAAGAAGACTTCAATCATAAAATACAATTGAATTGACTCAGCAAGAAGGGTTCCAACAACCTTAAAATTTTCCCTCAGAACAAGCTAAGGGTAAGCCATTTATAAAATAAATGATTAAAATGTAACTTCACCAATAGGGTTATTATGCCTGAGTTAACAAGGTAATCCAAAATATGCAAAAATTATTAGATCAAATAACTGCATATGCATACTTATATATGCATATATAGGCTTTTACCCAAATAAAAACATTTGATAAAAATAAATACCTTTCAAATAAGATTCTAGAGTGATCATTCAGGAAGGGGTGACTTACATGGTTCATAAAATAACTCTTTATTGGAATGTATCTTGACCCAAGAATAAATACATAGGCTCACTCACATTAACTTATAATTGATAGGAAATTACAACTCATACCTATATCGATCCCATGTGAAAAAGAGGACACTAATTTTAAAATGAAGTAGTAACATGGTTTCTCTATTATGGCTCAATCACTAACTAGGGTAATCATGATAAAATATGAAGAGTCTGCCATGTATGCCTCCAAACCATTCCTTAAATCTAGGAAGCTTGCAACCCATCATCTACCCCAACATCATTTTGGTAGCTCCTCTAAGCCCTAGGTCAAGTTCTAAGGAAAGCATGGTTCCATTGGCCAAAAATATGTGGGCCGATTAATAACATAGAAATGGATGTCTAGGTTTTAAATCAAAAATTTAACATTCAATTTGACATCAACATTATGGCACACATTTTAAAAAAAAACCAAGGTAGAGTAGAAGAAAACATTTTATGGCCATGAGCATATAGTTGACATTGACAATCTTTACCTCCAATTACTTACCTTCATGAGTCTTTATTTTAATTTTTAGTATTTTAAACTCTAAGTACTTCACATAAAACCACTTTAGTATTCTAACCATATACAAAACTAATCCCCACATACATACATACATACATACATACATACATACATACATACATACATACATATACACATACATACATACATACATACACACACACATTGTGGTGGATATCATCACAAATAATGTACCACAACTAGTGTCATTCACCCATGAGATCAGACTACCATTTTAGTCATTCAAGGATACCTTTGACACTTTCGCAATTGGGTGGGGGATATGACAACCATCTAATCCTTTTTTAAACATGATAGCGCATTGTGCTTTAAACTAATGTTCACTAGTAGATTTTGATAAATTTATTGACAATTTTTTTTTTTTTTAAATTAATTTAATATTGGATCAATGATTTTTATTGAAACTAATTTCATCAAACAATGAAAAACTCTTAAATTGGATAAAAAGAGTGCCCCATATTTTGGAGTTTTGTCTTTTATGATGAAATTTTCATCATTATTTGTGTCAGGGTCTTGAATTTATGTCTTATACCCCATTTTATTTATTTTTTGACATCAAAAAAATAAATTTTTAAATATTACATTTTAATATATTAAATTAAATGTAATTTTTATATTAAAAACCTAATAACATTTCATATTATAACTTGAAATAATTATAGTAGATAAATGTCTAGTTACAATTTATACTTTTTAAGACATAAATAATATTAAATTCTATCATTTTGAATTTAAAAATTAATAATATTTTAATTAATCAACGTGTAGTTGACAAGATAAAACATAGATGTCTCATGGGTTAGATTTTAGTGAGAAAGTCAGAGATTCTAACATATTAATATTGATAATAGAACATTATCATACCTCTGTTTATCTACCTTATCCATAATATGATTTTAGTAGATATAAACATAAATTTTGAATGTTGGCACGATATATTCAATGCATGAAAAAAAAACATTCCAAACTGAACTAAAAATGGGAAGAAGAAAAAAAAGGAAAACAAAACTAAATAATTAAAAAAACATGGTCATATCGAGTTAAATCAATGTTTCATTACTAAAATTCACATTATATATTTTATATTTTAAGTGGTAAAATTTATAAAAATGGTGTTTATTTCTTTTTAGTGGAAAACACTAATATTGACAACTTTCATATTATATGCATAATTAAAAATATAAATATACAATAAATTTTTTTTTAAGCATCATCAAAATTATCCTTGCTATGAAAGGTGTCATCAAGTATTTCTACACCACCAAGTGAAAATTATAATATATGTTTTAAAGTAAACTATGAAAATGTTTATTTTCTAGTAATTACATGGTGTAATCCTACAATGTATGTCAAAACTAAATGCTTTACATTTCATTTTTATTTTACTCTATGCTCTAATTATAAATTCAAGTATATCATTCTACCCATTTATAATATTTAATAATTAATATTATAATCATCATCAAATTATAACTATTAAGAAAGTTCATGTGAGTGTTCATGTCTATATCAATAGTGATCAAATGAGGTCCATAGTGTTTTGAATGCATGTTGAATGAGATAAATGTTAGGTGTCAATGATGGAGTTGATTTTATGAATATTGGAGGTATAATAGTTGATATTGGTGGGAAGGATAATGTATTTTATATTATAGATTCATGATGTAGTCAAAAGAGTTATATGAGGTGGATTAAATCTAGGCACATGAAAATTTGATAAGTGCTTTCTTGTCAATTACTCTTAATTACATGTATGTAATTATGTCATATTGATGCTATTAGATAATCATGTTTTCTCAGTCTATTTTTACTAAGAAAGGCTTACATATCTATGTAGATGTCATTAAATTGTGGCATTATACTTATGTCGAGGATAATATTGTTCCATTTACTTATATGCTACATCACATGATAATTGTCATATGCATTATCACATTCATAAAAAAAATTCCTTCATAATTTTTTATTAGCTCTTATATTATTATTAATGAAGTAAATCAAATAATTATTTTTTAAAGGAGATCGAATCATATCAAACTAGACTTAGAATTTATAAATCACACCTAGATTATGAAACCCTTTATATGGATTGTGCTAAAAAAATATTAGCTACATTACTGATTGAATTATATCATCTAGGTATCGGATAAAGAAATGTAATTATAATTAATAATTTTTAGCTACACTAAAGATTATCAATAATTAAATACATTCTCCATCATAACTATTCTATATATAGGATCAAGAGCATTATCAATTTATTAACATGTATCAGTTGTCTATCTAGTCATATATGTCAATTTGGGAAGTACTATATCTAAAAAAATATCATTTTGTACGGCACAAAAATATGAATTATATCATTTATTTAATTACATTTATATATGAGTGTAAGTAGTGTAATTATAATTAATAATTTTCTAGTTCACTCAGGTGGATCAAGACTAAAATATCATGTTCGTCCCAATTAATTTATCTATAGGACCAAAGAAAGGTAAACTTATACATAAAATTGTTAAGACACAATTTAAAAACCATACACTAAATACACTTAGCATAAATAAAAATTAGTAATATTCGCAAGGAGGTCAAAGTCATAAAATTTCACCTTATTCCCCAAACAAGAGAAAGGACATATATTTTTCACACACATCTCAAGATCAATGTTGTAATATAAATTATTATACTAACATTTGTTACAATATGAAAATGATGGTATGAGTTTAAATGTTGGATGTATTTTTATTCCTTTAAATACCCCATTTTCTAGAATAACTTATCTGATCTAGATCTAGATAGGGCATGTAGAGAAAATGGCCCATAAACCAATACAAGAGAACTAATACTAATATAATATTTATTCATTCAAAAAGTGAACAATAAATATTAATAAACATGAGATTATAAAGTACACAAGATTTCAACTGGGAAACCCTTATGATAAAAACACCAACATATTTACCTCCATTAATGTTTTATTAACTTAACCATATTGAAATAAAATAATGTACTTCTAAGTTACTTCTTACTTATATCAAATGTGCAAGTATATAAATGCACATGAAGAGGTAACCACCTTACCAATATTACAAGACCATATGTACAAAAAATGGCAAGCTAAACAAAAAAGCACATAATGGTTTACCATAAAATCATGGGTCATGACACCATCCATATTATTAATATAGGTCAAAACTATTTTGGGGAGAAAAAAATTTGAATTTATTATGTTTTTCTATCAAGGGAACCTAACCTCGAAATCCCAATTAAGGGGAAGATAGCACCCCAAACTCTCCAATTCATATGATACCTTGTAACCCGATTTGCATGTCTAGTTATATAGTAACTAAGGAATGTAACACATTAGAATTATACAAAAATTATCCAACATTATCCCATGTGTTGAAAACATAACAAAGGGATTCAAAAATACATAGTTTAAATAGATAAGAGTAGTCATGATCATCTATATTTTTTACTAGGAAATATTCTCAATAATCAAAGACTTCATAAGTGAATCAACAACATTATTATATGTGCCCACCTTCTTCAAAAATATATTCTTATATTCCTCCATTTCATGAATAGAATGATATTGGACATGAATGTGTTTAATTTGATAGTGATATTTAGGATTCTTTGAAATAAAAAATGAACTTTGATTGTTGCAATCTATCCTTACAACATTGTTAATGAACCCAACAATGAAACAAAAACATTTAATCTAAAATGATTCCTTTCTTACATGTGTCATAGCCATGTACCCAAACTCTTTGTCTTCTATAGAAACATTTATTATAAATTTTATAATCCAACTTATAGATCCATTAAATAAGCTAAATACATATTCACTGGTATAGTTATGGTAGATAATAAGTCCAACCTAATATTAATCCATAAATCCATGTAGACTCAATTTATTGATCTCACTAGGATTTCTCTAATAGCATATTTCATAGTTATATGTCTAAAGTAAATACATGAATATTTTATTCATAATATTAAAATTTTCATATCCCAAATTTGACACAAATACACTCTTTAATCCCACTACATGACATATATTGTTACTATCTTAGAGCATTACATACATCAGACTTACAATAACATTATGATACAAGACTTGACAAATGTCTTCAATTTACTATTGTCTTAGGAAACTATTCAACAGATAGTTTGTGACCAATTGGAGAATGATCACTCATATTTTTACTTTCATACATCTTAAACCTTTACAAAATCATCTTGATATATTTTGTTTGAATTAACAATGGTTTTTTATTGAAATTGTCTTTTTTAATTTTCATTTTCTGAATAAATGTTGTACAATCTAGATCATTTATATTATATTGATATGATAACTAAGAGTTTACTTGATTTATTATTTCATTATTGTTATCAATTAATAACATGTTATCTACATATAACACTATAATAGTAAAAAAATCATCTTTATGGATTAGCCTTGCTTTATTCAGGGCCAAGTCCCAACACATGCATGTCAAATTTATGATTTCACATCCTTGGTGATTGATTAAATCTATAGAGATACTTTTTAAGCCTTCACACAAAATCCTCCATTTCCTTTACATCAAGATTATCTAGTTTTATCATGTAGATTTTTTTCCTCAAGCTCACCATGTAGAAAACTTGTCTTAAAACGAATATATTCTACTTAAAGATTTAAAGGAACAAAAAGATGTAAAATAAATATAGTTAAATTTATTTTTTCAATAGGAGAAAATATCTCAATAGAATAAATTCCCTCTACCTAAGATAATCCATTTGATACTAGGTGAGGTTTTTACTTCACTATTTTCCTTTTATATTATACTTCTTCTTGAATACCCATTTACAGCCAAGAAGTTTTCTAACCAGAGATACCTTCACCAAGTATCATGTATTAATTTTATCTAATGATTCTATTTATTCTACCATAGTCTTCTTAAAATACTTATTTTCATTTGAGCAAAGTGCCTCCTTTATGGTCTTGGGGTCTTCATCAGTATATGATAATAACAAAAAAATGCATAATGAAAATTAGGAGGGTTACATATTTTTGATATAATACTCATTCAATTTGATATTATAAAAATTGTACTTTTGGTTTTGGATATTTTGGTTCCTCCTATATTTAATTAAAATATTTATTTTGAAACTCTATTTATAGTTCATCTTCTATAGTTTCTTTGAATTCAGAGAAAAAAAATCCATCTTTTAGGTCTACATGAAACTATTTAAATTCATCCTTTATTTGTCATTCCTTTTTTTTAACCACATTAGCCTATCTAAAGATAACATTTCAAATTGAAACTATATTCTTTGTTTCTTGGTTTCATATATTATATACTTTTACATCATTATTATATATAATAAATATACACTTTACTGATTTGATGTCTAGGTTAGTATTTTTTTATTGTGTAATATACATATAACAATTAAAACCAATAGCACTAAGATATTTGAGATACAATTGCTCACCAGTCAATGCTTCCTATGGATTTTGATCAACCAA
>JARHVA010004142.1:892500-942500 GCA_037957365.1 Torreya grandis | reverse complement strand
AATTTATGAATGAATTTAAATTGATCCAAGGTATATTCAAAATTATGCATTGGATTATGACAATCAAGATGAGTCTCTTTATTAGATATTTCTTTATCATAGGTATTTATAAGATAATTTTTAATTTTATTTTCTTAATTTATTGGGAGTATGTACATCATCTTGATATTATTGGATTTCATTATGTGGATTTTATTTATGTAATTCAATGGAACCATGCATTTTTTGATACTTGAACAAGACCCAATTATTATTCTAATGCTAATGCCTCGTAACAAAATGATAAAAATGATTCACAAGTATGATATAGTAGATTAAATTTTAATGGTTAAATTAGACCTATAAAAAAACTACATTAAGCTTCCAAATGGGTTGGTTGGTAAATTAATTATCATATACAAGTTTTAAATCATAAAATGTAATCGTAAACTTGCTCAAATTTCCCTTGTTTCAGAGAAGGTAATCTCTCAAAAGTGTCCTTGTGACCCTTTTTCTTAATATATTAGATTAATAAATCATATTATATATCTAGATAAGAATTAAGGGATATACTAGGGGGAAATGAAACATAAGTACACATACCACTAGACTGTTAGGAAATAATTGTAATAACATTTTAATATGACTGTAACCATTCATAGTTTATCAAAAATCTATAAGACTAAGGTAAGGGTCTCTAATTTCATTAAATTTAGGAAATTTAAGCATTAGGAAGCTGTGAGGTGAATGTTTATAAAAGATATTATGCACAACAAGATTAACAAGGACAACATTTGAGTCATCCCACATGTGATATGATTTACTCTCTAATGATAATTTATGTACTTTATCTTTAAAATATCCTTAAAATGTATTCAGGATATGAATTATTGGGAAAACATATTGAGGTTATTAATATGTTCATTTAAGGGTTGAAATCTATTATGAATATTAGCCATTGGAACACTAGTTTTATTAGGAGGAGGGGGAAGGATAAAATCTTGCTTTGGTTTAGGAAATTCACTGGATATTAAAATCATTTGGTTATTTTTTATTATTAATAATAAAAATACATCATTAGTAAGAGATTCATTCTTGTCATGTGGTAAATCTATGCTAAGATTATGACATTGTGCCATAAGAGTAACATCATGTGAAGACATGAATGATGTTTAAGTGGAAGAAACATAACAAGATGTAGTAAAATGAAAGTCATTACTTTTAATTATATCATCTGATGTGCTAAGCAAAGAGGAGAGAATTTATTATTCCTTGTTTGAGAAATGGGAAGAGTTATTTCATGTAGGATCAATATATGATAGTTGTAAAGAAGGAAAGATGGTAGAATAAATTTTATTACTTATTTTTACTTCAATGGAATGAAAGATATTAATTCATTCATGAACATTTATCCAAAAATCAAGGGTTTTGGTTGAAAGATATTTCAAGAACATACCAATTACACAATAACAATGCTTTCCCTGAGAAGAGATGTTTTATTACTCACAAGACTACAAATACAAACATATGCTTATCTCTGGGAAGATATGTTTGATCTCTTTTTTAGGATACATATATTTTTATACATACTTCTAAGGTAGGAGGATGATGTGAAAGGTCACCAATCTTGAGGGAGATGAAGTGGTTTGACTTCCATGATTTACAACAACATAGAATTCAAGAAATTACTATTTTTAAAAAATTATTATTTTCAGATAGCACTATTAAAATTAAAATTGTGGGAAATTCTATTAGGTTTTAATTTTTCCATCTCATTGCATTCTCCTCATTCTTAGATTTCTAACCATTCAAATGGGGAGTCAAATATAGCTATGACTCAAAATTTATGGCTCCCAAAAGTTTTGCCACCAATTGGGGTAGAACCGTCACCCAAATTATATCTTGAAGTGTCACCTAAAGTGTTGCCTAGATCATTCCTCCCTCCTTGAGAAGCAATGGTCCCCATTATTTCAAGATTCATCATCAAGTTTGGCAATTGTGTCTTGATTTGATTCTCTATTAGCCACTCAGCTTGGTGGCTATGCTTGCCCCTTTTGACCACCTAGTAAAGTGGAATAGAGAAATCTCTTGTTGTCTTCATCCAAGTCTCCACAATCTTATCTTCCTCTACTAGAATAAAACTTTGTGGATCAATCTCATTAATGTCTAATTATTATGCTATGACTGAAGTGTCTAATAGAGGTGGATGATATGGTTTGAGGACCTCCACATTGAATATTAGATGTAAATGAAGGTAGGCTGGTAGGTTCAACTCAAAAGCATTTTCTCCAACTTATCTGATGATGGTGTGTGTACCATATTGCAGAGGCCATTTTTTCTATGTGAGCCTATGAGTCATTATTTTTGAATCCACAACCAAGCCTTGTCACCTACAATAAAATGGTGTGCAACCTATGTTTGTCATGGCATTGCTTATACTTTTGATTCATCTTTTCCAAGATTTCATGAACCTACTACTAAATGTGTTAGAATTTTTCAATTAAATTTATTGCTTTTGCTATGTTAGATCTCTCATGAGGTTTGTATTCCATGGTGGAAAATGGAATGGATACATCAATTGGTGCCATGGGTTGGAATCCATAGCATAATTGGAATTGACTATGATTGGTGGAGTTGTGTAGGACCCAATTATGTCCATGTTGTATGAAAATAATCCCCTCATCCCATGTGGATGGATGTTTGGAGTGATACATCTGAAGCATGTGGATAATTAGGTGGATCATAACTTTTGTCTGACCATCAGTCTATGGATGGAAGGCTGTGGACTTCATCAGCTTGGTATCCATCATTTACCCATAGATTAGACCATAAGATACTTAGGAACCTACTATCTCTATCTAAAATAATGGACTTGGGGAGACCAAAATGGAACTATACATGACTAAAATACATTTGAGTAGTTCCCTTAGTAGACATTTTTCTTACAAGCAATCATAATAGCCATTTTTGAAAAATGATCAACTATAACAATAATATAGTCCTTGCCATGTTTTGAAGTGGGAAACTTGAGAGAAAATCCATTAAGATAGATTCCCAAGGCCTGGTTGGTTCTGGCAATGGTGTGTACAATCCTTGCTTCTTATTTACTAGTTTGGATATCACACATGGGGTGAAAAATTTAAGGTACCTTTCCACATCCTTCCACATATGGGTCTAATATAAGTACTTTTGAATAATTGCTAATGTCTTCTCTATACCAAAGTGCCTAGCTATCCTGCTGAAATGTGCTTCCCATATCATCTTCTATTGCTCTACAGCTAGAACATAGGCATGCCCCATGTGATAGAGGACATTATCTTATAAATAGAAATCATAGACATGTTTACCTTCTCAAAGCACCTAATACACATCAACAAAGGTAAGATCTGCTTCATATAGAGCACCCCAAGTGGTAGTCTCATGTCCACATAGATCAAGAACTGTTATGAGTGTAGCAATTGGTGGATGGCTTAGACAATTTATGGTAGTATTTAAGCTCCCTTTTTTTATTATCAGAAGGAAATCCTACAGATATGTGGCCCACTTTTGGTACCTCTCATTTCATATTTTTTTCTATGTCTAGATGAATTCCAACTGTCTGTGGTTAGTGTGGATGACCATCTCTTTCCCTAAGATGTAGTGTTTCTATTGTTTGTGGGCTTGGACAATGGCATAGAGCTTCTTATCATATGTCAGGTATTTCTTGATAATATCATTAAATGTTTCACTATGATATGCAATAAGATGGCCATGTTGCATGATGACAGTGCCCATGGTATATTCAGATGCATCTATCATCAACTTGAAAGGTTGATGCAAGTCTGGCAAGGTAAGAACATGAACTGAACTGTAATGATCTTGATATTCAATATATGCAAAAATACCCTTAAGGTAGGGAAACACCATATAATACTCCTTTAGGAAGGAATAACTCCATAATGTTTCTTCGAGGGGACAACCTCCAATATCCTCTTACAATAGAAGACTCAATGCTTACTTGATATCTTTACCATGATATTCATCTCCTATATATATACATCTATCTAACCCATGGATGGGTAACCTCCTAATCCAATGTAGGCTGACCATTACCCAATGTACTACTTCCACAAGTTACTCTATTACCCTAATATATTGTACCCATATAGCTAAGGGGATGTGTGCCACATGTCAGCATCTCCATCAACTCATATATCATATCCCTAGGTATATAGCATTCCTTCCCTCCTTGACATGTTTCATCCCTGAAACATAGGAAGAAACCAAATAATGAGTGTGCTTCAAATCATTGCACACTTGTCTCCAATCTCGATCATCTAGCCATCCATATGTGATCTTGATAGGTGATAGCTCTCCAAGCTTGTTTCTAAATTTTATTTTGCTCCTCTGATTTCGTTCATGATCATAATTATACTACTTTGGTGTCCAAGCATAATTATTCCTCTTTTTATTCCATGTACCATATTCCATTGTGCTACTCTAATTCCAACCATGACCATAGTAGGTACTCTTCCATGCATAGTCATAGTGTTTTCCCCATTCATTCCATGTGCCATAGTATTTTTTCTTTGGGTTCCATTCATATCCATAATGATTGGAAATTTTATTTCCTGTATAGACAAAATGATTGTTGTTATGACACTTCCTCACCTAGTTCCACGATTGTTTCCTCTCATGATGATGTGGGTGTCTATATACCTCAACCTTTTCCAATACTTTGACCTTATCCACCTTTTATTCTACCTCTTCCACCTTTTCCTTCTTTGTCTCTTGAGTAGATTAATTATTCATTTGTAGTGTGTCTTTATCTATATCATCTGAATTTGCATCATGATTTTCATCACCTGTTCAATCTCATCCTTACGATCCACCTGGATTGTTATTGGTGCCTTTTTCACTATGATATCTTGTAAAGTGATCTTCTTTTTCTTATACCAAAACTTCATGAAATTTCTCTAAACATTGATATTCATTGTTCCCAAAGTCTCTAACCATGGATATCTAAGAACTATATCCATTTCATCCATATCCAAAGCATAAAAATCTTAATGCAAAACATATTTTTCCATAATGAGCTTCAAATCTTCAAACATTGAAATATTCTTATCATGTACTTGAACCTCTTTGATATTCTTTTCTTGAACATGTAGATGCTTGGCCACATTCATGTTAATGAAGTTATACTTGCTAGTAGGGTTTATGGACACAACCACCTTCTTCTTTTAAATGCATCCATGAAACTGAAAAATTGACTCAAATTTCTTTGGAGTCAAATTATTTGAAAACTTATCTTCCAATTCTTCTTCTTCTTCTTCTTCTTCAATTGCTTCTTCTACTACTTCTTCTTGTTCTTCTGTTGATTCTTCTATTTCTTATTCTTCTTTTTCTAATTCTTCTTCTTCTACTGCTTCTTCTTCTTTTTCTAATTCTTGTTTTATAGCCCATAGATCTAAAAAGATCTATTCCATTTCTTTCTATGAAGAAAACCTTTCTGTGCTCAATTGATCAAACCAATCTAGTGCATGCCTAGAAAAAAAAAGGAGTTAATTGTCTTTGCCTAAAAGTTTTTATAAAATGATTCTCTAAAAGGAGCCACCATTCTCTAACATCAATATCATCTTCCCCTGAAAATATTTTCAACTCCATGATCCACAAAAAAATTAAGGTTCATGAAACCCTAAAATGTCAAAACTGATCCATAAAATCGCAAAACATCACTCAAAACAGATCTAAAAATTCTAAAATTTTGGCTGAACTTCTCTTAAATCGGATTACATCTCCAGTAAAAATTTCAAATACAAATTCCCTATATTTTGGAAGATATATTGAAATTATTATAAACCCTAAAATAGAAATAACTCCCTAAAAAAAAATTAAAAAATTCTAAAATTTCTACTACGCTTCTCTTATATTTTTTTACATCTCCAATACAAATTTCAAATAAAACTTCCCTATATTTCAAAATATATAGTGAAATTAGAGTTTCACTCCACACTAATTGCCCAAATCGAAGCTCTGATACCACTTGTAATGAACTAGATATTCAATATATGCAAAAATACCTTTAAGGTAGGCAAACACCAAATAATACTCCTTTAGGAAGGAATAACTCCACAAAGTCTCTTCAAGGGGACAACCTCTAATATCCTCTTACAATAGAAGACTTAATGCTTACTTGATATATATATATATATATATATATATATATATATATATATATATATATATATATATATATAACCCATGGATGGGTAATCTCCTAAGCCAATGTAGGCCGACCATTACCCAATGTACTACTTCCACAAGTTACTCTATTACCCTAATATATTGTACCCATATAACTAAGGGGATGTGTGCCACATTTCGGCATCTCCATCAACCCATGTATCATATCCCTAGGTACATAGCATGAACATAGTCTATTTTTAAAATTCTCAAATGCTCTTTATTGTAGTTCACCCCATTAAAATGCAATTCTAGCTCCTCATTTAGTCACTTGGTTTAATGGCCAAGCAACATGTGAGAATCCAAGAACAAACATACGATATAAATTTATAAGACCCAAGAAACTGTGAAGTTTTATGAAGGTCCTTGGTGTGGGCCATTCTTGAATAACCCAAATTTTCTTTGGTTTGACATGGACCCCTTCCTCATCCATAAAGTACCTTAGGTACTCAATTATTTTCATCTCAAATGTGCACTTTTCAATATTTATATACAACTTGTGCTCCCAAAGAGTTTGTATCACCTTACAAACATGTTACAAATGTTCCTCCTATGTTCTATTATAGATGAGTATGTCATCTAGGTAGACAACCATGAATGAGTTATTTAAGGGTCATAGGATGTCATCCATCATCCTCATGAAGGTTATAGGTGTGCTAGTCAAGCTAAAAGGCATAACCAACCATTTGAAGAGCCTCTCCATGGATTTGAATGTAATCTTCTAGAAGTCAATGGGATTGATAGGAATTTGGTAATAGCTAGACTTGAGATCAATTTTGGTGAAGAAATTTGCACTGTGGAGTTGGTCCAGTAGATCATCAATCCTAGGGAGGGTGTAGCAATTCTCAACAATGATTTATTAATGTGTATTTATTTTATAAATGCTAATGTGATTAAGTGAAGGATAAAGTTCCTCCTTCAAGATGGTAATTTATAGCTTACGATTAGATATTATTTTTTAGAATGTTATTTTTTATTTAGATCATGAATTAAAGAATAAGGTAAAGGAGGTTATCAAGTATTATATAAAGGTAAAACCATTTTTGACACTAAAGATGAATCCAAAGAGGAATATAGAGGTGAAACCAAAGAATATTTTAAAGATGAAACCAAATAATAATATAAAATTATTACCAAAGAAGGATCTAAGTATGAAACAAAAGAGGAGTCTATAAATGACTCTAAAGAGGAATATAGGGGTGAAATTTCTTCTATTGCTTGATTTTACAATGCTTCTTCAAAATTGAATTATTTATTCATTTATATGTCATTTTTTATGACTATCATCTTCATATTATTCTTACATTGTTTTTTGATTATTGCGATTTGTCCTTTCATCGCCATAACTAAAAGGCATAACATGAATAGATAATAACTTAACTAGTAAATGAATGTCATTAGTATGTTTACTATGACTTTCCATGATATATACAAATAATTTAAATATAGTAAATTCAAAAAATAATGCACTTAGTTCTATGAAGCAAGCTAACATGTACAACATAGCCAATAAATATGAATACAATATAATAAAAAAGAAAAGTGTAATGGGTGATCTACGTAAGTGTTTGAATGATTATGTGGGATATCAAATATAATTTATTGATCATAGTGTAGTGTCACCGTAATGTTTTATATCATTAAATATAGAGTAAAATATGTTCCTGTAGCCAACTATTTCATCTTTGAGGATAAGGTGACAGTAACTTCCCTAGGTTATACACTCATCTCAGATGCACTAAAAATCATACAACTAAAGTGGCTTTCTATGGTGTAAACAAAGGACCCTAGGAACTTATAATATAGTGTGTGGTTCAAGGAAACTAAAATTTGTATTTAGTGTTCATTAATGGATTAAGTATTGGAGCAATGCCCCTCACATTATGATGTATGTTAAATACATCACTGATTAACATGTAATGACAAACACTAAGTAATTTTACAATTGTAATAACATAGTATATAAAATACATGAAATCAAACATAAAATAAAGTTAAATAAAAATTCAAGTTATTGTTTTATAGAGATTAAAAAAAATTCAACTTGAGGCCAAAATAAAATGATTTTATTATTAGATTTTATGTAAGGTAACAAGACTATTTATTTAGTTTTGGATTAAGATCTGAGGTTGAAAACATTGACTCATGCTGTTAGATTTATATCCAAAGTTGAATATTATTTTCTTTCATTCTTAAAAATTTACATAAAGTTGTATGAAATCTTAAGTCAAAAATCAAGCAAATAATGATCAAAGTTCTAAAAATAATGAGTTCACCAAAAAATTTAATGGTTATTTTTATTTAGACCAATAAACTTTTGAATAATGAATTATATTAAAAAATATACATAACCTAAATCTAAAATATAGAATTTTTTATTAAATGAAATATAAATATTAAATTGATAAAGAAATATGCAAACATAGCTCAAATTTAACTTATGCTAATGTGAAGGGTGATTATTGATTTAAAAAATGACTAATTATACCAAAACTATATTGCATCCAAAAATTAATTAACAATATATGTTAGGATAGGGACACAATAAGAGGAGAGGGATACATAGTGGTCATGTCTATTTATTTTGGTTATTTTATGATGATTTTTATAGGTAATTTTCTTTTATAGGTTCTTGCAATTGTCTCAAAGGGTTTACTAATTGTCTGTGTGTGACAATTTTATGTGTGAAAGACATAAAAAATAAAAAACTTAATTCTTACACAATAAACCATACAGATATAAAATAAAAAGTGGGAATATCATTACCCTATTCCCAATTTTATAAACCACTCAAACATAGTTAGGAACTAACTAATCTAAGTGAACAAAAATAGTCAACAACTCATGGGACAAAGAGTCCCCTTTTTTTTAAGACTTGTTTGTGATCCAAGGGCCAATAAAATACAAATTATATAGGATGGGTAAGCTATGATTATTTCCACCAAAGTTTTAATTTATTTCCTCAAAATATTTGGGTTCTCATGATTAATTTTCTCTACAAATGGGTTATATAAAATGCATGGGTAAGACATTTGTCATTTAAAAAAGTATAAAATTTAGAAAAAAATTACGTCAAAAAGAGATAATTTCTTTGATTAAGATATATTTTACAATACACAACAAATATAATCAATGTTGGATAAATTAAAATAATTGGGCATTAAGTCTAGCTAATGCACAAACTATAATACCATAATGAGAAAGACTCGAGGAAAATTATGTGAACATGAAACTTATAACTCTATTCAAAATAAATATAATTCATAAGCCTATAGCTATTTAAACACTATGACTAATTTACTCCTCTAAATAAACATAATGAGATCATAGATCCAATTAAACCAATTGTTGCCCAATCTAATTATATATCCACTTACACAACAATAACATTTGAAAACTATTTTACATAGATTAATTCTTAAATCAAGATATTTGGCAAACCATCAAGATAAAATAAAGAGGAAGGGTAGGTGAAATCATGGCTCAATCTCAAAAGTATTTTTGTATTCAAATGTGTCAACCGTTATAATGAAAAGTAATGTTACATTTATAGAAAATGCTAATCAATCATAACTATGATGCACAATAATAAATTAAATGCTCTTCATTAAAATATAAAATGAAATAATTATAACTAATTATTTTCTAATAACACATCATGAAACAAGAATATAAGACCATTATATTCAGGACAAAATTTTAGATACAATTTTCAAAAAGAAAATGGACTCAATATCCAATGCACTCAGAGTTCTAAGGAAAAATGTGATATTTAATTTATTTTACTATTTTTATATAAACCCAAAGATAAGGAATCACCTTAATAATTTTAAATCCCAATGGTTGAGGTTTGTTTTCCATGCATTAGCATTTTCCATTTCCAATTTCTTGTACTTATCTTAAAGTAAAAAAGAAATTGAACTAGATGCATGTTTTCTCTATTGAATTCTTGATAAGTGAACAACATTTGAATAATAAAATATTTAAATATTATAAATATATGAATTTTTTTATTTATTAATCTTTATTATTCTTTTAAACTTTTTAGTGTGGTTGAATTTAGATATCATGGCCATTATCTCTTCTTTTTTGTGCAACACATTTCTATGGATGGCACATAGTCCACCTTTTGCAAATGGCCACAATGAATTATACCCATTCCCTTATTATGATTATTTTATGATACCTTTAAATAATAGGCCTTATCCTCCAAATTTATGCTTTAAATGGTCCATGTTTGGGTCTATGTATTATAGTCGCTAGATCCCCCTCCATGCAGTCTTTGCCTATAGTTAAATGATAAACCATCACTTGTCAGTAACCTATTCTTCATCATGGAAATCAAATTTAGGATCATTTTATGCTAAGAGAAATAATTGTGTGTCCTCTTCAATGCTAATTATAATTCTTTTCGTCTTGTGTTACTCTTCTAATTTGTCTACTATATTTCTCTAGGGTTAGTATTAGTGCTACTTGTCATGATTTTTACGACGTAAATTATTTTGTATACTTTATGATTATGTATTATACCAATGTCATGTTTAGGTTATAATTATGATGACACATGGACAAATATCACTACTCAAATTACCTATAAATGAATGTATAATGAACTCTGTTGATATCACCTTCATGTTATCAATATGATGACACATGGATAAATCTTCTTGCATTACTCACACAAAAATGACCATATAGGGAAATCTAATTATGTTACCTCTAGGTTAGTAATATCATCACTTTTGTATTTTAGGGTTCTATGATGGTGCCAACTAATGTAATATTTTGGCCTTAGGGTAACGAAGCTTTGAGACTATCGATTTACTCCTAGACTCCCAAGTTTTTAGAATGGTACCAAGTTTCACAATCCTGAGGCCTTAGGGGAATGGATCTTTATATTATCTTATGACTCTCCTTTGGGATGGGTCCTTGGGGTTGTTCCACATGGAATGATATCAGGACTCAAGGGGTTTAAAATTACGTAGTCACTTTTTGAAAAGGCTCTGACTGTGGAAACTCTTTGGGTTGATTAGATTTTGACACATGGATGAATATATATATATATATATATATATATATATATATATATATATATATATATGGATTTAAGAGATCTCAAATATCAAATTATATTGTGAAGCATTGACTTATTGATCTTCCAAAACCAAAAAAATGTAAAATTTAGGAAATGATTAGCACATAGTCAAAAACCAAAACCTATTTAAGAAAAATGAGCCCTGACCACAACATATAATAACTTAGACTTAAGCATTAGATGTGCAAAAAATGGTTTTGATCAAACTAATGAAATCCTTAATACTTAAATAAATCATGATTTTAATAGTGACTAAATGAAATAATCTTTAATTTAATTAAAATAAGATCATTTTAAATACTAAATGGACATTTTGAATTGATTTAATATTATGATTTAAATCATAATTTAAGTTGGCTATAGGCATATAAATATCATGATACAATAAAAAAATCTCAACTATGAATCACAATACCAAATTGATTAGAAAAATTTAGAAGGACAATTCCTATTACTTTAAATCTCAAAAAGCATCGATGGTCTAACCATCATGAATGAATGATGAGGTGAAGCTTATGTCAAAATTATAAACATGCCTGACTCATAATTTAGAGACTATAAGTATAACTACATCTATGAAATTTGAGTGTAATTAATAAAGTATGTCACATGAGTATGTAATAACATGAAAATAAATAACTATGCTATAAAAATAGGGTCCCCGTGTTGGATCTAGAGTAATGGGGTGTGTTGGAGATAGTAAAGGGTAATTTATGTGAGGAGAATGTTCAATATTTAGAACCTAGGCTATAACTCATCATACTCAAACAATAAACAACAAACCACAAATCAATATTTTAGATAAATCCATATAATTAAATAATTAAATTATTCCTTAATATGTGACATACTATGTTCAAAATTTTCTTAATACTAATAGTGTGATTTTAATGTGATTAATCCCTTTATATGTCTTGAAATTACATAAATAAAATTAAACCTATCTAAAATATTTATAATTTATAAGAGAGACAATTTTAGATGTTGGGATTGAGGGGAGTGGCATGGGAATTGATCTATTACCATCCATGTGTCTATATCCCAAATATAAATACATATGTTTCCACTTGTTGCCTTACTCCGTTACCAACCATGATAGAAAGCCTATGATGGAGATTTCTTAAATCACTTCTTCATGGAAAGAATTAGATTTTACATTTTATTCAATTTCCTTTAATTTATTTATATTTAAAATATCTTTTCATTCAGTACATGAAGGATCAGGGACCAATCCAGAGGTGTACTGATAGACTTAGAACATTCATAACTATTAATACAAAGTTAAATCAATTCAATGTCTACATATTATTTCAAAAGGGAAATTAAGTGCAATTCAATGCATTCAAAAATAAAATAAAATGTTTCTAAAATTCAAACATTTATTTTAAATCACAAGATTTTAAAATTCTATAAATTCATAAAGAAATTTTTAGTAGCTTGTGTGACTTTTCAAATATGGTTCACATCTAATTTACAAAACTGAAAACTATCATACATTATTATCAACCATTTGAATTTCCTTGTTTATGGGAACATAGGGACACCACAAAGTTTTAAAATAATGTTGTAGCACTAAATCTATTTATTATTTAAAGTCTAAGTATCTATATTTAATAATGTTAAAGACTACTCTTTCATGATTTGATTTCTCATAATAAACATGTGAACATATCTAATCAACTTTTTAAAATGGATACTAAAAACCATCCAAGATTCAAAACAAAAAATCAACCTTAAATATAATTGGGGGAAAAAACACATGAAAATAACCCTAATAAAAAAAAATTAAAACTAAGCTAAAGAAAACAACAAACTAGGAAACATTAGCTACAACAACATGAAACTATATAAAAATATATAGAGAGAGAGGAACCTTAGTATCTTTACTCATAAATGGTGTTAGATGGAGTAGTCATGAAATAATGATTTAAGTATTGCCCATTAAATCATAGTGGAAAGTTCTTGCTTTAATTATCTCCCAGTGTAAATGCATTATGTCCTAAAATCTCAAATACTTGGTAAGGACTAATCCACAAAGTATTGAATTTAACATGATGACCCTTTCTCTCATTTCATTCATTCCACAACAAGACCAAATATTAACTATGAAAGGCTTTCACTTTCACTTTTATGTTAAACCATATCTTTGAAGTAGCTTGTGATTTACTAAGACTTTATAAATCTTACTATCATTTATATTCTAATTGGGTCAGGTCCAACAATCTAGACTAACTTTCCTAATCTGCTTCTATGTACTCTTGTATGAACTAATAAGTGGTTTTCTTGAGTTACATTGGGTAAATTGGCTCTACTTCATAGAAAATATAGAGTGGGGAATTGTTCAATATATGTTTATCCCTTATTATATAAAACCATGGAGCCTATTTGAGTAGCACATGCCAATTGCATGAGTTTTGATCACTTGATTCCTTTATGGAATTTACAAAAAAATTAAGGGTTGATTCTACCAAATCATTTACCTATGAATAATACTTTGAGGAAAAATTTAGTGTGATTCCCTTCTAATATGCCCACTTAGTCAATTTAGTTAATTGAAAGGATGGTCCATTATTGTAAATAAGTGATATATGAGTCCCTAATCAAGTTAAAATGTATTATTATAGGAATGTAATAACTTATTCAACTTAGTCCATATTGTACAATAGTCAGTGACTATGAGAGTAAAATTATGACCAACTGATGAGTTTGTATTTATTACTCTAATTAAATATAAACCATAATGAGAAAAGTGGAATTCCTCTATCAATAGTTATAATATCATGGGAAAATGAATTTATCTCTTCACAAAGATACAACATGAATGACATGACCACACATGTGTATAATCATCTTTTAATAACATTGGATGATAGTAGCCAACTCTAAGAGTTTTGTGTGTGGTGATATTACTATAAGAATGACAATTTTCTAGGTTGTCATGAATTGAGTTCATTACCTTTTGTGCTTCTTCCTAAGATTAAAAATATTAAATAAATCATTGCATGATTCTTAGGGTAAAATAGTCCTCTTTATAGCATATAATGGACAACTTTTAGTCTCAATGCTCGTATTAGTATTTTTTATCAAGATGGGTTGGTGGTTTTCCATAAATGAAGTAATGGACAATTGAATCATACCATGGACCAAATCAAACATCAGATTCATTAACTTCCACAATTGGTAGGATGGGATCCACTTCTCAAATTAACTTGTAAAAACCTTGACAACATACCAATTTTACATACTTCACTTCAATGTCATATTCTTGAAGCTTAGTAACCCACCTCTTCTTTAACACAACTCATTGTATCCTAGAACTTTCTTGACTATGATGTCTAAAACTATGTCATGTACTTTGTTCCTCAATATGTAATAATAATATTTTTTGATTGCTTTCACCAATGTGTAACTCTATTTATCGAGCATAGGGTACTTCATTTCAATTTGTTTCAAATATATGTTCATAAAGGCTATTTGGTGATCTCTATATTCAATTATTTGTGTTAACAGATCTTCAGTCATGTGATTAGAAGCAAAAGAATTGAGATATAAGTTTTTAGCATAATCTAGGATAACCAACACTAAAGCTTACATAATTTTATTCTTGATCTATTAGAATTCCTTCGTGGAAGCAATATCCGATTATAACATAGCATTTAGAGGTTTTGGGATCTCCAAAAAAACTAGAAATAAGGTTTTATACAAAATTGGGTTTGCTAAAAAATGATTTTAGCTCTTTCATACTATTTGGTAGATAAATGTTTTAAATATCATTAGCTCATTCAGGGTTAACTGGCATACCTTCCTTGGTGATAATGTGTCATATAAGATTATCTTGTGTTACATAGAAGATAAATATTATGGTTTTGAGTGATATGCCAAACCTTTTGAAATGTTGGAGTATCTTATTTGGATGACTAAAGTGATCTGATATATGTTTAGAAAATATATCTAGGTCATCCATGTCTAATATTATGCACTTACCAATTAGGAATTTGAAATCAATGTACATAGTTCATTAAAACACAACATCAACATTACGTAAAACAAATGGAATTTTATTGTAGACTTAGGTTACTCAATTGGTCATGAATGTTGTTTTGGATCTGTCTAACCTGACCACTAAGATCTGATTATAACATGAGAATCCATTTTAAAAAGGACATCATCTCAAAATTGTTGACTTTTTGAATGACTTCATTAAGTGAAGGGTTGGGATAGTTGTCTTTATCGAATGCATGATTAATATTTGTCAAATCTACAAAATGATAGATCTCTCCAATTTTCTTCCTCACATGTACTAAAATATCCACTCAATTTAAATGAAATATATGTAACATAATGCTAGTAAATAACATCTTCTAGAATTCTTTAAGATTGAGTGGTTATAAAATTAGATTTACAACCTTTGACACTGCGTAAAGGGCCTCTAATTAGGCTTCAATGGAATGTTATGGGTCATAACATGATGGTCAAATATATTTAGGTCATCTTAGATCTATGATATGATATCTTTATATCACAACATCTTATTCAATGATTGGATCTCAACTTTGTTGCATTTAGGTTCAACCACAATTTTTTTAGGCTTGTATGGAGTTCCCATGTTGAGAATTTATGTCTATTATCTTAGTTGAGGCTTCATTTATGATTTAATTAATATGTTGTCCAAACCAAAAAAAAATCTCTAATGGCATCATTCCTTTCATAATATGATTATCTTCAGCTGAAGTACTCCATCAGAATTATATTATTGTTCTCCAAAATCTTGTCTTTAGAAATAATACCATACAAAACTTTTGAAATTTAGTTTTGTGTAATGTTGTGAAGTTTGTAACTAAGACAATAAAATAATCAATCATTACATTCTCTTCTCTAAGGATTAATAAAATTTTAAAAGCATTGAAAGACTCAATTGAGTCCCAAGCACGATATTTTTACTTATTTAAATAAGAAATATTACAATTAATTTTGTTATGTAATTGGTTGACAACCAATTCAAAATCACTAAAAAATCTTAATTTATAGACACCAAACCTATTTGTAAACTATAGACCCAAGATTAAGGGTTCATACTGCATCATGTTGTTAGTAATAGAGAATTATAATACAAAAGATACAACTTGTCTCTATCCTTGGGATCAATGATGAGAATTCCATCCCTAGATCCTTGTTTGGAGTGTGATCCATTGAGATATAGTGACCATATATCTAAATTTTGACCAAGATCAGGCCTTTTCCTTTTTGTTGGTTTGGTTGTCAAATATAGACACCTAATTCCATAGAAGTGAAGTTAAATTATTCATAGATTTTATTATATTATGTTATCATAAATTTCATTTGTATCTCTATATCAATTAGGATTTGATTTGCCACTCTTCTTCAGGGCAACCATGTTGTAAAATCTATTGTCATATAGCCATTGAGTGATCTTGACCAATCTATGATTAGTAGCATGTCATATGCTTATAGACAGTAAAATAAATGTATATATATGAATTAATGAACTCTTGGATCATATTGCAACTAAATATAGATGGTCAATATCTCACAAATAACTTTGATTGTAGACTTATCTAACTAAACTACCACTTTATCTAATTTCATAGTAAGTAATTCTAATTTATTAAAAACACAAATAGGTATAACATTAGATGATGCACTAGAGCTTAGAAGATAATTATGAAGGTTCTTACCAAAATTCATATTGTAAGCAAGAATTGTGAGGATTCATTACTAGTCTTATGTATTGTAACATTGGTATTGATTAGGTTATTTAGTTTGGATTGACTACTCTTGTCTATAAGAGACTTAGGAATAAAATCCATTTGTTTAGTGTTTTATGATTATTTATGGAGAGTGATGTTTGATTTTATCTTGTTAATTTATTTCATAATGTTGTAACATGTTTTAATAGTGCAGGGCTGATATTCACTTAGCTTTTATGGAGGTGGATCATTTATACACATAGGATCAGGTGGTGTAGCAACATTATCTGGTGGAGTTCAAGGAGTTATAAGAAGATGTGATATAATCTTAAGAGTGTTGTTTCCTCTTTGGCATTGTTGGAAAGTTTAGATGTCATTATTATTATCTTTCAATTAATTATATTTTATGTTAGGGAAATCTAGAGTTTCTAAGTCCATAGTTGTATTCAGAGACTTTGATGAAATAGAAACATTTAAACTACTTGAATTATTCTAATCATTTGGGACAACTTCATTCATCAATTTCCTTCTAAAAATATTTAAATGGTAGACAAAAATAAACATAGTCAAGTTTTCCATGTTGTGTTGTGTTGTGTTATGCACATAACACTAATTTGGAAAGGTAATATCTATAATATTGTTGATCTTAGGAAATGTATTGTATGACAACTCAACTTATTTATTAGCTCTATTAATTGGCCTATAATTATGTTGACAAGTGAAATTTTGGTATTAATTTGTACTACTTGAGATACCTACTTATTTTTTGAAGTTCATAAAATCATTACTCAATTTTTGGACCATTCTTTAGATTATATTTTATTTAGGATTGGTTGAATCTTGAGGATATTTCTATGTATTATTTGTCACTACCAAAACTAAGGATCAAATATAAGACTAAGGCATTCCTTCATTACTAGCTTAATTCTAAAATCCTAAGTTATGATTAGGGGTGGCATGAGCTAATGGTAAATGATTGTTGATTTGGAGAGGCTATGTTAATGGAACATTTTGATTTACACATAGACTAAGTTCAACACATGCATGTTTTGGAGAAAAGTAGGAATCTGAGCCAACAAATGCCACTATGGATTGAATTTCCTATCCACTTTTATCTCTTATACATATCCATGACACAACTAAGTAATAGTTTGATCTCTTCATAATAAAGTGGTAGTCCATAAACCTAAGGAATTTGTGAACAATTATACGGTTAGTTGGGCATTTGGACTATACAAGTCTATTACTCTACTATATGTCTTTTGAAAATGTGCATTGTAATTAAATATAGGTTCATCGAATTCTATTATCATATAATAATATTAATGGTATAATATTTTTGGATCCAACACTTGACCAAATCAGGATAAATACATGGTTTCAATTGATTCAACCTATGGTTGAATTTTCTAAGGGATTAATGAACTAGTCATAAGTGTGATCAGGAAAGGGGAAAGGAAATAACCTATGAGCTACATATTCATGTAGAACATTAAGAAACATGAGGGATTTTTTTAATTATGTAATACATTCTTCTATAGTCTTTCTAGTGTTTGAAGAGAACTTTAGAAGATAACATTCATATTTTTTAAGTAAATCATGACATCACTAGGAATGTTTTTGTCTAATACAACTAACTAGGATGTAATCATATGGAATAGTCTATTGGTGGTTGATTATGGGGATGATGTGGTAAGGTAGGGTAAATTTTAGCATCAAATATTTTTTAATTCATGAATATTCCTATTTTTGAAAAAAATTTGGATGATTTTGGATGGACACTACATAGGTTTGGGTCACCTAAAAATTGGGAATGTAACATATTTCTTGGGTTAGCTCACCAAACATTTATAATAATTTTGTGGTTAGCCATCGATTTTGCCTTTTATATATAGTAAATAAGATGCCACATGTAACCATCAAGTTCTACATTTGGTAACAACCCCATGATATCAAATAAATAGTTGAATGCACAAAATGATATCTCAAATCAACTGATTGTAATACACTACCAAAATATAAGCTGGTGATCTAGATGCACCACATGGTTACACCATTTGGTTGTACCATCCAATTGCACCATTTGGTTCTATAATTTGGTAATATTTTCTTAGTGCAGCCAAATGGTTGCATGAATATATATAAATATACCTCAAAGAGAGGAATATACATATATATATATATATATATATATATATATATATATATATATATATATATATATATTTCTCTCTTTGAGGTATATTTGTATGTATTCCTCTCTTTCAGGTGTATTTTCCACCACATATATCAAAGTTTCCATACTTGTGAAACAATTATCCATAGATTCACCAATAAAATCCAAGGTGTTTTCAAATAAGTGCTCTTCAAATTTACCCTATAGTCAGGTAAACTAATCTTTTTGGTTTATCTCAATTAGTTCTAAGACATCTATGAGATTGGTGGTGATAAATAATTGATTTTCTATGTACCAACTTGACTCCAGATCATGTGATCCTTCAAGAAGACTCCAAAGTGATACACAATAATATCTCTTATTGTGGGTTTTAGGTAGATGAAAAATGGAAACCATATGAATTATTTAGTGGTATTAACTAGTGAATAAGATTAGAGTATATAGAGGTTCAATATTAAAAGACCTAAAAGATATGAAATATGGAACTGGACCTCCTTCTAACACCAATTTTTGTGGGTTGTCTTAAGAAAAAAATGGAAATTTTGAGAATCAAAAGTATAAAGCATCAAGATAAAATTAGACAAGTAATTTGGAGATCATTTCCCTTGAAGGGCCAATTTTAGTTAGGATTAAATTATGACCCCACTCAAACATAATTAGGAACTAGCTAATCTAAGTGATCAAAAGTAGTCAACATCTCATAAGACAAAGAGTCCCCTTATTTTTAGGACTTGAGGGTTATACAAGGGCCACAAAATCACAAATGATATATCATGGGTAGGATGTGATTGTTTCCACCTAATATTCATTTGATATTTTAATAATATTGAGCTTCTCATGGTTAGTTTCATCTACAAATGGTTTATTTACAATGTAATGGGTAAGACATTCCTCATTAAAAAATATAAAAAGGAGAGAAAAGGTGAGGTAGAAAAGAGATAAATATCATGATTAACGTAGGTTTTCCAATACTCAAATATTAAATTATTTTTTCCTACAATAAAATTAATGGGCATTAATTCTACCTAATGCACAAACTAGAATACCAAAATGAGAAAGACTCAAGTAAAATTATGCGAACATGAAGTATAGAAATCAATTCAAAATAAATATAATATATAGGCATATAACTATTTTCACACTATGACTAATTTAGTCCTCAAAATAACCAAAATGATCTCTCATATCTAATTAATATAGTTGTTGTATAATTTACTTGTATATCCATTATATACTGATAAAATATGAAAAATAATTTTCATAGATTACTTCTCAAATCAATATCTTTGGAAAAGTAGCACTACAAACAAAAAAGAAGGGTAGGTGAAATCTTGGCTCAATCTCAACAGAGTTTTTATACTCAAATGTGTCAACCATTACAATGGCAAGAAATGATGCATACACACACAATGTTAGTCCATCATGGTTATGATACACAACCATAAGTTAAATTCCCTTGATAACAACATTAAATTAAATAACTAATTAGATCTCAATATTTTGTGATAACACATCAAGAAGTAAGTAGATAAGACCAATCTAGTCATGACACAATTTCAAATACAAGTTTCAAGATGAAAGTGGACTCAATCTCAAATTCATTCAAATATCGAAGAAATAATAGACACTCTATGATATTTAATTTCTTTTACTAACCACTATAAAACCCAATTATATGTAACCAACTCAATCTGGATTAATCTTAATGATTAAGGTTTTGGTACCTACATTAATTTCACCCATTTCTAATTTCTCATACTTATCTCAAAATAATCAGATTGCTTATAGATGCATGTTTTATCTATTAGATATTTTATAACTAAGAAACATTGAAATAATAAATTGTTCCAATCCTATAAATAGATGTATTTATTTTATTCTAGTTCTTGCCTATTCTTGGCAATGTTATTCTATGTTTGAGTTTTAAGATCATAGCCATTAGTTTTTATTTTCTATGCAACACATTTACATGAATTGTATGTAATCAACCTATTACAAATGTCTACAAAACCTTCTACTCATTCCCTTCTTGTGATTAGTTCATGAGACACTTAAATCTCATGCCTTTTCCACCAATTCAATACTATGGATTGTCCATGTTTGGGTGTATGTATTGTAGTATTCATATTTCCCTACATATAATCTTTGACTATAATTAAACTATACATTTTCACTTTCCTATTACTTATGTTTCACCATGGCCATAAAATTTAGGTTTATTTTATGCTAAGTACAATCCTTTCATGTCATCTTTTATGATCCTTGTCATGATTACAAAAGCTTTTCTACTCAATTCAACTATTTACTATATTTCCTTGGATTTTGTATTTATACCACCTTTTATGATTCTAGTGACCCAAAGTATTCCATATACTTCATGACTATGTCTTATGCCAATGTCATATATAGGTTAATCGGATGACGACATGTGGATGTTATTTTGATACTCCACTCCCCCATAAATGAATATATAATGGACTCTATTGATGTTACCTCTAGGATATAAGGATGATACATATGGACACATCTTGCTTCTTTTTTTGCCTAAAAATGACTGCATAAGGAACTCTATTAACATCACCTCCATGTTAGTGCTATCATCACTCTAAGATTTCAAGCTTTTGGTAAGGTACCATGTTTCACAATCCCATGGCCTTGATGGCATAGTGATTTGGGACTATTGATACACTCCTAGTTTCCTACGCTTTTAAAATGGTGCTAAGTGTCATAATCTTGGGGCCTTAGAGGCACAAAACTTTATATTTATAGTAACTCTCCTTAGGTTTGGGTCATCAAGATCATGCCGCATGTTATGATATTAGGACTTGAGGTCTTTGGAATCACTTAGTCATGTTTTGAAAAGAATATGGCTATAAATCTTTCCAATTTAACAAGATTTTAACACATAGATTAAGATCAATGGCTCTAGGAGATCTCAACTATCAAATTACATCATGAATTGTTAAAGGCTTGACCTAACATAACCAAGACAAACATAATATTAGGAAATAGTTAGCACATTAGTTAAAAACTAAAACCCATCTAAGAAAAATGAGGCCCCAAAAAACATATAATTACTTAGACTTAACCGTGAGACACATAAAAAATATCATCCAGCCAACGAAAGATTGAAAAATTAAATAAAGCTTGATTTTAATAGTGACTAAACCAAATAAGCATCAATTTAAGTAAAATAAATTGAATTGAATAGGTACAACAAATTTGTGAAATGATTTAATATGATTATTTAAATCATCTATGGGAAAATAAATTTCATGATACAGTCAATAATCTCTACTATGAATCACAAGACCAAATTACTTACAAAATTAAAAAAATCTGATTCTTGTTACTTAACCTCTTGATAAGGATGCACTAATAATCTTGAATGAATGATCATGTGAAGCTTATGTCAAAACTATAAAAAAGCATGGATTATAAGTTGGACACTAAAAATAGAACCACATATATCCAATTTGAGTGGCATTCATAAATGAAGTCATAAGAGTATTTAATAACATGAAAATACAATAACTATGATATATCACAAAGGCCCCCATGTTGTATATTTAGTAATGGGGTGTGTTGGTCCCAACACCTATGTAATCTGAGTGTTACCTACATAGCCCAAAAGGGCATTAGACTGATGTAGTTTTCCCTCCTAGAGTGAGTGTGTAGATATTAATAATTTTATCATGAATATAAATAAATCTATTAACTTGAATGTTTGACAATGAGTGCAATTGAATTCCAATAAAATAAATTTAGACTTTGCTTATGGTTATTAGAATAAATTACAAATATTATTTAAAAAATTAGTGCCAATTTTTTTAATATGTAGGAAATTTTCCAAGTGATTTTGAGATAGTCATTGGAGAGGCCTTTTGTGCTTATATAGAGGAAATTTTAGAATATTTTTTTCTAACCAACCTTTCTAAATGTGTTGGATAGTTAATATGAAACATATTGAATTTGAAAAGTTACCATTGGAACATGAGGGATAAAGCTACATTGTGGCCTTATCTCATAAGGATAAAGACTATTAAAATATGGTTGAGAAAAGTCTACAAGTAGAATGGGAATACCTAAATTATGTTTCCAATATTTTAAATAAAATGATTAGAGTAGTGAATAATTACACTAAGATTAAAAGTCAACAAAATGCAGAATAATCCAATTGAGGTAAGAATGTCAAGATGAAACATTGTTAATAATTTAATGATTAAGTTTCAGTGTCTATAATGTCTCTTTGTGATGTCATATTATGACAAGATTATTAATGACCAAGATTGCATGAAAATCCTAGGATTAGGTAAGATTAAGATTACGATAATACAAGTTACATATAAAGAATTAAAATATTGATAAAATTTTTAGCCAAAAATTACAAATGAGGTAAATTATATAGTGAGAGATTAGGCCACCAAAAATATAACAACTCAACTAACTATTATAGAATAAATTAAGTGCATTTCCCCTAATGACCATAATAACCCTAAGTAGGTTGAATAATAACTATGTAGGTCAAACTAAAAGTGGAAAAAAACTTACACTGAACCCCCCATAAAGCATATCATAGGTGGGTATAAGAATTGGGTCCTCATGATGAAGGATGATGAGGTTGCCAAGTACAATACAAATCACACAAAGTGGATAAAAGGAGAAAAATTTTAAGATAAAACTCATTCCCTAAAAGATAAAAAAAATAATATAAGGTAGATAAAAATCCCCACTAGATTCTACAACTTCCTACAGACATCAAATATCAAACAATGAAGTTCTCTAGAGTGATTGCATATTAGAAGTGCATGCTAAAAAGAGTGGATCACATTGGAATAGTAGATGAGTGAACCATGTGCCATTAGATCTTTAACCAATGTGTTATTCCTATATAAGGAACTATTCTCATCATAAAATATAGGAGGGACAAATACTCTATGTAATGATGGTGTAATGGGAGCAAAGGCAACAAAAGACTATTAGATGCCCTAAAACTATGGGATAGACTAATTTTTGTCTGATGTGTTTAGGATTATTATACCTTCTCCTTATAATATATGAGTTGGACAAGGGTAGGTTTATTAGGGAATAAGTCATTAGTATCTTTAAGGTGAGAAGGATATGGTAGATATGTGTCCACATCACTACTTTAGTCATTTGTGTTAAAATAAAAGTCATCAATATTAAAAGTTTGGTCATGTTCAGAAATGTCATCAAGTTTAGGTGAGTCCAAAGAAGAATAATTTTAAGGAGAATCAAGAGTAAAGTGTGAGACGTTATAGTCAAGTATGATGATAGACAATTCTCACTACCAACATAGTGTCGTTATGCATCTCTCTTACATATACTAAATCTAGAGTGAACACAACTTCAATGTCCAAACAAAGGTGATTGATCTAGTAAAATGATATGAGATTAGTTGAAAATGATGGAGAAAATAGAAATTTATTAAATGTCCCACCATTAAATTCAATATATCATCTCCTAATAACATTTTTGTAAGCGTTATAACTTATTTTTATGGAGGACATGTCATATGGTTATAAGGAATTGAACTCCATGTGTGAATAGCTCATGTGATGTGAGGCACCATAATCAATGATCCATGTGTGATTTGAAACTATACTAGTAACTAGGGACTTTCCATTTGTCTTCTCCTTACCATTATCTTCAGCATTTTCTTTACCATGGTCATTCACCTTAGAGTATTCATGGTTTTATGAACTATGATTGGTAGAATCAAGGATGATGATATTATGCTTTTCAAGCATCGTATTTATTTAATAAATCTACTTATTCAAAAAAAAATCATCATGTTTTATCTATCAAAACCTCCATTTAATCATCTCTTTCTTAGGCTTAATAGTGTAATATGAGATCTCATGGTTCTATTTGTAAGTGGGAGTTTTTACATCCTTCTCAACATCCTTTTTTTTATGATTATTCTTTATAATATTTGAAGCCTTCTATTTCTTAGAAAAGAGTGCATGATATTTTTAGGAATTCATTCTACCCATCTGTATTAAATTATCTTGATCATGAATCAATTTAGAAACAAAGGTATCTAAAGAAGACATCTTCTATGTGGCTATACGTTAAATTTTGTGGCACGAAAAGTGGACACAAATATAGAATACACTAGTCCTAGTTTGGGGAGTATTGATTGAACAAGTTATTCATATTTATTATCAATTCCATATTATTTTAATTGTAAACTTAGATGTCTTATAGGGTATCATAGTCATCTGGGCTCAAATTAATGGCTCATTTTCTAACTCATGGCCTTTCATCACATTTTTATTACCAAAGAGTGTTCCTAGAGTGGTTCACACTTGATTAGGTGATTTGATAGATTCTATGAAAAATAATAGATCGTCAGATATGGAAAGACATAAAAATACACATAGTTTATCATAATAGTTTAACCATTTGATTTTTACTTCTAATGTTGAAGGTTCACTTTTAGCACCCATTATAATTTGATGGTAACCCTTGGATCACAAAATTATTTCCATTATAGTTTTCCATTTTTGATAACTAAATGGTTTGAGAAGACTTATTAGAATTTAATCCATAGCATAGAAGGAAAAGGTTTTGAAAAAAGTAAAGAAGAAATGTTGAAAAAAAAATCACAGAACCACATAGCACTTCCTTAGAACTATTAGAGTGACCATTATTTAAAGTTAAAAATATAAGAAGAATCATATAAATGTCAGACATAGCCAATAATGTGTAATAGATAGATCCTAGTATTAACTAGTAATACATCTAAGAGTGTACAATAGTTGGTATTAAGGGAGATGTAGTGGACTCAAGATTACCACCAATGCATAAAGAAAAAAAACTTCTGAAAAAGGCAACACATAAATTTGAGTCATTGATCAAAAGTTATAGCCATCTAAAAATATGATCTCAATTAAAATCTTTGGGGAAAAAATATGGGTGTAAAAGAAATTTAATCAACCTCCAAAAAATAAATACGAGCCCCCTTCGAGCAAATGCTTGAATTCATTTTTAATCAATTTCCTCACAGAAAGACTTAATACCCGTTATAACAAAAGTTAAGCACTTTTGGGTGGGAATCAAATAAAGGATTAAATCCCATATTAGTAGTGGATAAGGGATAATATGGTTGAATTTAATTTGACACCCTATAGACCATCATAAAAAAATTTGAGGTCCCTTGTAACTGTTAGTATGTTATGTCAAGGTTATAATGAACTTATGCAATTGTCAAGACTTTTGATAGTTCTAATAGTGCCAAAAGTTCAAATATTTTTGATAGAATAACATTGGAGGGTGGAGGAAAGACTCCCCTCTATATTCTTTAGGAAAAATTGGAGTTTTGGTAGTTTTGGGATTATGGACTATGAATGTAGTCAAAAGTCTTGATATGTAAGGGTTTTAGACTATAAAAGTAGTCAAAACACCCAACATATAGGTTATAGGCTACATGAGTAAATTTAAGTCTTGATTTTGGTACTATTGACTGTGCATGTGATTTAAATTCCCAATGTCTGGGGCTTGACTCCATGTGCAGTCTAAAATCTTGATGTTAGGGATTTGACTGTGTATGCATCTTTGAACTCTGATACTAGGATTTTGACCATGGATTCAATTAAAAACTATGATTTTATGGGTTTTAACTATAGATGTAGTTATAAACTCTGATTCTATGTGTTTGAAATATGAATGCATCTATAAATTTTGATGTCAGGGTTGTCAACAATGATTATACGTGGAACTTTTGACAAGTGTAAGAAACATTGTATTCTCGCCAAGTACAGAATATTTGGATCTAGAATGCCTATATAAAATTTACCATATGCCCACAAAGGATATGAAAATACTAGTAAAACCTAGAAAATAATTTTCTCTTAGAAAACCTAACTATACAAATTTGTCTAAAATCATCAAAAAAGCCCCAAACCCCTCTAAAAAGTCCAAAATCTACTGTAACAAAACTAGGTCATGTTTAATGTTAATCCTAGGGTTTTGGCACCTTATAAATATTATATTTTTTTCATTTTTATGATTTGAGACTCCAAATATATATTTTTTCATTGATTTTCTTTAAATCCCACCAAAACTATGAAAAACCAAAAAACCAAAAAAACATGTAAGGTGCATTCAAGAAGGATCTCACTAAGGATTTTAGAAATGGAAAAACAACCATTATTTTATGGCTCTGATACTATGTCAGATTGCTCCAAGATCTTCAAATTTCCAATATTACATGAAAACCTTAGGATAAGGTGAGATCAATATTGATACAACACAACTTACATCAAATGCATCAAAAACTTCATAATTGATTAACCAAAAAGTTTAAATGTGGTACATTATATAGTTAGATATTAGGTCACCAAAAGGTAAAACTCAACTCACTATTATAAAACATATTAAGTGCATTCCACCTAATTACCTTAATAACCCTAATAAAGTTTACTAACAACCATGTAGGTAAAATCTAAAGTCAGAAAAAAAACTACACTAACATTTGAATATGTAACTACTTTTTTTATTTGTCTTAGTTTTGTTGCTAACAGTGATGTTACATTTTTTTTTTTTTAAATTCTTATCAATACATTTCTTTGTGTCATAAACATATGTGTAATTCTATAAGGTTATGATAATGTTGTTTTCAATGTTTTATTTTGAAAGAAGAATGTGTTCGGGATTATAATTAGATCAAGGTTAGATATTTATTTTTAATAACATAAATAATCAGTTTCTTGTAAATATATTTTCTCAATGGTTTTGGATCTTCTTATGATTTATGCAAAAATAGGTTGTAGGTTTTAAATATTGTGTTATTTTAATAGCTTAACAAGAATATATTAGAGATTGGGTATGTAGTAATTGAGAGTTGAGTTAAGATAAAAATTAGTTTATCTACATGAATATGGTGATACTATTTTGTTTTTCTTAGTTTTTTTGTTGATAATGATGTCAATTTTTTTTTTTTTAATGAGTACATTTCTCTGTGATAAAAAATATATATAGGTCTATAAGGTCAGGATTATTTTCTAGTCAAGGCCATTTTCTATCATTAGTAATAATATTTGTATTATGAATAAGGAAATTAATTAGGTGTGCCATGATTGTTTTATACTACTTCAATTTTATACATTTATGTATTTTTATGGCATAAAATAATTAGCTTATTGTAAATATATCTATGTGAATTATTTATGGCACTTCTTAAGATTTATGTAATAATAGGTTGTGGGTATGAAATATTGTATTATTTTGATAGTTTGACATGCATATACCAAAGACTGGGCATGTAGCCATAGTGAGGTGGGTTATGTTAGAATTAGTGTCAATATGTGAATGGGATGATCATATTTTGTTTGTCATAATTTAATTATTGACATTGACATTGATTTGTTTTAATCAATACGTTTCTTTGTGTCATTAACTTCTATACAACTTTATAGTGTCATGATTTTATTCTTGTCAAACCCTTGTTTAAATATTAATAAGTAAGATTGCAATACCCTGTTTTGATTTTTTTATAATAATATGTTTTTTAAAGGCTAGGAATTATTTGTTTATTTTAAATAAATATCTATGAAATTTTTGGTGCTTATCTTACGGTTTATGTGAATATATTTTGGTTTAATATGATATGTTGTTTTCATGGCTCAATAAACATAAACCGATTTTTTTTTCATAATTAATATGTTTGTTCTTATCTAATCCCTCTTACTTTAAGGGTCATGATTTCAATCTTTCTGAATCCCTCTTATTTGATTAAAATGAAATATAGTTCTTTTGTATAATGGACGAGTCTTCAATTTTTTTATATTACTATGGTGTTTAATGGACTTGAATCATTATCTTCTTGTGAACAAAGTTGTATGAATGGCCAAAAAAATTGTGAATGGTTTATGGGTAATCTTAGTTATTACATAAAATTTATGTTTTTGAAATAGTTAGATGTGTATAAATGAAAGATTTAGAACTCTAAAAATTTGAGGTAAATTTAGCTAAAAATAATGTATTTATGTGAATACTACAAGAATTTTTTTAATTTATGTTAGTTTTTTTTTAACATATATCAATATTTATTTTAAATTACACTTTTTTCATAAGATTTTGTAAAGGTATATATGGTTTTAATTTCATTATTTCCAACATTTTTTCATTAGAGTGGATTAGTGGGAAAATATGAGAACACATTTTCATCTAATTAGTGTCAAATATAGGTAAAATATATTTTTTTGAGTAACACAAATAATTATATATCTTTTTATTTCTTCTTAATAGTATTATGTTTTTTGGTGGTATGAAATCATTAGTGTGTGAATTTTTAAATTGATCTTATTTGCTATCTTGATTTTATTTACATTATTAAATTATAATATTATAAAAAAATAAATAGATATTATAATAATATAAATCTATAATCATATAATATTATCAATATAAAATATAATATATATAATACTATATAATTAATATATTTATGTATTAGTAATTATAATATAGATATGCCTCATATTGGTTCCATGGACAAATTTTCTAAAAACGAAGTGCATATCAATGACATGGAGATTCAATTTATGTGTTATTAAATCATGAATGATATTTTTATATAGTTTGTATAAAAATGTTTCAAAAAATGTAATATTTAATATTATGTTATTCTTTTTAGTTTTAATTGCATGTAATTGAAAAAATATAATTTTTTGGGTTTTTTCTTTAACATTTAAATTTGAAGAATATATTTAAAATTGGTTTGAATCTTTGTTTGTGTCTAAATAAGTGTCATGAATTAATGTGCACTATAAAAACAGTTTCATAATATGATTTGTTTCTTCAAAAGTATATTTTTTGGTGGTTTATTCTTTTATGTTTTTTGAGAAAAAGTTAATTCTATTCATTTGATGAATTTATCCTTTTAAATATATTTTTATTTAGTTTGAACTAGTTTTTTTTACTACATTCTATTTTATATTATAAAAAAAAATAAGTATGATCTTTAAAATTAGTAATTAAAAATATTTTTTGTTAATGTTTTAAAAAATGCATGACATTATTTAATGTATGACATTATTTAATGACATTGGAATATAGGTCCATGTACATTTTTTTCAAACAAGTAATAAATGTTTTGATGTAATTAACTCCAAAATAAAACCTCAACAAAACATCCCAAACTAGATGGTAGAAGTTTTTGTAATGAGGTTTTAAAACTTCCTAACAAAGAGATCATCCATATAAAATTAAATTGTTAAATATATTATTTCTAAAAACTTTTATATTTAATTTTTTTAATATAAAAAATTTAATTTATTTCAAATGAAAATTTTATCATATATTTTATTTATTTGATATTTTAAAAAACTATTTTTCATATTTTTAATATTTTTAAATTGAAAGTTGATATTATATTAGGTATTTTTCTATTATTATTTTCTTGAAGGATTTGTCTCTTACTTTTTAAATATGGAAAATATTTATTAGAATAGTATGACACTATATAAAGGGAATTGTGAATCTTATACAATTGGTTTTGAATCTTTCAATGCATTTGCATTTTTATTTAGTTTTAGATGTTTTGATTATTATTTTATTTTATTAATAATAATGAATGATTTTTTTTTTTGAGTAATAATGTGAAATTATATTTTTGAATTATGATTAATTTCTTATGATTAAATTATTTTATGGTTACATATTTTTTCAAGATATAATATAATATGTAATATTTTTAATATAATATAATATATAATAGATTGATTATATACAATTTAATGAACTTTCAATGAGTATTTATGTTAATACACTTTTTAACCTAATTATTAGGTTCATTATGTTGTCAAATATCTCAATTTTCCATAAAATATGATGTAAAAAAATAGCATGTAAAAAGTAATGATTTTGTTTATAATTTTGTATTATTTTCTATTTAAAGGTTTTAATATATTTTATGATAGTGTTCATAATTTTATAAAATATGCATCTTAGAATGTAAATTGAAAAAATAAGTATCAAAATTTCTATGCCTAAGTCAACAAAAGATTATCTTGATTGTCCATGTAAAATTCCAAGAGCAAAGAAATAAATATTAATTTAAATTAAAAAAATAAATATTGGTTGAATTTTTTTTAATATATGTAACATAATTTTAAAACATATAATTTTATATTTTGAAAATAAAAATGCAACATTGTATATACCTAATGTAGTATGCATAGTGATAATTAAATATCAAAATAAATATACCCTTTTTTTCAAATGACACACTTTTTTTTTTTTTGGTTCTCTTTGTTAATCAAAATATTCTTGATATTTCTTATTATTACTTTATTTTTAAATTTATGTTTGAAAAAGTACAACAATTTTATGTTTTTTCATATGAACTAATTTATTTTATTTGTAATATCTAACTTTAAAATAATTAATAAAAAACATTCATATTAAATAATAAAGATTAATATTAACATGATGATTACATCTTTGATTTAAAATGTAATTATAGAAAACATCAAAAATAAATATTAATTTAAAAATACTAGTGATATGCCCTATCTATTCGCTTTTGAATGCATATACATGCCATCGTGTTTTGCATTATGGTGGATTGCATTTTCAAATTGGTGATTTGAGAAATAAAATTTAGTTTTTTGATCTCATCAAATGAACTTAAGAAAGGATTTATTGTGAATCTTTTCAAATTTCAATGTAAAAAAAATTTATCTAAAATATATGTTTTTTTTTGTTTTTCCCTTTTTAAATGGAATATTTTTTTATTTTAATTTTTTTTTCGAAACTAATAATGTAGCTTATTTTTTTAAAAAAGACCATTGTGATAAATGATTTTACACGTTACTACATCCAAACAAAGATGGATCGAGAACATAAAGTTTATATCGGACACAAGAAATAATTGCCGATAGCGTTTTTTTAAGAAGTGTGGTTTACAACAATTTTTTTTCAAATATTTGTCATGGGTGATATTTTTTCAAAACCTATTTTCTTTATTAATGAAGTAACTATCGGTTAAAAAAATAGTGAATAAAACACAGAAATAATTGTCAATAACTACTTTCTTTTTTTTTTTTTTTCTTTTTTTTCTCATAACTTTTTTTTTTTTTTGGTTTCTCATTAACTTTTTTTTTTTCTCTTGGGTGGGGAGGGGTTTTGTTTTTTTTTTTTTTTTGGTTGAGGGGGGGCGGAAGTGTGGTTTACAACGATTTTTTTTTTCAAATACTAGTTATGGGTGATATTTTTTTCAAAACGTATTTTCTTTATTAATGAAGTAGCTATCGGTGTTTGAAAATATTAACTTTAGAGAATATGATGGTATAAAAAATGTGAAAAATTGGTTAGATTTGATTTTTTAATAGTGAGAAAGAAAAAATATTTGTAACATGATTCACTAAGGCTATAAATAAATTTTATAACAAAACTTGAAAATGAAAAGATATATGTTATATTAAATAAAATTGTTAAATGAGAAAATAAAATATACAATTATTTCTTAACAGTCATGTGAAATAATATTACAATTCTCATTATTTCAAATGCCATTCAAATATAAGATACCTCAGTTCTCAGTTATCATAATAGAGAAGGTGGTTATACTATGGCTGATCTCCTCATATGAAGTCTTCTCAGCAAATGGAGACACATGTATTTGTCACAAGAGAGACAACATTTCGGAGTGAAACAAGTCTATGGAAAGCGGTCGGGAGCACGTTGGATCCAAGATAAGTCACAAAAAGATTTGCAGGTAAAGCCCAGACACATGTACCCTAGTGCAACACAGTGTTAAGTTTAACATTTCCTATGAGTCAATAAGCTTCCTTAGGCTTTTAGGACTGCCCATGATCAACCAGAAGGTAGAAATGGTCAATTTCATGATGAAAAAGGAGATCAATCACCATAAATAAATCTGTTTACTTTTTAAGAGGCAAAGCACAACTCCACAAGTGTTTTTAGCAACTATGGTAGAGCTATTTCATTATATTATATTAACATGGATATATTGATAGGCCATGGAAAAATATGGTTTATATCTTAATGATAATTCTACTAGTAATTTGGCGATGTTATAGATTTATCATCCATGTAATTAAATACATATATTAGGAGCGTTGGTCCCAACATGGGACAGTTACCTTATATTGAAAGAAGAAAAGACAACATGTTATCTCTAAACAGGAGTTCTAGAAAAACACATCCGAAAGTTTTTGCACATTACACATCATAGAATATTTCTTCACAGCCAAGCAAAAGTACATCCCGTCTTTTAAAGATGCCTTGTACTGGAAAAGGCGGCAGACTGACAATTTCCTTCTCTGAAAACCCCTTGCCTTTGAACTCTCTTATCTCAAACGGTCTTGACATCATCAAAAGGCGAGGGCAGACTGCTGTTTTCCAGGCTGGCAAACGATGGCGTGTTCTCTCTCCTTCCCGTTTCAAAATTAAAAACGGCCCTCTCATCTGCAACACCAATTGAAATTCAGGTTAACTTAACTATATGTGTGCAGGGTCTTGGAAGAAAATTGTAATGGCATTGGCAGCCACTAAACATTAATCACAGGAAAATCGAAGTGCCATAACACCCATGAACCAAATAATTGCTTCCAATGTCCCTGTCCCCCACCAGATCTGTCAATGTTTGTATTTGATTGATCAATTCTGTTTGATAATTTCACACTGCCTGCCCAAATTCGTAAAGATGTTGTCCAATATAAAATTTCTGTAAACACAGGGTAAGCCACTTCAATTAAGGTATGACAAATAGTTTAGTTTCAACCATCGGTAATGATATTGGTGGGCTGAGAAGAAACAAGGGTATGAAGTATTTTTATGGGTTTTTGTCAATCATGGTGAAATTTCACAATTAGTAGGAAGCAAATGTAGACACATGAAGTAAACTGAAACGTAGCAATAATACAGCTGCAGTCCTAGCCAAAATTCCAGTCCCCTTTGTGGTAGAGGTGGAAGTGAAAGCATGTTAAATGAAAAAGCAGATCAAGAAGCCGTTTACTCAAATTTCGGTCTCCTGCTCCTCACAGCTCACAGTCCAGACCAAAATAAAATAAAATATCCTTCGGATTTTTTGTTGAAGTTTTGGAGTTTTAGCAAACAGTTTTCAATTCAAAAAGCAATAAATTTACAAATCATTCAATTTGAAGAAATAAATTCTTCCTTACAGAGGATGACATTCAATGCCTTCTCATAAAAAATGATAGCTTGATTTGGTTTAGCAGGGGCTAAAGATTTAACCAAGCCAAATATATCGACCGCCACAGCATAGGAGGGTCTATTCCCCGCGGTTTTTCTCTACACAGCTATTGTCGCTACCTCCATCAGCATTGGATCGCGGCCTACAGCACCAAATACCTCCACCTTAAGGCCTGCATTGTGTCCATTCTTCCCCTTTGGGTTCTCATCGACATCCGCAACTCTTTTAGGGGGCACAATGCCTTATGAGACCCCAAGAGATCAGATCTACTCCGTTTAGGAGAGCTGAGAGCCGTCTTCCCCTGTGACAAGTGCGTCTTCCCCTGTGACAAATGGTCACATGTTTGCTCAGTTGTCTATATTATTGTTGCCAATCCTTGCTTAGACCCATCTTCGGCGTGAGCATCCTTCTCTGCCTTCACAGTCGCTGTCCAAAACTCTATTAGTCTCCTCTGTCTGCTCTGTCGATTTAGCCACCGCAGAAATGGTGCTAAATGGGTTCAAAACCCTAACTCTAATAGAGATCAGGAAATGTAGACCAAAAACCAATAAATTTACAAATCATTGCATTTGAAGAACTTACCGAGGATGACCTTCAATGGCTTCTCATAAAAATGATATCTTGCTTTGCTTTAGCAAGGGCTAAAGGTTTAACCAAGTCAAATATATAAACCGCCACAGCAGAGGAGGGTTTATTAGACGCAATTTCTCTCCCCAGCTGTTGTCGCTACCTCCATCAGCATCGACTTCAGAAATTCTCCACCACCATCCTACAAATAGAAATAACCTGCATCTGATAATATTTAACCAGATAATCATAATAGTTGTTCACAGGACGCACTGGGGAAAGCGGTGAAGGAATTTGTAAATTTCTAAATGTTTATGAACAGAGCAGATCACAGCGACACCTGGATGTGCAACGCCTGTCACTTGCCAATGAAGTAGGTGGTGTGAGCAGCTAATGCATGGATTATTCAGTCGGCGCTTCAGAAGCTGCAGGTGGCCACCAAAACATGCTACAAATGGCATACCTGTCATACCAGCTGTCCGTCCCATTTCCTTCTACATGCAAACTGTCATGCTAAAGTTATGGAGATCCCCGTAGATTTGCCTGATTTTTTGTACATGCATATGACTTTCCAAAAATCTCATTGCTGAAAATCACAGAGTTCAATAACTGTTTAACGTTAACTGAGAAAATCATTAAATAATCGTTCACTTTGCAAAAGCGAAAAAAATGTATAAAATAGTTCATTGTTACTGGCCAGAATAGCTCGTTGACTAAAGTAAAAGGCTGCAACGAAAACATTCGTACCCGTCAGGTACTAATAAGAGCGGAGCATAGCATTACATGCAAAACTAGAGACCCTCGTTCACCAATTACTTATTATATTTGCTTTGTGTCTCGATGCTGATGTAGATGATAGTGTGTCAGTGTATTTCTATCAAAGCACTCTTGAACTTCAGTTGCTCTCCAACCATAAATTATTTGATAATAATGTTATCCAGGTAAAATTTTCTGGCATGAACATTCTATAAGATAAACGAATAAGGAACAACTTATATTGATTTTTTCTTAAATTAATTTTAAGGTCTAAAATTATGATGGTTAACTCATTAAATTAATACTACATCATTGAATTTAGTACATACAGTCATTTACTAAATAAGACATTAGTGGAATGAAGGGGAAAAAAGGGAAAAAAATTAGATTTGCATAATTGATTTCATATATGTGACTCAAAACTTAATGGGGAATTTGTGTCTTATAAATTATGTACAATGTAAGAAAGATTATGCGAGTAAATTAGTTAGAATTTAGAATATTAAATTATAAAAATGTTTGGATATATTATATTAAAAAAATTATTCTAGATAAATATACATATAAGTATTAATTTATGTACTCAAAATATTTATTTGAAAGTTTAATATGTTTTTATTTTGTTTTTTCATTTTATTTTTATTTTTTAAATGAAAGGAAATTAAGTTATATGTGAGTTGAAAAATAAAATAATATATTCTAATTGATTATCTATAAGTTAACGTAAATAAACACACAAAAAATGTTAAATTTGTAAATTATTTAATTGTTGGCCATTTTAGTGTAGCAACATAAGGAAAATTACATTTTAAATTAAATTATAATAAGAAGTTTGAAATACATTAAAAAAATATGATGTAATATACGTGAGTGTCAATTGATGTAAATTAAGTATTTAATAATTATGAATCTTACATGTCATGATATAATTGGTTAATTTACATTAAAATTTTGATAACTATTATATATTTTATGATCATATACTATAACAACAATTGAGTAATACTATTTTAATTATTGAAAATTATAAAAATAATTATTGGTTATTATGTGATCATATTCATGTCAACTATTAGACCATGTTCACTTATTAGGATAATTTCCATAACGTGTTTTAAATTGAAGTAACATTAGTCATGCAATAACATCAATTATAAAAAATTATAGATAAGAAATAAATACACTTCCATTTTAAAGTCTCTTTCTATCTCACACACACTCAAACAAAATATTTTCCTAGAATAAATGTGTCAAAAAATATGTTTTGGGTCTAAATGTGTTAAGAGATCATGGGTAGAATAAAATTGAAGTTGAGACTCAAAGATGGGAAGATCAAGATTTACCCAAGTTTTTTACACATTCATGGCCTTGCTAGGAGTTTGATCTTTATAAACAAAATTAATGATGTTGGTATGTTTTTCTAATCATAGATGGATGCAAGATGGCATGTAGATCCATGATTTTGGAAAGGGGCATGTGCATAGATAACAATTTAAGGCTTGATATGACTACAATAAGTAGTGCATTTATAAATTTCATTTTCATTAGATTGGTGTTGAATTATGAACTTACACATTGGATCTGACATCGTAGAAAATGCTTTGGCACTAGATATTAGGTCATATTGATGAGAAAGGTTTTTGAATTATCCATACCAAGAGTATGGTGAACGATATGAGTAAGTATCCCTTAAAATTCAACCTATATAAAAATTACATCTATGAAATGTAGTGTTAGGTGAAATTCCCTATAACTGGTGTACAAAAATGAATATCTAGTAGGTAGTCCATAATGATGTGTTTAGACCATTGGATGTTCCATCATTGAGCAATTTTATATTTTATGTGACTTTCATATATGAATATTATAAAAGACTTGGATATAATTTAACCTCAATAAATCTAAAGTTTTTAATAAAATAAAGGAGTTCAAAGCTCTTGTGGATAATTAGATAAAGAAAAGGATCAGGGCATTGCACATAGATAATGGGTTGATAATGAGGGTAAGTATTGATCCAAGGATTTCAATGAATTTTATAGGTAGAGGGGTATTCAAAGGTAGAAGATCAACTCATTTACACTATAGTAGAATGGAGTTGTTGAGTGGGTGAATAAGACCATGATGGACAAGGCCTAGAGTATGATGAGATATGCATGTTTGGAGAAGTAATTTTTGATTTTAAGTAGTGGTTATTTATTGTTATCTTGTCAACATATCCCCTACCTCAACATTAGTTGATAAGACTATGTAGGAAGCATGGGCTAATTATTAACCCTACTTGAAATATTTGTATGTTTTTGGTTGTGAAGATTATTTTCATATCCTAAATAAAAAGAGATTGAAACTTAAATTTAATTATACTATGTGTTAGTGTATGTTTTTATTCAATTTAATGTTTTTTCCCAACACATATTTAGTTATCTTACTTAGTTGTCATTTTAGGTCACTGTGAATGACAATCCCACAATCATGAGGAAGTGAGGACATGTTTATCTTTCACCTATATAGTGTAGCTTCCTAAAGATTTAATAGTTAATGATGGTAATATTAATATTACAATCTTTTGATTCTTGAAAAATTACTTCATTTCATTTCATTCTTGATTTCACTACTACACATAGGTAATTTCTCCATATATTCAACTCTATCTAGTAGATCCTTAATTGTTGCCCATTCTGACATGATATCAGAGAATTTTGGGTAGATGAATACCACTATTATTATATTGAATTTATATTTTTTAACTTACATGTAATAGATATACCATTTGTTGACCCAGTTATTAAAGGTTCACCATTTTCCATATTTTACTCTTCTTTTGGCATCCTCTATTGATTTAGATTAAGAAAAAGAACAAGATAAATGTGTTCCCTACTAATCATATTTCATCTAGTAGATTTTCATGCAAAACATGTACAATCAGATTCATAATGTGTCAACATAGGATTAGTTGTAAACATGACCTAGTTTCATGATAATTGTTTTTTGCCATTTTTGGAGGGTTTAAAGGGGCTATTTCATTGATTCCATATAATTCTATACAATTTATAATCTTTAAGGGAAAATACTTTCTTGTTTTTTTTTAGGTTTTTAGAGTTATTTAGTAGGTATTTGGTATATTATCAATGGATGTAATAGATATGGTGTTTTTGAGATAGGAAGATTTTATATAATTATGTGGAACATGAGAAACTCTAACATTCATGGGATTGGGATAGCCATCTCCATGTGTGACACATTCAAGGATCTCTCCTACCTTTGACACTCCAAAATGTGATAGTTTTAAATGTGCAATGTATCCCTGATATAAAGTGTTGGCATCAAAAATATTGACTAATAGATTAGTCTATAATATTTTCATTAAGATTATCAATTATTAGAGCAGTCAAAAATATTGACACTAGGATTATCAACTACCAGAGTATTCAACTTACCTAACATCAAGATTATTAACTATAGGATCAATTGAAAACCCAAATAATGGTAATGACCTAGTATAAACTTGACATATTTCTATGACTATGGGAAGTGCTGACAATCCAAACATAGAGACTTTTAGGTGCACATACATTTATAAATGCCATTGTCAGAAGGCCCTACATATCTAACACCCAACCTTGACTCTAGACTTTTCAACTGTAAGAGAAGAAAAAAACCTAGACATTTGTAGAGGTAACCCTAAACTCTAATGATGGCCAAAGGAATATAAAATTTAAGCATGTGAAATGTGAGACTTTTCATTTGAAAAAAATGGATCAATTTTTGGATGATTTCACTCCCACATAAATCACATCAATCAAAATGGTGGAGGGGGGAAGAGAACCAATTTTAGGTCTTATCCCCTTGGCATATGGGAGTTAAACCCATGGTTGTTTCCAACCCAAAATTGCCTAGTTTTTTCTCTAAGGGGCCATAGGTTTTTATGGGGAATTCGACTCCAAAAAAATTTCATATTAAAAATTTTCAACCCAAAAAGTCTAAAATTTATGAAAAGTGGGATAATTCTTTTTTTGAGCATGAAACATGCAAACTTCCATAATATTCAATCACCATCTCTATGTTAGACACCATTTTTTTGATAATGTGAGTTATTTTTAGATCTATGAATTGGTAATATTATCATGCCATGTAAAATTGAACCTCTAAAGATTTATTTGAGTTGTAAATCATTTTATTTCAAGACACATAATTCATCACATACTTAATTTTTGCACCATTTATTTAAGTTCAATTTAAATTCTTAAACCATTAAACTATCACAGGTGAAAATTCAATGTGTAAATCCTTTTGAGGAGCAAAGGCTTACACTAAATCACAATGGGTACAAAAAAATTGACAACTAAAATAAATAAGTTGAAGTATTCCAACATAAATGATGAATCCTATAGTCTTCTATGCCTATATATGTATCCAACTTTCTGTTTCATATCGAATCTACAACTAATCCAAGTCAAATATGGACCATATTGGAAAAACTCTTTGGAAAGTAGGATATTATTATGAGGGATAATGATTTGGATTTAAAGACATCATCAGTTTGATCCAATATGATTTTATATGATAAAAAAAATTCTTCTTAATTTTTAAATCACTCAAATTATAGTTGAAACTATGCGGCACTGATAAAAAAAATGATCAATTGATTCTTTCTATTCTTTCTAAATTAGGATTTAACTATTTTATATTTGTTTCTACCTTACACATCACCAAGTACACCCTTGGAGCTATATAGACCATGCCATCCTTGGATGACTTTGTTACTAACTTGAATTGGAAGAAAGACAAGCTCATTCAAATGTGTACACTAAACTCATCTAAATCACATGAATTAAGTGTGAGTCATGACACACATAGGCTTCTGTTATCAAAGAGAACAAACAAAAAGAAAGGACCCTTAGTAAGTAAAGGGTCAAAAATATGACTCTAAGTCAAAATCATCAAAAGAGTCCTCCTCTTAAGATTATAAACCCAATAAAGAGTGACTCACATGTGGTTATAGTAATAAATCTAGAAATAATGAATCCAAATGCATGAATAAGAATATTGATGAACTCGAAAAAAAAATTGAGAAGTAAATAAAAAGTTTCTCTAATTCTTCTAATTAGAGTTAATTAGGAAAAGAGTCTTTTAAGGCCAAAGATAACAAGAATAACAAAGATAAGGGGGAAAAACTTGTTTATTTGTGTCCCAGCCTTCCACATGGGTTATTGATTTTAGTAGATCATACCACATGGCTTCATCATAGGACATGTTATCATCCTTGGAGCCTTGTTTTATACACTCCATCTTGTTGGGTGATAACACTTATAGAGAAATTAATGGGAGTGGATATATTGAAGTGAATGATGGGACATTTCATGATGTTATATGTGTTTTATCTTTATCCACCAATCTCCTATTTGTTTATTAGATCACTCACATCAATTTGGGTAAGAGAGTTGATTACACACCCAATTCAGTGGTTATTAGAGAAGAAAATTATGACTTCTTTTTTTTATTTGAGAAAAAATATCACAAGTCATAATTATATACTTCCTCACATTTTACCCCTAATCAACCCTCTACTACACCACTTTCTTATTTATATGGGGTGAGTAAATTATGACATGTGTGATTCAACCATCTCAATTATTGCTACCTGGAATAACTCAATTTTCATGACATGGTTTCAAGGTTTTCATGACTCATATTTTGATGGAGTTTTCCATAGTTTCATACATGGTAAACATCTTGAGGAGAAATATGACAAGGGAAAATCACATAAAACTTAGCAAATATTCAATATTTTCCACAGTGACATTACTAGCCCATTTCCAAAGCCTATGCTTATTTTCATCTATGACTATTCAATATATACTTGGATGTAATTTACAAAGAAAAAATCTAAGGTAATTAATATTTTTTAGTACTTCAAGGCACTTGTAGAAAATAGTTAGTTAAGGCCATCAAGATTTTACATGCTGATAATGGTGGTGAGTATGTCAGTAACCATTTCTAATAATTTTGTACTTCAGATGGGATTGAAGTAAAATGTATAATTTCATATAATTCTTAATAGAATGGTGTTGTAGAGTAAAATAAAGGGTCCTTGAATGAAATGTCCAATTGTATGTTCCACTCCAAATTTCTTATACCTTGATATTGGCTCAAGGCCATCAACTATGCTTTTATACTCATAACTGAGCTCCTCAAAATTTAATAAATGGAGTTACTTATTTTAAATCTTGGAATACTCAAAAACCCATAGTAAAGAACTTTCAAGTGTTTGGATCACCTGATATGTCCCAATTTCTAAAGAGTAAATGTAAGGCAATGGAAACTTAGGGTAAGCCTTATATGTTCATTGGATATCAGGGGAGCATTAAGTGATACCAGATTATCCATCCCACCAATCATAATATTTTTATTGAGATTAATGTTTAATTTTAAGATGTTCCTTAAGAATCTGCACATGACACTCCTCCCTCTTCCTTGGATGCAATAGAATTTGATGACAATTTTGACATTTTAAATTTACTTGATTAGTGTCTTTATGATCTAAATTATTTTTCTAGTTTTTATGATGAGATTAGTGATGGGAATTCCCCTCCTCCTCCAAGAATATCTTTAATAGACAAGGAATATACTCTTGAATCTCTGAGCACTAATTCTCCTTGGGATAGTTAAACATTACAAAGTGTTGGCCAATGGGTTGGAGATCCATCACAGACTAGGTAAACCTGATCATAATTTAAGGATGTCATACATGCATTCATTCCATATACTTAGGAGCTATAATCATTTAGTGAGGTATCAGACAGTCTTGAGTGGGATACAACTATGGAAGAGGAGTATGGTTCCTTTTATAGGAACAATACTTTGGATGTAGTCCCTCTTCCTAAGCTAAAAAAAACTTGTCCGATGTAGGTGGATCTATCAAATAAAATTTACAGTATATCAATTCATAAAACATTTCAAGGTATATTTGGTAAAAAATATTTTTTTTCACATACTTGACATTGACTATATTGAGACAATCACCCTAGTTGCCAAAATGAACTCAATCTAACTCACTCTCTCCATTTTTGTAGCACATCATTAGATGTTCATAAAATGGATATGAAGAGTTCATTTCTTTATGATGACCTCATAGAATAAATATACATGGATCAACCACAAGGATTTGTGGAATATTATTCCTTAGTTTGAAAACTTCAAAAATATATCTATGGCCTCAAACAAGATCCTTAATATTTGTATACCAAGATGGACTCTTTTCTTATTTTAGTTGGGTTCATTAGATGCAATTTTGATCCAAATACCTAAATTTTACATTAAGATGATTCAATGTTGATTATGGTTCTCTATATGTATGGCTCATTGATCAAAGGTAGTTCTTAATCCACCATTGTAGTAGTGAAAAATAATTTGTCTGACATGTTCTCAATGATTAACTTTTGTTTGTTCCATTACTTTCTTGGGATTGAAATTTATCAATCTAACTCTAGGATTACTATCACACAACCCAAGTATGCTTTTGACTTGTTTTTATGGTTTAACATGGATGACTATAAGCCAGTTATGATGCCTTTTCTATCTGGTGTGAAAATTGAGGTTCATTATTCATCTTTTTTGGTTAATACTACCTCATATTTATAATTCATTGGCAATCTCATCTATCTTATGCACACTAAACCTAATATTTTATATCCAATAAGCATGGCCTCTAGATTCATGCAAGAACCATATGATCTATAATGAAAATTAGCTAAGAGGATTCTCCATTAATTTGAGATACAAATAATCTTAGGATTCACTATGAAGCGAGCAAAAACATTGACTCAATTGGTTACACATATTCACAATGGGTTGATGATATTTATAATCACAAGTTTTCTTTAGGCTATAATTTATCCCTCAGTGTAGGTTGGATTTGTTTGTTAATAAAGAATAAAAATTTTATTGATTTATATTCCGTAAAAGTAGAATACATATGATCTATCAATGTTGTCACTAAAGCTATTTGGATTTAGGGGATTCTCACTAAGTTTACTATCTACTTTTGATGACCTAAAATCATCTTTTGTGATAACCTAATCAAAATCTATATTTACAAGAATTTTGTCCTCCATCAGTGGATAAAACATATTAAAATTCACATTTATTTCATTCAAGAGATCATCCAAATATGTAATCTACATTTAGCCCACAGAGCAAAATATTCATATATTCACCAAACACTTCATTTAGAGTAAGAATCTTCATTTGTGGGATCTTTTTAAGGTTTGGACAACTCCAGCATCCTCATTTGCGGGGTATTTTGCTATACTTGGTTACCTCATAAGGCCTTTTATATGTGACCCAATTCTACTACCCACCTAAGTTATGCTTAAAGGGGTATTAGTGTAGGTTTTTATTCCATTTAATGGTTTTTCTGTACATATGTTTATTTGGCTTGCTTAGGTGTCTTTTTAGTTCATTATGAAAGATAGTCCCATTTTCATGAAGAAACAATAACATGATTATCTTTCACCTATATAATATACCTTTATAAGTATTTTATTGATACTGATGATAATGATAGTATTTCAAACATTCAATTTTTGAGCAATTACTTCTTTCCTGATCACGTTTGGATTCATTACTACACACATGAAATTTATTTATGCATTTGACTCTATCTATTAGATCATAAATTATGGACCAATTCAACACTAATTTCATAGTTATTCTATGTGGGAATGGTAGCAAAGGATACAAGCTATGGAATTAAAAAAATGAGGAAGGGATTCTATAGGTAAAATGTAATCTTCAATAAGTTGTGAAGGTGTCTATGAAATTAAATGTGAAGGATAATCCAAAGGAATATTAAAAAAATATGTGGGTTAATATATATTTTTAATAACGTATGTCATACTACAATGTGATGGGTGAAAATTAACAATAAAAGGATGTGCATGTGATTCCAACTCTTAGGAGATTGTAACCAGATGAAAAATTGACTTCAATCATATTTATTTTACCTATTGTTGTTATGTTTGATATTTAAATAAATTAAATGGATGTGAAGACATAATTTGTCCTTGTTGAGATTGAATAATCAATATACATATCACATCTTAAAATATCAAAGGTGAAGGGGAAAGAGGTCTTTCTATATAAAAGAAAGTGTCTTTGTATGGATTAAAGCAATCACCTATAATTTGCAATCATATGTTTGACAAATATATGGTTAGACTTGGGAATACGCACACAGCTATTAATACTTGTATTTAATATAAGGAAGTGGGATGTCATTTTATCATATTAGTTATCTATGTTGATGCCATATTTTCTATTGTAAATGACTTGGTCATGATCAAGCAAGTGATGTCTCAAATATCCACATCATTCAACATGAAGGGTCTCAGTGTTGCAAGATTTATGAAAAATTGTATCTTTGAAAATAATTTTTAATAGGGAATATTTAGTTACATCAATGCTATATTTTTAAATTAAGTAGTGTAATTTTTTAGAAATCTGTAATAGGATTTATCTCACACGAATAGCATTTTTTTTTTGAATAAATCAAATTGGTTAAGATATAGAAGTACTCAATAAATATGATTGTAACTAACTAAATATAGTAACCTATTATTTAATAAAAGCACTAAATAAATTATGTACTTGGATTATTTTAGATATGTGTAGGTTTATGAGATGCTATAGTCATTAAAAAGAATCTAGGAGAGTCATATAAATGCTTGAATCCATGAACAAAGATTATGCATGCACATGGATAAGTTTTTATTCCTTGGACACATACATAGATGTGATCCTATTTGATGTACTAAATAATTTTCCATTGAGTTTTCATGTCTCTATAACTATGTTTCGCACTACACTTGTTGATGAGGCCAAGAAATAACACTCATTTTTTATAATTTTACCATAAAACCCTTCTATTTTTTCTAATGTTATAGCCCTCACTTATGCTATTATACATATTTATATCCATGTTTTATTTGACTATTTTTTTGATATAAAAATAATGATCCATATATATAATACTATAATTTAGTGTTTTTATCATATGAATTTATTAATTTAGTGAAAATTAGAATATCAAAAACACCTACAACTACCATAAGGATTTATTCATTTGTTGATGCCATATAGCCATTGACTATTGCAACTACATACACTGACTCTGAGCACCCACAAAAATTGGATGTGTAATAATATTTACCATGATAGTTAGTGTGTAGTCAGAGTTGAATATATTTCATGATTTATGGGGGTAGATGCAATTCCATGAATCTAGGGATGAATTAAAAAATTCAGCTAAACTTTTATTTTATCCATACTTCCTTAGTTTTATTTCTTCTATGGTGGAAAAATTATGATTATATTATTTAAACTTATTTTATTTTATGGATAACCATAGATTTATGGTTTTAACTACTAGATTAATAATATTTCTAAATAAACTACTTGTCTTCCCTATATAAGAAGAAAAGTTGTAGATGTTGAGATAGTTAAAAGTTAACAAGTTGTATTTATCTGAGTATGCCATAGTAGTTTTTTTATGAATTAAAATCATTTTGAGGAAACTCAATTATATAAAGGGAAGATATTAAATCTCTAGTTTAAAATATGTAGGGCCCTATTACATAGATTTGATAGTTTGATTTCTCATCTATTATCTTAGTTTAATTATGTTTTATTTGTAAATTCCTAAATTATTCTATATTTAATATTTATGATTTTTTTTGTTAAATTTTATGATTGGATTATTGTGTAATCAAATTCCACTATGTACATGGAATTCATCAAGTGTTAGAAACTTCCAAAATATAGAATCATATTTATGTTTCAATATAGTCCATCTTTCCTTCATGTAATTTCCTTTCTTTGAAATGTGATTTACTTTCTTGTCATCTAAATTCCATAATTTTGTTTCCCATATGCAACACTTAGGACCCAAAATTTTGATAGTGAATAATATCACACATATAGTGCCAAAACATGAGAATCTTATGTCTCTGCTTTAAAAATTAATGAAAGTAGCATTTACAGTAAATAAGTGGTTGTCTATTTAGATTGTATATATCAGGTTGTAAAAAAAAATAGCTGTATAGAGTTTAATTGGGTAATTCTTTTCACTCATCACCCATGTATTTTGAGGATTTATGTATATTTAGATTTTTGTAAGTCCACATGTATATAAAATTTTTGCCTTCTCTTCACTTCAAATCCTAGATGTGAATTTTAGGATAATTTTCAAACTGAGAAAATATGTGAAAGGTAAGGGTTGAGATAATCTTATCCATCCTATGTGATTAAATTCTAGGTATATATCCAATGCATTAATGAGGGAATCAATCCACAAGTAGTTCTCACACCTAGTTGACTGTGTGCAATCCATTGTAATACTAATATGTTATGAAATATTATGTATGGATTTAAACACATGAAAACCTATTAATTAAACATTAAAATGGTATTCATAATTATCTCATGGATTTATCCTCTAATGGATTTTATATTTTGAATCATTTGCAATGTTCCTCTCAATGTGAAAAGTGATTTAAAGTAATATTTATATATGTTATAGGTAGGTACCAGGTAATTTAAATGATATTAGGCTTTACATATTTATATTGGTCACTCTTCATAATATTTCATTTGAACTAACATGCGAAATGTGTGGGTTGACCCTTATGGGAAAATTGAATATTTAAACTATTCATTAAAGTGTGTATTGATAAGTCTTCCCTGAGTGGACAAGTCTACGAAAATAATTTGGTATCATAGGAGTGGACTTGTCAAAAATAATTTAATAATGGCATGAGGCTATGATAAAATATAAGAATGATATAAAGTACTTTAAAAAAAGAGTAGGAAATTCTTGTGTGATAGTAAAGGAAAATGTTAATGGTTAGGCCTCTATATGAGAGAATTTATAGAGGAGTGGTGAATAAGAGTCGTGTATGTTAGGATAAGTCAATTAGGTTATGGTTTAATCAAATTAAATATTAAAACTGATCTATAATATTGTAGACATTTTAAAAATTCTCCTTAGCATTAATTAGTCATTAATTACTGTGATTCTAAGACACTTGTATATTTGTCCATTATGGTGCAAATTAGTTTGTATTAGTGAATTTCTAAGTTTTCGGTTGTCCATGTTATTCCTCTAATCTCCTCAATGGTATTTAAGTCTCTATATATATCTTGTCTCATACATCGTGCTATAAAATTTGCTAATTTTAGTGGACCTAATTTTTTCAATTATTTTCAGGTTAGAGTTCCAATGATGATTGTTTTCCCTTACAAAATATAACATTCATTGCAATCATCTTAGTGAGATGATTATAACCATATAATCCCACAATAATGTCTTAATATACCTAGTCAAACATAAATTTTCAACACTAAACCCTTAGCACAAAACCCTAAAACTTGAACCCTAAACCATAATCCATAAATTCTTTACATGGTAGGATCACATGCTAGGGTTTGAGGTAAAGGTCTTATCAAGTTAGGAAAAAACACTAAAAAAAGAGATGGAGTTAAAAATTACAATCATTAAATCTTATATTATTGGGTTTTCTTTGATATATTATAGAGTGAGCTAATTTTATTCGAATACACACATCATAAAATCATAAATTGCTAGTAATAGACTTTTTTTAGTACTTTTTGTAAATAAACAATATTTATAAACTTTATCATTTAATGATGCTTTCTCTCTTGAAAAAACCTATTGATTTTAAATCTCTCTAAGTGCATGCCTTAAAAGGATGAATTGTAAATGGGTGCATAGACCTTTGGTAATACCAAAGATTATTGTTTAAATTTATCATGGCTATATCCATTACAAAATCTCATTTCATTAAATTTCATAGTAAATCCCCCTCATAAATACCCCATAATTAATCAAAGACGTATCTTTTTTGCTGATATCATATCTGATTAATGTAGTATTCCTATTTCTTATAAAAATTCAAACTAGGTCAGCTTGGGTCAATGTAGTTATGAAAGTCATAGTGCACACTATGCAAGTAGGTTAGCCCATGATTACCTAATTTAATGGAAAATGGTCATTTGTAAATAAATCAAAGTGAGATGATATTAACAACTATAATTTCAAAATTATTTAGGGTCAACTCACCTCTATAAATAAGAGGCTCTCTTAAATACAATAGACATGAACATTCATTTTCACACTATTATTACTAATAATTCTAATTTTGGGATAAAGACATTACTTAGATCTTGTCTTTAATGTAAATAACATGTCTTGTGGAGTCTTGGATGTAAATAGAAGAAGTCTTGTAGAGTAGAATTTATTTCAACCATTGTGATCCTTGTAAACACATCAACCTCTTTTCAATTACCATTTGCCAAGGGAGATATTGAGGCTTGACGTGTTTTATTCAAGCTAATTATTTCTAACCTTAGATCTTTAATTTAATAGTTAGATTTTGTGTAATCAATAACTTTGAATGAATAACTCCTTGTTTGGATTTTCTCTACACTTAAACTTAGTGTGGCTTTAAGTTTATCCAAACTTTCCATTTTCCACCCTAGGTAACCTAAGCCTCCATTTTCATTTGATGGTTTGTTACCCATTTTATTTATGATGTAATCATCCTTATTATTTGTATCATGATATTTGGTAACACTAGATTAGATTAATTCCATTATTGCTAACAAAGCTAGTTAGGGTTATTGCATTATATTGATTGCCTAGAGGCTTTAAAACCCTCTCCATTATTTTTTTGTGATAAGTTCTCTTCTAGCTAGTTTTAGTGTATAAAATTTTTCATGAATTGATATAACTAACAATATAATGGGTTTTATTTGGTTTACCTTTTCATATTTTGGATCTATTATTTGGTAGGATAGGTTTTAGTTATATCTTATTTCATTACATACATTTTTTTGAACCCAACATGAATTAATCATTATTTTTTTAATCATTCAACAAAACATATCAACATGAGTGGATATAATTTTATTTTAATTTATTTTTTTAGACTCCATTGGTTCAAGTTGATGCAGTCTAAATTCTATCTATCCATAGGAAAACCTACATTTGTGCAGGTACGTATAGTTTTATTTTTATATGTATTTACCAATAGGATACATTACTGCATCTCAATCTAGTTTAATGTTTTACATTTATATATTATAAAACTATTTTATCCATTCCCAATCCATTAATATCCTTTTAATTTTTTTTTCATAATTTATGAAAACTACATCAACCTAGGTCAATCTAGTATAAATTCATGCATGTTTTCAAGGTAACTACATTAA